>CM054058.1:325841763-326185661 GCA_028641055.1 Alopecurus myosuroides
GGATTCTGCCATTTTATTTCTTTCCCCACCCACCCTCCCTTTTCTGGTAAAGAAGTGCAACGTTGTTTCCTCTTCTCATCTAAACCTTCAAGTTAGGTTTTCACGTATCCTGGTTTCTCTAGGATAGTTATATCTACTAGTCCATAGGAATGGAGGTGGTTGTGACATGATTTATCATGTTGCCTAATCATGATTGAGAACGGAGGCGTGTAAGCCCCGGAAGCAGATCCTCTATTCCTTAAGCAGTAGATATTGATCCTTTAGAAGCCCGGATGGGTTTTCCGTAGTACCTCAGGAGTGTTTTGGTCTCGTGTTTCCCGATGTTGCTTCGATATCCTGTTCTTCTCAACATCCTCTTCGTCCGTTGAAACCTTGTTGTTGCTTTCCACTTCAATTCTTCTACCGGCGTCTAATCAAAACTTCCCCGATCATCTGCAGATGGATCTCAGGTTCTACCCGCAGGTGGTTCGGATGACTCATTGTGAGAGCACCGCCGGTTATCTGGAGATGCTGAGAGACATGGTCACTTATCTGGGGTTCCGTTGGGCACCAGAGTACCAGGTCTACGAGCAGCAGCGAGAGTTTGACCAGACCTACTACCAGGCTATCGTCTACATTCTGTCAGATGATGGCATGAGCGTAGTCCACCGCTACGAGGTAGTGGGTTCCACAGTGGATATGGCTGTGCAGCAGGCAGCTTATGTGAGTCTCACCGTCCTTCGTGCTGACTACTGGGGATTTGACGATTCTATCTATCGCCACATCCCCCGTGGTTACATCACTTCGGAGGGAGCTCACTTCACTCTCTACGACAACCTGGATGTCTACGAGCATGATAACTCCAGGCTGCACACCGCCGCTCAGTTTGTGAGGCACAGTGACGCAGTTGCCAGCACACTATCTCAGGAGTTGGTTTCAGTCAGAGAGCAGCTCTACCTTGCTTTGACTCGTCTCGCGGCGTACACCACAGACTTTGTTGGAGATGAGCACTTTGGACGTTTCGATGAGCCAGTTGGACGTCGTCTGCCAGATGCTGGAGGTTACGAGCCGATCAGAGGTCCACTCCTCAACCTCGGTGCTGGTTACACTAGGATTCCTCGCTTTGGAGCACAGGGAGTCGACGCTATGTACTTCACCACACCTAGAGTCGCTCTCAGACCACGTCAGATCTATGTGGATCGTCGTTCTACCTACTTTCATGGGCGTGCTCCTCACCGTACCTCTCGCCGTACTCCTAGTCGCCGTCCTGCGTGATGAGCATGGGAGTACCGATGTATCCATTCTTAGCTATGTTTAGTTATCCTTTGGCATTCGAACCATTTATGGTGTGTTGGATATTCTGATGTATTTGGACATGTGATGATGTACCTGTTGGCTATCTATTCATGCGTCGGAATAATCTCTCTTTCGGTTTCCAAGTCTATCTTTTTCTGTTGTTGTGCTAAAATGCATGTCTATTCAGGATGCCGCCAACAAGGAACAACCCGCCTGAGCCACCGCCAATCACGGAGCTGTTGACTCAGATGACCCAAGTCATGGCACAGATGGCCCAGTTTCAGACTAACCAGCACAACAACTAGAATGCTCCACGAGTCAGTATCAAGGAGTTTCTCAGTCTAGGGCCGAGAGCTTTCGTGGCAACACGCGAGCCTATGGATGCTGATGACTGGATCCGTGAGATAGCTAGGGCTCTGGAGATTGCTCACGTTGCTGAGGAAGACAAGGTCAAGTATGCATCCTACCTACTGAAGGGTCAGGCAGCTACTTGGTGGGAGAACTACCAGACCATGAGAGCTGGCTACCCAATTACCTGGGGTTGTTTCAAGGAAGCTTTCCTGAAGCACCACATTCCAGATGGTCTCATGGAAAGGATGCGTGAAGAGTTTTGCTCTCTCAAGCAGGGCAAGCTGGACGTCATTGGCTATCAGAGTGAGTTCAATCGCCTCGCTCGTTACGCTGGTGATGAGGTGTCCACTGAGGCTAAGATGATGGCAAGGTTCCGCAGAGGTTTTAACCCGGAGCTCAAGTACGCCCTCACCAACATCAAGGCCAAAGACTTCGAGGAGCTCGTTAACACCGCGCTCAATGAAGAAAATGGGCGCAAGGCGTTCGAGGAGTCTCGAAAGCACTCGCGTGAGGGTGGTTCCTCCTCCAACATGACCACCCCTCCGCAGAAGCGCCGCATCTGGGTGCCAAATGGTGCTGTCACTCGGGCTCCATATGCCCAAGCTTCTCCAGGCTTTGCTCCCCGCCCACCCAACCCAGCTCAGATGCAGGCTCAGAGGTTTTCAATGGGGCAGCCAAGGCCAGATACTCCTCGTGTCGTCACTTGCTACAAATGCAAGCAGACGGGGCACTACGCTGACAAGTGCACGCAGAGGCAGCTACCTCCACCACCACCTCGTCCTAACACCAACCAGGCAATGGTGCGCGCTCCCCCGGCTAAAGCCTTCAACTCCAACAACAGGCCTGTCAGGGAGGACCGCAAGGGTGAATCATGTCAAGATCGACAAAGCTGAAGAAGCTCCTGACGTCGTTATCGGTACATTCCCCGTAAACTCTTTTCCAGCTAAAGTGTTGTTTGATACCGGAGCATCGCATTCTTTCGTGTCAAAGATCTTTGCGACAGCAGTTAAAATCCCCTTTGTTGGTTTGGGTTCCCCGCTAGTAGTGAACTCCCCTGGAGCAACTATGCAAACTTCCAAGATCAGTCATGAAAATCAGATCCTAATTGGAGGTCACATATTCCTTGCTTCTCTCATACTGCTTGGCAATTCTGACATTGATGTCATTCTTGGCATGGATTGGTTGAAGGCCAATAAAGCTACGATTGACTGTGCTCAGAAGTCAATAACTCTGTTCCACCCTTCTGGCCAGATAGTCTATTCTCCGAATGAATCAAGTTCCTTTCAGCTGTACAACCTCGATGCAAAACCTCTACCTCTACTTGAAAATGTTCCGGTGGTTTGTGAATTCCCTGACGTCTTTCCAGGAGAGTTGCCAGGGATGCCTTCGGACAGAGCAGTTGAGTTCGTGATCGAGCTTGAACCAGGTACTGCTCCAATCTCTAAGCATCCATACAAGATAGCTCCTCCTGAACTGAAATTGTTGAAGGAGCAAATCGATATGTACATGGAAAAAGGTTACATTCAACCTAGTTCCTCGGCTTGGGGTTTCCCAACTCTGTTCGTTGCGAAGAAGGATCAAACAAAGAGACTCGTTGTTGACTATCGTCCTCTTAACGAGAAAACCATCAAAAACAAGTATCCAATTCCTCGTATCGATGATCTTTTTGATCAACTTGCTGGAGCCTCAATATTCTCAAAGTTGGACTTGAGGATGGGTTACCATCAAATAAAGATCAGAAAGGAAGATATTCCAAAAACAGCTTTCACCACTCGCTACGGTCTATATGAATACACCGTCATGTCCTTTGGTCTCACCAATGCACCGGCGACATTCTCTCGACTCATGAATTATGTGTTCCACGAATACCTCGACAAGTTCGTTGTGGTATATCTTGATGACATTTTGGTCTACTAAAAATCCGAGGAAGAGCATGAAGAACATCTTCGTCTCACTCTCATGAAACTTCGCGAGCATCGTCTATATGCCAAATTCTCCAAATGTGAGTTCTGGATTCCAGAAGTTGCTTACCTTGGTCATGTCATTTCTGCCAAGGGCATAGCCATTGATCCAGAAAAGGTTAAAGCAATTGTTGATTGGAAACCTCCTAAGACGGTGAAGCAAGTAAGAAGTTTTCTTGGCTTGGATAGCTATTGCCGTCGTTTCGTCCAAAACTTTTCCAAGATTGCCAAACCTCTCACTGATCTCACAAAGAAGGACAAGAAGTTCGTTTGGTCTCCACAATGTGATGAAAGTTTCAATCTCCTGAAGACTAAACTCACTTCTACACCAGTTCTGGTTGGCCCAGATACTACCAAACCTTTCCAGATATTCTGTGATGCTTCTCTCCAAGGTCTAGGTGCAGTTCTTATGCAAGAACGTCAAGTTGTGGCTTGTGATTCATGTCAGTTGAATGCACATGAGCAAAACTATCCCACACATGACCTAGAACTTGCGGCAGTTGTGTTTGCCCTCAAGAAATGGAGGCAATACTTGTTGGGTAATCGCACTGAAATCTTTTCCGATCATAAGAGTCTGAAATACATCTTCACTCAACCAGATCTAAACCTCGGGCAAAGGAGATGGATTGAAAAGATTAAAGACTTTGATCTCACAATTTGTTACACTCCAGGCAAGGCTAATGTTATGGCCGATGCTCTCAGTCGCAAGTCGTATTGAAATAATCTCATGATCATGGAAAACCAACCTCCACTTCATGAAGAATTCCAGAAGCTGAACCTTGGTCTTGTTCCTCAAGGTTATCTTGCAAGCTTGACAGCCAGTCCAACTCTCGAGGACAAGATTCGTTCGGAACAACTTCGTGATGCTGAAATCAAGAAGATGGTAGAGCACATCAAAGTAGGCAAGGATAAATTTAAGTCCTTGACAATTGATGACAAGGGAACTGTGTTCTTCGAAGGACGCATTGCAGTTCCTCAGATTCAAAGTCTCAAAGATGTCATTCTCAAGGAGGCTCATGAAACTCCTCTCTCCATACACCCTGAAGTACAAAGATGTACCAGGATCTTAAGACACTGTATTGGTGGCCTGGCATGAAACGTAAAATTGCTCAATACGTTTCTGAATGCGACGTTTGTCAACGTGTTAAGGCAGTCCATCAGAAAACAGCCGGTCTACTCCAACCTCTGAAAATTCCTGAGTGGAAGTGGGACATGATTGAAATGGACTTCGTCACTGGTTTTCCAAAGTCCAAGAAGGGCAACGATGCAATCTTCGTTGTTATTGATCGTCTCACTAAAGTAGCTCACTTCTTTGCTGTCAAAGAAACAATCTCAGCTAGCCAGTTAGCAGAGCTCTACACAGCAAAGATTGTTCCTCTTCATGGTGTTCCATTGGAAATAAGCTCAGATCGAGGAAGCATATTCACTTCTCATTTCTGGAAAAGCTTTCAAGAGGCTTTGGGCACAAAACTTCTGTTCAGCACAGCCTACCATCCTCAGTCTCAAGGGCAAGTCGAAAGAGTCAATCAGATTCTCGAGGATATGCTCAGAGCATGTGTTATCTCTTTTGGCATGAAATGAGAGGAATGTCTTCCATATTCTGAATTCTCCTACAACAACAGCTTCCGGGCAAGCCTAGGCATGGCACCATTTGAAGCTCCCTATGGCCGCAGATGCAGGAGTCCAATCAATTGGTCTGGAGCTGGTGAACATTCACTCTTAGGCCCTGACATTGTTAAGGAAGCCGAAGAGAAAGTTCGTATCATTCGTGACAATCTCAAGATTGCTCAGTCTCGTCAGAAAAGCTACTATGACAGCAAGCACAGGGATATGATCTATGCACCTGGTGACAAAGCATATCTCCGTGTAACTCCCCTCTGAGGCACTCATCGTTTTGGTGTAAAAGGAAAACTTGCACCAAGATATATTGGTCCTTTCAACATTCTCTCAAGGCGTGCAGAAAATGCCTATCGTCTTGAACTTCCAGAAAAGCTATCCAAGGTGCACGATGTGTTTCACGTGTCACAGCTCAAGAGGTGTTTCAAAGATCCAGATCGTGCAGTTGATCATGATTCCATTGAACTGCAAGAAGATCTATCTTATGAGGAGCACCCTGTTCGTATTCTCGATGAGACCGAGCGTAAGACTCGCAACAAGAGCACCAAGTTCTTGAAAGTGCAATGGTCGCATCATTCCGATAAAGAGGCAACGTGGGAGACCGAAGAGGATCTTCGCAAGAAGTATCCGGACCTTTTCTCTTCTCAGTAAGGAATCTCGGGGCAACCTTGCGCGGTGGATTCTTCCGAACAGCTGTAGCTTCAGGCTTGGCGGCCTTCTTGGGAGCAGTGTCCGCCCGAGAAGCGGACGGAGGCACTTGGCGTGAAGTGGGTGGAGGCATAAGCTAAGAAGCAGTCTTGGGTGTGTTCTGTTTTGGTGGAGGGCTTGGTGCAGGTGGTGGAGTAGTCTGCTGGGTAGGCGGCACAGGGGGCCGGCTACCCTGCGCAGCTTCTGGCTGTGCTTGGCTCTGGAGCACGGGCTCCACCACGGTCTTCTCAACCCGCTGCTCGGCAGCGGGATCAGGTCTTGTGTCAACATGTCCTTCTACCCGCGGCCTGGCCGCGGGGTCATCTTGAGCTGCAGCTTGTTCTTCCTGCTTCTCGGTGTTGTCATATGGCCGCTCAAGGGCGGCACGGTCTTGGTTCTCAGCATCTTGGTCAACATTCTCCCTAGCTGCGGTAGCTGGGGGAGAGGGAGGCGTCTCGTTGTGAGCAGCATCCTGTGCACTCTGGTACGCGTAGGTTTGCTGCTCCAAGTTCTCATCATCTTGGTCACCAGCGCCCGTGTTCTCGGTGCCGGTGTCTTCTTCTTCCAGCTTCACCGGAGAGGGCGCATGTAACATCCCAAGTATGAAAACTCACCCCTAGAATGTTTGTTTCTTGTTTTATTAAAGTTTTTGCATCATGTCATCATACTCATTACTTTGTTTTCCATTTGTTTGCTTCTGTTTTCTTTCTTTTCACAATGGAAATTCAATCAATATTCAAACCTTTGTTTCATACTTGTTATGTTACAAGTTTTCAAATAAAAAGTTCAACTCAAAACCTCAATTGTTTCCATTTAATCCATAAGGTTCAACTAATTAAAATTGTGGCTTTTAATCATTCACTCAATTCAAATGTTATTCAAATTCAAAGACATTCTTTTCCAAACAGCAACTATGTTGAAATTATGAAAATTACAACACAATTATAATCATTTGCTTGTAATTAAAATTATATGTTCACCCTACTTAAAATCTTGTTTTCAATAATCACTTAATCTCAAATCATTTCAAATTTGAATCAAATTGCAAACACCAATTTAATTTTGAACTTTTTGGAAAACGGAACTTGGCAAGTGGTTGTTGTTGACCTAATCAACTCACACAAATTTTCTAAATTTTTACTAACCCAAAAACCTATCTAATTCTTCCTATTTCTATTTCTGCAAAAAAAAAACAGAAGAGAAAAAAAAAGAAAAAAAAATGGTCACAGAGGGGGGGGAGCAGCACGGCCCAACCCACCTTACCTCTCTCCACGGCCTGGTACCGGTTCGCCATCGTCTTCCCGCGGTACGGCCGCGCATCCGACGGCGCCACGTCGACGGCGCGCACAGGCAACGGCCAGCAGCTGCCCCTAGCGCCTATAAAGCCTACCCTAGGCCTCCCCCGAGCAGCCCTAGACCACCTGCTACCCTACCTCCCTCGCGTCGCCGCCAATTTCCCTCTCTCTCACCGGAATTCCCCACCTCTGTACCTCACACCGTCGCCACCTCTCTGAAATCATGGAGCTCGTCGCCGTTGCCGCGCTCCTCCACCCTAGCTGACCACGGGAACCAGTCCCCCGTAGTACCAGCTTCGTCTTCGACACCTCCACGGCGCCCGCGACGGCCTGTAGCCACGCCGCCGTCCTCGACGTCGACGCCGCCGTTCTGCTCCGAGCCGCGGCTACGACTACATCGACAGTGAGCGCCACCTTCCATCTCCTCCTCCTCCTCCTCCATGCTCTCTCTCTGCACGCACGCATCCGCAGCAGCCCACACGCAAGCACATCGACCACGAGCAGCGCGCAGCACAACTCCGGTGACCACCGTCGCCTGGCCGCAGTTCAGACACGCGCGCAGAAAGTTCAGTTAAAAATTCAGTTAACCTAACTGAACCTAATCCTCACTGCGTCGCGTATACTGACAAGAACACATCGCTACCGCACTGGTAACCACACTTGCGCGCGCGCCCCAGGGTGCGGGTTCGAGCCCTGCGCCCGCGGAATAAACCCCAATTTTTTTTGCAAGGGCTGCTGACAGGCTGGCCCCCTCTGTCAGTGGCTGGTGCTGCCATGCGTGCACGTGCGGGCCACCGTGGCCCAGGGGCCCTCTGTCAGTGGCTAGGGCTAGCCACTGCAGAGTGAAACATGTTTTTCTGCCCCGTTTTGTTTTCAAAATAATTCCTTTTCCTTACAGATTGGTCCTTAGTTTTAAATTGCTAATAACTTTTATTTTATAAATCCGAATAATAAAAATAAAATATGTTTGTTGAACCAAATTTAATTATCTATCTATTTAAACCATTTGTATTCTGTTTTGAATAATTCAAATGCATTCAAATTTCAAATTCAAACAATTCATTTGAAATTTGATTAATTGCATAACTAATTCATACTTAATCCAAATAACATAAATAAAATATGTTTTCCATGCTATTTCAACCCACCTTTTCAAATATAAATTTTGTTTCATGGTTTGAATAATTAAAATTGCTTAAATAATTTAAACCTTGTTTAAATCATTTAAATTTGCTAAATTCATAACTTGCTCAAATTAAATTATTTTTGAACATGTAAAATATGTTTTCCAATCATAAAAATATAAACTTTTCAAATATGAATTTAAATTTATGTTTTGAACAAATAAAAATTCAAATAAATTCAAACTTGAATTTAATTCATTTAAATCTTGTTTAACTTGTTTAATTCATAAATAATTCATCTTAATTCCTTTTTCAATAATTGAAACAGGTATTCCACCTAAAATTTTGTGCTCTTTCCTAATATGAATTTTGTTATTTGTTTTGGACAAATTAAATTGGTGAAAACAACAAATGCTTGTGTAACACCTTTAAGGAACCAAAATTTCTTAACTTAATCAATAAAATTCAAAACTTGGTAAACCTTATTTTAAATTGATTCTATTGTTGTTATTTTTCTGTTTTCCTCATCCATGCATCAGACTAATCCACCTTCACCTGTTGATTAGCTGTAAAACAAATATTCCAACCATAATTCATGGACCTTTGCATATGCAACTCAAATTGCATGTGGGTCCATTTAATCATGTTGTTACCATGTCCACTAGTTTGTTTTGATGCATCAATTAAATGGTCATGCATCATCCCATGATTGTGCATTATGCCATGTTATTGATTGTTTGTCTCTTTGTGTTGTTTGTTTGCTTCTTCTCGAATAGACGACGACGTTGAGACAGACGATACTTACGACACCCCTTCTGAGGATCTAGCCCAGTACCAGGCTGCTAAGTTTGCAGGCAAGTATTCACTCACATGAACCATTGTGTTCCTTTCAACATTGGATACCGATACTTTCCGTTGTCTATTTCTACTAGCCTTTTGAATCGTTTCTCCTGTTCGATCCTATCACATGTTATCCTTTAACCCTGATATAGCCTCACCTCCACACCTATAACCCATTGCTTGTTGCCCGTGTCTTACTAGCATGCTTAGGGTTGTTTTTGCTCGGGTATGTTACCCGTTACTTTCTGTTACTATATTTCTATTATGTTCTGGGGCTCGATATTAAACAACAACATGTTAGTTTGAGGTAATAATAATTTGCTGATAAGGCACCGGCAGGAGGCCCGGCGTGGTTTTGAGGCCTGCTAGTGTCGACCCTAATTAGGAAAAGGGTCTTGTCTACTGATCCATGATGAGCGCACTATCCGCATGTGGGAAGCGTGTATGGGCGCCCCCTCAATTTGATTCGATTCGCATCTCGTCCAAATCGCCACACTTAGTTCGGGCTTTCCATTTGATGCACGCATATGCAGGTACGAACCCGAGGCCAGGGTGGAACTTTTGTAGTCGGCATTTAGGGCGGCGTGGTCTTCTAGTGCTATGAGGGTCCCCCTTTTCTTCGTGGGGGCTCGATTAGCCGCGCACGCATAGCACGTGGTTCTTTGGGCTTGATGCGAAGAAGAGTTGAGTTGTGTTGAGTGCCCCGCTTGGTGGGAAGCATTCCACCTGGCGGGTTATTCTTACGTGTACGGCCAAATTGGTGCACCCCTGCAGGGATAAATCTTCTCGAGAAGCCGTGTTTTCCGCGGTTATGGTTGACTTGGTGAAAGTACTGGCAAACAAGTACTCAGAACAACTTACACCTAACTAATGATAACTTCACTAGTAATAGACTTATTGACACAATAACTTGACCCATCATTAATCCAACTGTGTGAGTTATCCTCGGATTGCTTCTTTGGATAAGGGGCGAGATCCAAGATGGGTTTGCTTGGAGTTAGTTATAGTTGGTTACGATACACTATCTTATCCCCTTTCTGTTAGCCGGAAGGTGTATCATGTTCTGTAGTTGGTTAGTGCAGCCAGCTGCCGCATCTTTTGTATCACCCTTTCCTCCGTTGAACCCAAAGCATCTGTGCTTGGTGTTGACGGGTTACACTTTGGTGAACTGTGAGTCTTGCTTGCCAGTACGTTTATGTACTGACCCCTTTGGGGCTGTGGTTTCCGCAGACTACGCTTACGAGGATCCCCGTGACGGCTACTACGTGGAGTTTGACGAGGCTGCTGACGAGTAGATAGCGGACCCGGGCAGGATCCGAGACATCGTGGATGGGCTCCGTCTTTTCATTTCCGGCTTCTTAAGCCTATTTGGATTTTGTCTGTACTCAGGCCCTTTGAATGCTTCCGCTGAGATGTAATGATGATATGTTGGGACATGTGTCCTCTGGATGATTGTATTTGCTATCTCTGCTCTAGTGAGAGCTAGTTGCAACTTATTTCTATTTATTTGTGTCTTAGAGATATGTTGTGTTATCATTTTGTTAAACGCCGTTGACATACCATGTGTGTATGGTATGAAGTACGTCAATGGTAGTATCCTGATTTCTAGGGGATGGTTTACGTAGACGATGAACAGTAGGGGTTGGTTGTCACACATACGTGTGTTGGCCTACTCGTAAGAGATGCGGGTGCCGGTAAGCCCTGTAATCCAATCATCTACTGTTCAACGGAACTACGAGTATCCTCTAGAAGTCCGGGTGCAACAGCGCACGCGTCCTATCCTGCGGTGTTGGCTCGTCTTCATCGTCGGAGAGGTCGACAAGCTTCTTGAGGTCCACAACGGGTTTCCTCTTGGTACGAGTGGGGGCCGCGGCAGCGTCAGCATCCAGAGGATCGCTGGAGGAAGGAAGCAATTCAGAAAAAGAGACAGAGAGCAGAACAGCGAGAAGCAGTAGCGAGTTGGTGTTCGGATGGAACAACTTACCCTTTGCGGGAAGGGGGTTGCCTTCTGTTGGTGGTGACCTTCTTGCCACCCGCCTTCTTCGGCTTCTTGGGAGTAGGTTCTTGGGCACCGCTGCCCACTCTCTTATGAGTTGTGGGCGCAGCCACGGACAGAGGGTTAACCTCCAAGGCCTCGTCGTCATCCTCATGCTCGGGATCCTCTGCAGAGTAGAAGAAAGAAGAGATTCAGAAGCAGAGAAGGAAATCAAACTATGTTGCTGGTAAGTAGATAGGTGAACTTGGTCACCTTCGTCATCCTCGCACCAGTCCCGAATAGACGCATCAACTCGGTGCTTATCAAGCTGAGTGGCATGTGGGATGCAGAGAGTGTCCTGGGTGTCGTAGGCCTTCTCATCATCCTCTTCTCGGTCATCGTGCCAGTTGCCCTCGAAGACTTCAACGTCTTCTTCTCCCTGGCGATCGATGTGCTGGAAAGGCAAACAAATGGAACAGTGAGTTGAGTTCTAACCTAAGGAGTTCTACCCGGTATAGCATGCAAACACAAAGAATATAAGGCTAAGGGGTTCTACTCGGGATAGCGTGCAAGCACAAAGCATATTCAGCTAAGGATTTCTACTCAACCCGGCATGCAAACACAAAGCATATAAAGCCAACAAGTTACTTATGATGTTCTACTTGGTGCAACATGCAAATACTAAGCATACAAAGCTGAGAAGTCATCTACTCGGTATCAAAGTGCAGAAGTAAAGCACAGAGTACTAACCTGTCCAATACGCTTGGTGCGGCTATACGGCTCGAAGCCATACAGACAATTGTCATTGAGCGTGGTATGCATGATGGACCTGGCCCAGACAGCCACCTCGGCCTTGGTGAGCTCGAAAGTTGTGGTCCTTGTGCAGTCACGGGCTCCTCCCATGTAGCACATCTTGTGCGAGCGGCGCTGGAGCGGGAGTACTCGGCGTGAGATCCAGCATGCAATTGGATCATCCTGGCGAAGCCCCTCCTCGCGCAACTCGGCCAGGCGTCGCTCAACCTGGATGACGTCCTCAATGGTGGTCTTCGGGTGGTAGAGCCAATTCTGCTGAGTTGGCAGGGCGTTCTTGAACTTGGGAAGGCCTATCCGGTCCTGGATCGGCTTCCCGTCTTCAGTGGCGACATTCTTCACATATAGGAAGCTGCGCTGCCACTTGCGCACAGATTCCAATCCCTTAGCTCGTGGATGGCTACCAGTGGAGCGCTGCAGCATCATAGCGCATCCTGTCTGAGTCATGGCGCGAGCGCCATCGGTCTTTCCTGGGTTGGGGATACTCTGTTTACGGAGAAAGAAGTACCGTGCCCATGTGTGGATAGTTGGGTACACGCCCAGAAAGGCCTCGCACACCACGGCATGGGTGGAGAGCATGATGAGAGAGTTGGGTGGAATATGGTGTGGCTGAAGGCCAAAGTGGTTGAGGAATTTGGAGAAGAAATCGGAAATCGGAAGGCCGAAGCCGCGCTTGAAGTGCGCAAGAAAGACAACATATTCGTCTTTCTCTAGTTTGGGTACGATCTCCGTACCTGGATGGCGGCACATCACGCCGGGAGGCACGCGGCGCGTGTTCACGAGCCATTGACAATCCTCTACGGTGACCTCAGAGCCTTCCCAGCCGGCGCGGGCGGAGGCATCGTCATCTCCGTGGGCGGCCATTGCGACAGAGATGCGCGGGGGAGATCGGAGGCGGAGGCGCTAGTGGGAGATGCGAATCGGAGTTTGGAGGCTGAAGAAATCTCTCTCTGCCTCTACGGCGGTGTGTGGAGCAGCGGCGCGGCAAGCTGTTGCGGTGGCGGTGTGCTCGACGGCGGCAGAGAGACGAAGGGGCAGGAGATGGGAAAGAGCAGGAAAGAGGAAAGAGGAGCGTCGATGGGGTATTTATCTCGCTCCCTCGAGTTGCAGTTACTGGTGAGTTAATCGGGATCGATCGTGCACAGAGATCGTGCGGCGTGGGCTGTGCACCGGTTAGAAACGCACACAGCGCATATCACGCGCGTAACGGGCGCAGTTAATCCCACGTCGAGATCGTGGGCACTTTAGTGCGGTTCAAGTGACTTAACAGGCTAGTGGGCCCGAGGTGCAGTTATTGGCGCGTGGCCTGCGGCATTCCAGGCACCGAGGCGTCGGGGGTACGGGGGTGTGACACGTGCCCCGTAGCGACACGCAGAGTTGGATTCGCACCGTTTTGACGGGATTGTGTTTCGAGATTTCGCTAAGTCATTTTACTCGGCGTCACCAAAGAAGGGTGTTGCTACTCGGAGAAGTAGAGATTCAAGCAAGAGTTAAGGGCTACACGGAGGTGCTACTCGGCCCCTTTCCAGTTACAGAGACCAGGTTTGTTTTTAAGCTGGCAGGACCTAGTGAACAAGTTCGCAGGACTCTACCAGCTTTGGGGACTAATGTCGGGGGGGTTACCCCCGAGTAGGGGTAAGGCAGGTGCTAAAGGCAAGGTCAAGATGATGTTTGACTGAGTAGCTGGCTACCCGGTACTTGCTACCCGGTAGGCTGCTATCCGATCGTACCCACCAATGGCCAGAAGGAAGAATCAAGGAAGTTATGTTCCTCCGAGTAGAGGAGTTGGTCCGAGTAGAGGGAGTGGTTTCCTACTCAGGCCAGAAGTCAATGGAGCCGTTCTGACAAAGGATCCAGCGTATCCTGCGTCCGTACGGCGTGCGGTTCAACTTACGGAGCGCGTGATTATCCGCGCTACGGCGTGGCTACAGTGCTGTAGGCACCTGTCAACTCCTTTCACTGACAGAGGGGACAGGACAGGGCTAGGGGTCTACCCTATCTCACTGACAAGGGTGGACAGGTCCCATCTACGAACGGCGCAACGACTTACGGCGCCAGCGTCAGCGAGAACCCGGAGGCGTGCTCTGTTCTGCAGTGTGTCTGTCCCATCAACTGTACCTTATAGTCTTTTCCTATTCGTCCGGGCACCAGTATATAAGGTGCCCTGCCTCCTCCTGTGAGAGGCTCGGAACCTATACGTTGCTTCACTTAACACAGAGAGAGCTAGAGAGAAGAGTGGCTACTCGGCTGAAGGCTTGTACTGTATTGTGGCTACTCTGTAGACACCCATATAAAGAGAGAGGCAGGAGTAGGGGTGTTAACTCCACACGAGGGCCCTAAACCTGGGTAAGATCTTGTTGTTTGCAGTGCTTGAGACATTCCACACGCGGCTACTCGCCGTGTGATCCCTCCCCGAGTACCTCCAGCGTCCGTCGGCCCCAACCTTAAGCCATCCCATGGCGTCTGCCGTGATACCACGACGACATCTCTCACACGTGCCCTTTGCATGATCAATTCCATATCTTGATAATAAGCATCAACAATCATAGAACCCTGATGTAGACGTTTGCCCGATCTTTCACCGCAAGAACCACCGAGATAACTATTCTCCCAATCACGTGAGCGATACACATAACCTGAAGAACATGGATAGATTTAGGCGAGAAACGCATGAACCCTCTTGGCAGATCCAAGAACACTCGCAGCTTTATTTCACACCAAGCTCGAAAACTCTAGGCAGATCCAAGAGCCCCCTAGCCACGCACGAACCCCCTTGGCAAATCCAAGAACACTTGCACCTTTATTTGCAAAGATAACTGACGAACGTCCGAGACGCCGCCTACACGCCGATACCCTAGGGACGGTGGTAACCTGGAACTTTTAGTTCTACATAATTTTCAACCTCCATAAAACCCTAGGCCTTGGCTTTCTTTATATAAGAGGCCAACCCCTAGTCGGTTGGACAAACCCAAACCAAAACTGACTCAAACCTAAACCTAGTTGGACTCAAACTAGATACAAACCGGCCCATTTAGTAGGCTCGGCCAAAACATGCGGCTCGTAGGCCTTAGACATTATACATCGTAGTTTATTGTCCTAGCGTGCTAACCAGTAGATGCCCGTATTATCCTCTTTTTCTTCAAAAGGCATTGTCCTCAACGCCAGAAGGTCTTCTCCGGCGCTTGTGGCTTCAAATTATCAAATCGCCACGCTTCTACATGCTTAAGACTTGCTGGCCTGACTTGTTCTTGGTGCCCTTCATGTTTGGCACCACCAACCAAAATTTAGACACATAACTTTCGAACAGCAAATGAAAACGCACCATACAAACCACCCCAAACGCAGCAGGACACACTCCTGTACCCCAAGGGTCCAAATAAGCTGAATACGTCCACAGATGCAATCTGAAATAGTGGAGGTCAACTGAGTGCATCACCCAAGACAAACAGGACAAATTCCTGCACCCCTTGAATCCAAATGAACCAAGTTCACCGCCTGTAAAAAATAACTTTGGTGTCTCTCACTTTTTTTTTGCCTTTATATCCGCCTGCAAACTGTACCAAAAATTTGGATCGCTTCACTTATGTACCAAGCTCACATACACATCAAATTCTCATCTAACATTTTTTTATTGGCTGCACTCACGTAACATCCAGGAGCCATGTGCACGTACAAAGTCGGTTAAACTTCTAGGCTATTTTGTTTTTTCTTGATGATTGACACGGAACCCAAAATTTCCCTTAGTCTCTTGTACACGATTGCCCTTTCCATCCTTTGTTTTTCTCCTCCCACAAAGATCAAAACATTGTACTAGTAGCTTCCCCTTTTTTTCTTATGCACAGATCCCAAAACCTAATTAGTCAAAGATCCGATATGCATTCTTTTTCACTCGTTCCCTTCAGCACATCACGCGTAGAATATACAATCCGGTCAGCGCCAGCCTTTTCTTTTTAACTTTCCTTCTCAGCCGGACTCTACGCGCACGAAATAGAACTCGGTTATTCCGTGCCTACCACTGCCTACCAGGCAAAACCCAAAAAATCAAATCTGACCAGCAGCACCTTGTTAGGTCACGGACCAATTTGAGCACCTTCGGTAAACGGCAGCGCAACGCAACATACCTGCCGATGGATCTCTGTGAAGAACAACACTTGCCAGCAGAAACTCGTCGCCTTTTGCCTCAACTAGCCGAGCTGCGACACCACGCCAACTCGTGTACCAATAACTTTGTAGCAAAATTTAGATCAATCCCAACATGACGTACAATCAACCTGGCGCTCTTATACCACATGATGTAGACGTTTGCCCGATCTTTCACCGCAAGAACCACCGAGATAACTATTCTCCCAAATCACGTGAGCGATACACGTAACCTAAAGAACATGGATAGATTTAGGCGAGAAAGGCACGAACCCTCTTGGCAGATCCAAGAACACTTGCACCTTTAGTTCACACCAAACTCGACAACTCTAGGCAGATCCAAGAGCCCCCTAGCCACACACGAACCCCCTTGGCAGATCCAAGAACACTCGCACCTTTATTTGCAAAGATAACTGACGAACGTCCGAGACGCCGCCTACACGCCGATCCCCTAGGGACGGTGGTAGCCTGGAACTTTTAGTTCTACATAATTTTCAACCTCCTTAAAACCCTAGGCCTTGGCTCTCTTTATATAAGAGGCCAACCCCTAGTCGGTTGGACAAACCCAACCCGAAACTGACTCAAACCTAAACCTAGTTGGACTCAAACTGGATACAAACCGGCCCATTTAGTAGGCTCGGCCAAAACATGCGGCTCACAGGCCTTAGACATTATACATCGTAGTTTATTGTCCTAGCGTGCTAACCAGTAGATGCCTGTATCAAACCCTTTCTCAATTGTTGCAATTGATCATATTGATTTCTAATATAATTTGGTGGTACAAATCTGTCCCTCATGACTCTCTTCATAGTAGCCCAAGTGTTAATGGGTAATTCACCATCTTCATGCCTTTTCTCATAGTATTATTGTCACATCCCAATTTTGGAATACCTGTTAACACAGTTGTTTTGCTAATTGCTTGACTAATAAACCTTGGTTGTGTTTGTTTGTGTTTGTTTAACTGAAACTAAACAAACTAATTATATAAACTTGCAAACTTAAAAAGATAGCAAAGCAGTGAACTAAAAATATTCAACATATTGTTCCAATGACCTTGGCAATATTTTCTAAAGTAAATATTGATCAAAGAGTTTTTCAAAAACATCTTATGAATCTCATACTTGTTGAATATTATTACAAGGTCTAAATGAAGAAAGAGGAAACACTTAATAAAATTTCCCTAAAAGATTATCAGAAAAAGAGGCATTCTTAAATGCTTCACCAAAATATTATCAAATGTTTTTCCAACCTTGCAGGATTAAAAACAAAGGTATTGGAGAGCATTGACTTGCTATCTCTAGTCACATAAATATTTTGGCAAAGCATTGTTAAAGAAAAGCCAAGTGCCTTATTAAATAGAAATTCCAATATTTCCAGAAACAGAAAACTAAAACAAGTTACTATTGGAAAATTTCTTAAAATGATTTGAAATTCATACCATTGCTTCCTTATATCAAATAAGGAACACACACAAGAGGAGACCAAAAATTGAATCCATTAAAGTCCTGAAAACATGAGTTTTCTCCACAGCAACATTTGGGATTTTGAACAAGTTTGTTCTACAAACTTTTTCCAAATGCCATGAAATAAATACCGCATGCTCTATATCATAAATAAGGATGAAAACCAAAAGGGCACAAGTTTTTGAATTTTTCAAGTTGCCAAAAACCCCTGTTTTCTTGACAGCACCTTTGTGAAATTTGAACAAGTGTGTTCTATGAAGTAACTCAAAATGACTTGAATTTTCTACCACATAAGGAACATATCAAATAAGGAATGTGTGCCAAAAATTATCATTTTTGGACGCTCCTAAGTAGGTAAATAAATTCAATGTCCATTTATGTAAGAATTCAAATTTGAACAACTTTGAATTATCAAGTTTAGGCAAATGAGCCAATTTTCACATATGTTGTGTATCTATACTAATAAGAATTTTTGGGAAAAAGGATTTCAATTTATAAGTTTGTTTGCTTAGGGAAAACATCCTTTTTCAGAGAGGACAGGGACCTTCTTGTAAATACCCAGGGACCAAAATGTAATCCTAGTCACATGTCCTTCTTCTTCCTGTAGCAAGCAGTAGAGGGCATGGCTGCCCATGCCCCATTGCTTCGAAGGGAAGCTTGCTAGGTAGATAAACCCCCCCCCATGTGCTGCTACCTGCCCCCTCTCTCTCTCCCCCTCGGACTAACTCTCTCTCCTCAAAAATATCTAAACCCGAAACCCTAGAAAAGGCCTCGCCGTCGATTCGGTGGTTGGAGGGCTCGCCGCCGTTCGCCGGTGGTCCCATGGTCTCCGCATCGTCGTGGTGGTCCTAGGTGCAAATGGAATCGAGCCGAAAGCCCTCGAGGAGGCCGCGCCATCCTATTCCCTTCCTCGAGTCCGGCGGACTCCGGCGATAAATCGCCGCCGCCTCGAGTCTTCTCCGACCTCACCAAGCCCTCCCGCGCGTTCATGGTGAGCAGGGGAATCCCCCCGACCCTTTTCCCCTCTCCCTCTCGCGCTAGGACGTTGCCGTGCCGTGTTTCCGTCCGGCAACCGCGGGCGCGCCGTCGCCGCCGCCCTCCGGCCGCTCCCCGGAGACGATACCACCTCCCCTCGGTTCCCCTCGTCGTAAGCAATGCGTGGATGTTTTTGTATCGCGAAACCATGCACGTTTGCGTTGGATACGAGCTGGCCGGAGTACATTCCCGCCGGCGGATGACGTGGTGCCGACGTCATGCTGACGCCGCGCCCTTGACCGCGCGTTTAGGAGTTAAACCTGCCTGTGGGGCCGCGATCTGCCGCGTGGCTGCCCGCGTGGCCGGCTGGCCCGCGAGTCAGGGGCACAGGCTAGATCTGGCCGCGGTAACGATAGATCTGGGCGGTCCGTTAGCAGATCTGGCCCAGCAACACAAGTTTTTCCATTTATTTTTGACAGAAACTAGCATGGTTGCTTTTGGCCTTAAAACCTAACCAAACAAATGAATTTGACCAAACCAAAATTCACAGTGGTAGATAAACAAAATCTAAACCACCTCCATTTTGTAGATCTACATTTGGATGGATATTGTTGCAATGAAAAATGATTTGGAAACAGGTACCAGAAACACCAAAATGAGCACCATTTTAATTTCCCAACTCTAAATGAAGTGAGGCCAATTGCATTGGAAAGCCCTTGAAAGTTCCTAACAGGAGCAATTAACCTTGCTTCCAAATTCCAAGAATTTTTGAAATGACATGCAATTTGGTAAAACACCAGAGAGCACTTTGGTGATTTTTATAAAATTATTAAAAATGAATTTTGATGCAAACTCAACTGGATGGTCTTGTATATGTTTAGGACTACCCAAACCTAGAAGGGTTTAATTTTTAGAGCATCCTAGAAAATTTAGTGGACAGATCCTTGTTTTGCATATTTCTGCCATTTTGGCATTTTAGTTAATTAATTTGTGTGATTATGTTTTTGTGTTGCAATATTGTTTTCTGGCATGTATAAGATGTGTGAACTTGTTTTGTAAGTGTTACTTTGCTATTTTAGCATGTTAGAATGTGTGGACTTGAATTGAGAAGAAATATGATTTATGGTTATAGCATATGTTTTATCTCTAGTTATTACTTGCATAGAATTGTTGATTGATTAATTTGTGTGCAAACAATTGGATTGTTGTATTGAGATATTAGATACAGCACCATGTTTATACTTATATTTTGTTAGTATCACCTCTGCTAGCTTGCATTTGATTTGGTAGAAAAACATGAGTAGCTTTGTCATGACTATGAAAATGTTGGAAAAATTCCCTCATGTGGAGAATTTTTGACATAGACATTTGTGGTGGTGTAGCCTCTTATTTTTGTGTTATATTCATAGGACCAGTAGCATTTTGATAATGTTGTTATGAGTACTTGGACCCTAGATTTTTCACTTGTGTGAAAACAATAACATGAGTAGCATTACCTTGCTTATTTTTGCATCCTAGTATTTTCTACTAGTATGGTTAATGCACTAGATGCTAGTTTAGTATTTTGTTAATTTTTATCAAGTGTGACCAGAGGCTTTGTGACCTCTTAATGCTTTGATATGCTAGTGGAACACCCACTGGTGTCATTGCATTTTTGGTGGAAACATTATTTCCCCCACACTAGATGTGTTTCTTTTATATAGTTTCATAACTAGTGAGTGCCTAGTATTTTTGCTTTGGGAATTTTTGTGCTAAACAAAAATGGGTATGCTTCTGTTTGTAAGTGGTTGTAATCATGTGTGGCTTTCTAGGAAAAATCCATCTTTGGATTGTTGTTTGATTCCTCTAGTAATGCCCTTTTTATTACTACTAGTATGTAGGAGTTGCCCTGCAAATTGATGTCTTGTTTTATCAAATGGGATATTTTTGTTATTGCAAGTATAGATGGTTTTCACTACTGTTTTTATGACATGGACCCTCTGGTTGTATTTCAATTACTTGATTGAAATTCATCCATTGATTCTTCATGTATAAGTAGTACTAGTTTCCTTAGCAGTTTTTGTATTGAATTATTTTTCTGCCAACTTGTGTTTGGTAGATATTTGTGTATCCTTGCATGAGGACATGTTTTCATTCCCATTATGATAACATGGTTCCTTGTTTGCATTTTATTACTTTACATATTATGCATGCTTGCATAGCAAACTTTTAGTAGAAGCATGTCTATAGGATTCCTCCTTTTAGTCATTATTTCTATTGTTCTCACTATGAGAAATTGTGTGTTTTGTGATGAGTCTATTACTTTGTTACATTTGTGTAGGCTCACTGATTTGTAAAAGTAACTTTTACAAATCATGTGTTTCATTTATTCTTGATGTCAATTTAGACTTAATAGATTGGCTATCTTGTTCTTTTGGTGGTGTGGTTGATAGACCCATTGCCATGCTTATTTTTGTGCATGTTTTGTATACTCTTAGTAGTCTCACCATTGTGAAACTAAGTTTATTTTGGGTTTATTAATATCTTGGTATGAGAGTGGCACACCCACTGAATCCATGATATTAAGGTTGTGAGATATGTTCCTCCAACCTTGAGCTGTCTTGTTAAATGGCATTTCTGCCAAGTAGTATTGTTTGATTGTTTGCCTCAATTAATAATTGAGTGATTTTGTTATTATTAGATTTCCTTGCTGTATGTATTGTTATGTATGGTTGCTTGCCTTGATTGGTTCTGAATGTGTGTCCTTTATTCCTTTTACGACGTTAGAAAACGAAGAGGAAGGAAGTGTCGTGAAGATCTGTTTCAAGTTCCAGTCACTCCAAAACCAGGGACACAAGGAGATACCAGGAAAGCCATCCTGATGCTTGCTGATACAATACTTATCATTATCTATCATGCATGTTTTACCTCTGAAGTTTTACAAAAACTTGATTATCAAAACTATTTTTGATGTGGAATTTACTACTATACTATATTATAGGTTACTATCATGCCAGTAGTTAAACTTGGTAATACCAAGCCCATAAGCCACCCTATGGTATTTATTACCATCAAATATACTAGTCCCTAAGTGGACACCCTAAAATTGTGATTCTACCAAACAAAGGCTTTACGGAAAAACCCGGAGAAAAGGCGGATCCTTGTTCTCCGGAGGAATGTGGAAGTGGTCATTTTTGAGAAAGTGGTGTTTTCAAAAATGACACATAACCTAGTCTTCGCCGGACAACCTTTACCGTACTGCCACCCTACCCCAACATGGGCACGGGGCTTAACTTGAAGTTTGTTCTTATTAGTGTGTGCTGCCTCACTTGCTATAAGGGGCGTCGTACCCTCGAACCGAATGTCATCAAAACTCCCAATGTTGAGGCATATAAAGTGTGGGATTAATTTTCCCTCCGGATGCATTCATTGAGGCTCCCGGCTAGGCAGGGTGGGACTTGGTGCCGGGGAGAACAAAACTCAATCGAGAGATAGACATATACTAGCTTGAACATAGTGAATGGTTATGATCAGATACCTGATGTTTACATACTGTTGTTACAGTCCGTGGTGTTTCACGGGAGGTGTACTGGATCTGGTGGATGTGTACACCTCTGCAGAGTACAACTTTTTCGAAGAAGCCGCGTCCTCGGATATGGACAGTTGAATGGCCATGTAGCTAGCATTGTGTCAATGTTTTCAAAAGAGGAAGTTTTTGAAAAGGGAATTTTGGAAAGGAAGTGTTGAACTTGTGAAGTTCGGAAAGGAAGGAAAACGTATACCGTGGAGGTATCGTCGATGATGAAAAGCCAGATGATGTGATACAAAACAAAATGTTTTGCAAAGAAAACCTTTTCTACTATAAGCAAGAATTCTGGAAACTGATTCCAAGAAGTTTTGCAAAGAGAAAATATTCTTTAACAGAACATTACAAAACCTCTTGTACATGTGATATCTACAAGAGAAATAAAACTATATATTATTTTTCTTCTGAAGTATCTTCTTCAACGAAGATACAGATAAACATGACTGCAACTGTGGTGTCATCATATATGAACACCATTGATAGTGAACCATATTTATAGCCTACCTATTCCACCATATAAGCATATTTGCATGTTTGGTAAGTGACATGATGGATGTCTTGCTGAGTACATTCAAATGTACTCATTATGGTTTCGCCCCTGGTATCTACTTGCCAGACTTTGAGAAGGAGCCTCCGAAGGAGATCTATGAAGAGAAGTACGGAGTTGACGGCTTTGCGAACTAGGATCGTCTCCGGGTCAACAGCCTGTAGGTTAAGGCGTGACTTGGGCTCAACTACGTTGTGTTTTAATTGTCTTCTGCTGTGTTTGTTAAGTTGCCTGCCCTTTGTGGCAGTTGCGTTAAACTTGATCATGTGATCTTTTTGTATTACCTTTATGTATTCGTGTAATGGATGATGTATTTCTGTGTGCCAACTGTGTATGTTGTTCACGACTGATCTTTCTGGGATCGTGAATGTATGCATACGTAGGGTTTCAGACTGCCGGTCTGGGGTCCTTACAATTATCCCATCAACGAAGAGCATAGCCATCAAACTCAGAAGAAGCTAATTTTATTTTCCTTTCCTTAGTGTAGTCATGCAAATGCCATAATTTTTCAATCTTGAGCTCCCATAGCAAATACTTTTCAACATCCATGCCATCAAACCTAAAAGGTGGTATAGAGAATTTTGGTTTACCCAAAGAATCATCATCCCTGTTATTTTCAGGAGGTGCATTAAGGGGCACACTCCTTGGAAGAAAATTGGCGCTGCCTTGAAATCCTCCTCGGCCCCTCTCTCCTCTCACTCCACGGCCTCCATTGTTTTCCACTCCATCAACTCCATTATTAGCATCACTATGCACACTAGTATTATCATCATCATGAACAGGTAGTCTTTGTGCAATTAAATTCTGGAGATCAGCAAGTTGAGTAGTCAATGTGGCAATAGAAATTTGGATAGTGGTCACTTGCTCATTGTTGGCCTTGGCCAATTTATTGATGTCCCCCACTTTAGTATCCATGGCTTGCATTGCTTCATAAAGAGGATCACAAGCATCAGTCACAAATTGTTGTGAATCTTTGTGGTTAGCTGTCATTTGTTGTGTCAACACATCACGTAATCGCTCATACTCCCTCCAATTCACTCCCTCGGAATGGTCCTTCTTTTGCTGCACAAGATCATCACTAGAAGGATCCATTAGTAGGTTAGTGAAAACATAAAATAAGTATCTATATGTGGTGTTCTCTCACAACTCACCCAAAACTAGCGAGCCAATTGAGTACCTTACCGTTCCAAAGTGAATAGAAATACTTACCAACAAGTAGTGGCAACTAGTGTGCTTGATGTGAAGAAGATAATACCCGGGTTTTAACTCTCACAAAAGAAAACAAGGTTATTTAGTGGGGCTTGGTATGGATACCTAACAATCACCAAAGTAACAAGTCCTATTTGTTGTTTTGTGATGACATAAAAATACCCGAGGAAACACACACCAATAATGGAGACAAATGTGGCAAAGGAAATATATGGATGAGATTTTGCAATGCACTAGAAAGTCACTAGCTAGGCTCACCATAGACAGGCACAAGATTGCTCAATGAAAGAAACCAAGTGTCACAATGTGGTATTATGCAAGCTCCACTAGTAAGTAATGATAGCAATTCAGCCTCTTTTTCAATATTTCTGTTTTCTCTTTTTTTTTTTTACTTTTACTCTTTTTCTTTTTATTTTGTATTTTTTCAATGGCCTTAATAACAACTAGGAGCAATATGAACCAATAATAAAGTGAAACACAATGGTATATGTGAGAATGAGAAGCCTGTCAGAGCACATAATAACTATACTTGTGGGCAAGGTACCTACTAAAATGTTGTAGATAGGCTGTGTCTAGGTTCACAAGGATCAGATATGAAGGTCCTAAGAAAACGAGAAGGAAAAACAAAAAGAAACTAACCTAATAGTAGCTATGGACTCGAGGCAGAAAACGTTGCAATGCTATGCCGCGACGGCAGCGAAACGAGCGAAAACGCCGCCGGCTGCAGGGCTCACGCGTGTATATGGGCAGGTGGATCTCAGGGCAGCGAATCGGTGCCTTTTGTGTCGCGGCAGAACAACGATAACAGCGCGCGCGTGTGTGATGAGAACCCGTGGCACCGGCGGCAGAGTTTTGGTGCCGTGGCGGGTGTGTTGTGGCAGCGCGCGCGAGGGCGATTGGTAAGCATGGCAACGGTGCGCACGCGGGTTTTGTAACGCATGGATCAAATCCGACTGCGACTAGGACGCGGCAGGGCAGCGACCGGCGGCAGCGAAAATGATGGAAATGGTGCCGCGATAGGAAACCGAGTTGAACTCGAATTGAACAAGGAAAATAGCAACCTCGGCGATTCTTTTTGGAAGTTTTTTATATGAACTCAACTAGACAACGAAGAACCCTAACCCTAACCAAAACAAAAGACTCAAAAACAGAAAAACGAAACACAAATCAAACACAAAAACAACAACTAGAAATTGAAACTAAGATGAAACTACGGCTATGGCAAAGATCTAACTATTTTTGTGGGGCAATTTTCTGTATAGGACTAAAAAAACACTCGAATCTAAGGGATAGATAATAGCTCACCGAGGCAACCTGTAAATATGATACCAAGATGATAAGGGGTGGCCCAATCTTCTTGATGAGCTCTCACAGATCACTCGAATTTGATAACTTGTGTCTCACTGAAAACTCTCCCGGCTGATCCCTGATGCCAATGAAATAGTTTGCAACCCCAAGGATATTCTCAACTCCACAGACTTGCACCATGGAGCCACCGAATACGGGGTGGTCCTGTACCGTCTTATTCCCAATGGAACAGTAGGTAACACGAAAAGTTTGCAGTATAACTTCCAGATGAATGCTTACAAGCGATTTCAATCTAGAGGTCTAGGGTTTATGTTTTAACGTAGTCTAAGGAGTTCTAACTTGCAACCTAGGTATATATGAGGGGGTATGGCTGCGGGCACAATAGGCTTACGCAAGCACCCCTACTCCAACTTGGTTTGGACTCAACCAAACCGACTAGACTAGATACAAACCGACCCAACATTAAGGGGTTCAGCCATAATGTTATACAAACCATGCCTATTCGAAAATAGGACTTCTATGTGGCGCATTGATATCCAATGGGGCTCCCTCCTCTTTTTTTAGTCTCTCTCTCTCGGTGTGGAATGACAAGCTAATAGTTGTTTTCCACACTTGTACTATTGTTTTCACCATCTTGTGTCTTGTTTTCCACCATGTACATGTTGTTTTCCAGCAGCTCTTGTCTTTTTTTCACCTTGTACATGTTTGTTTCCCCAAGTGTGATCTTGTTTCCAGCTTCTCATCCTTGTTTTCCAGCTCCTCTTGATGTTCTCCTCCAAGCATGCTTGTGTTATTAATAAACCTGATCATACATAGATGCATAGATTTAGGTAGTATAAAGTTCTCACAATTATAAACATTATACTCAAATAGGAGTGAATTCACCAGTTGTTCTAATAGTTTGGTCCTTGATCTTGTCATGGGACCAAGTCTCACTCCATTATCTTGCACAACAATATTATCACGTGCAACAATAGGTGAAGAGCTAGGGATGTCCTCATCACATGGTATATAATGACAATAATGAATAGTGATGTTGTTAATTTCTCTACAATCTACACACATGCGCCAAGTACCATCTTTCTTAGGAACTAAAATAACAGGAACAACACAGGTTGAGAGGCTTATTCGAATATAACCTTTATCAAGAAGCTCTTGTACTTGTTTCTGAATTTCCTCTATCTCTTGGGGATTTGTCCTATAGGGAGCTCGATTTGGCAATGATGATCTAGGAATCAAATCAATTTGGTGCTCAATCCCTCTCAATGGTGACAGGCCCGAGGGTGTTTATTCTGGAAAAACATCATCAAAGTCCTAAAAAACATTAGAAACACCAATAGAAAGAGGAGTCATGTCATTAGAAACTAAAATTTCCCCTTGTGCATGAGCACTATAGGTACTAAACTAGGTTCCTCTTTAAACTCTCTCAAGTCATCTTTGGTGGCTAACATGGTTAAAAGGCTCTTATACCACTCAGCCTAGGTTTTGTTTTACCCACAGAAGTTGTGTTTTCACTCTTCCCATCTCTCTCACTGTCTCTTTCTAGATTCACTTCAGGTTTTTGTCTAGACTCATTCACAATGTGTTGTGGTGTCATAGGTCTCAAGATAATATCCTTGTTATTCCAATTCAAATGATATGTGTTTGATCTCCCATTGTGTATAGCCTTCTTGTCAAATTGCCATGGCATCCCAAGTAGCATGTGGAAAAATTTCATGGGAACCACATCACACTCAATTGCATCTTTGTATGGTCCAATTTGAAATTCCACCCTCACAATACGGAACACCTTGATCTCTTATTTGTCACTCAACCACTGAATATAATATGGGTGTGGGTGTGGAATATATCTCAACTTGAGCTTTGGACATAAATCCTTCCTTGCTAAATTTCTGCAACTCCCTCCATCAATGATCACCTTGCAAGCCATCTGTGGACACACAATTGCTTTGGTTTGAAATAGATTGAATCTTTGGCTCTCATCACTCGGAATAACACTCAAAGCTTGTGTGCAAACAATAGTTGGATAATTGGTAGCATAGGGATCAATAGGACCATCTTCATCATCATATGTATCCTCCTCATTAGGATCAGCATCATCTCCAGTCTCATACTCATCATCAGCATTGATAACCATTATTTTCTTTTTAGGATAATCTCTCTTAAAATGTCCTTTCCTCCACATCTATGGCATGCCATTTCCCTATTTCGTGGTGTAGGTGTAGAACCACCAGAACCCGAAGCTGGTGATGTTGTTTTCCATGTACTAGGGGTGCTTGTCTCGGGTTTGGAACTTGTAATCCCATGGGTTGAAGCAACTTGAGGTGTAGGTGGTGTGAAAACAGAATTCTTTGATGGAAAACTTCTCCTTGTACTCATTCGCACCTCCTCAGCTAACCTCTTTTTAGCTTCTCTAGATTGATGAAACAATTCACTCATATTACTATATTGCACATGCCTCGCAATGCTTCAAATTTTGAATTGCAATCCTCAGAAAAAATCTTTGCACTGTTTGCTCTAGATCCTCTCTAACCCGAGCTCTTTGGAGTATCAATTCCATCTCTTTGTAATAAGCATCCACATATTTTGGTACCTTGCTCCAATTGTTGTAGATTGTCATAGAGAGTTCTAATATAGTTCTTGGGAACAAATCTTTCTCTTAGAAATTGCTTCATCTCTATCCATGTATTAATTTCTGGATCTTCCGGTTCTTCCCTCAACCTTGTAATGCCATCCCACCACAAGAGAGCATATCCATAAAATCCAGAAGATGCAAGCTTTACCTTTGGCTCCTCAGTATACTCATGCAATCTCCATAGCTTCTCAATTTTCAGTTCCCACATCAAGTATTCTTCCACATCTTTAGTATCACAATTGAGATTAGGAATAGAGAATTTTGGTTTTCCCAAACCATCCTCCTCTCTATTGTTTTCCACGGGAACTCTTCCAGCAACTCCTCCACGGCTTCCTTGCACATCATCAACATTAGCAGCATTTTGTGGAGCTCTTTGTTGCTGTTGTTGTACCAATGTTTTCAAAGTAGCAATCTGTCCTGTACAATTTGTCACAGATTCTTGCAAAATTTCAACATATTCTTGTATAGCTCCAGCTTCAATTTTGAGGTCCATATTGCTCAACTCCTCTCTCAAAGAATCATCACGTCTATCCACCTCAGCAATAATCCTCTTGTAAAGTTTATCTCTGAATTCTTCATACTCATTCCACTAGACCAACTCCTCTGGTTTCTTCTTTGCCTGCACATCAACATCAGTAGAAGAACTCATGATTAATCTGTTTGTAACAAAATAATCAATGGGTTGTGGTGCTCTCTCACAACTCACTCAAAACCAGCAAAGAATTGTTAATATTACCATTCCAAAGGGAATAGGATTTACTTACCACAAGGAGCAATGAAAAGTTTACCAAGTGTGAGAAGAAAATAACCAGGGTATCAAGTATCACAAGACAAAATAGGGTATCTGGTGGGGCTTTGTTGGGAATCCTAACAACACAAAATAGCAACTCCTAATTACTGTCTAATGTGATAAAATTTACTAAAGGAACACACTCACTCTAGGAGACAAATGTGTCTTAGAAATTATATGGAAGAGTTATTGCAAGCACTAGAAAGACACTAGAAAATACTCTATGAAAACAGGCACAAGATTTCTCAAATATGTCCAAAAAATATCCAAGATATGATGTAGTAAGCTCCACTAGTGATAAAGTATGGCTCGACCTCTTTTTGCTTTTTCTCTCTTTCTATTTTTTTATACCTTTTCTCTTTTCTATTTTTTTATACTTTTTCAATGGCCTTTGATTCAACTAGGAGAAACAAGTAATTGAAAATAGACATATGGACAAGAATTTGATCAAATTGAGCAGCCTGTAGAGCACTTAAACAACTAGTCTTATGGGTTGTGTACCTTAAAGTTTGCTATAGTATGGTTGTGGCTAAGGCTTAACAAAGATCAACACGGAGTTCCTAGGGATAAAACAGGAGAAAACAACGAAAAACTAAGAAAAACGAGCAAAAACGGCTCACGCATAGATTCGTGGAGTTTTGGTACTCACGGCAGAGAAAACACTCAAAACCGCTGCATGGCAGAGCGTATGCGTGCTTATGGGCGGGTATGTGTGGTGTTGTGCTTGCGGAACAGCAGCGCGTGTTGGATTTTATGCCCCCCGAAACGAGTCCGAGTGGGACTAGGTTGAGCGCGTGCGGTAGCACTTTGGCGCGGAAGTGGTGCCCGACAGAACGGATCCGAGAGCAACAAGAAGCAAAACGAAGCAACCCTTTGGCGAATTTTCTGCCCAATCCGATGGTGGCTGAGTCCGAGTGTGACTAAGAGGCAATGCACGCTAGCAAGTAGGCAATCCACGGGAGAGATTTTGGGCTCCAAACCGTGGTATAATCAAACCTAACTTGAGGGAAAACAAAGCAACTCGCAACACGCTTATTTTTGGTGGAAATTTTTCGGTATAGAATGAAACAAAAGAACAACTAGAGGAACCCTAACCCTAATAGATAAAAAAATAAAAACAGGAAAACAAATACGCAAATCAACAGAAAACAACAACTAGTAGTAGTTAATTGGTGTTGATCTAGGCTATGGAAAATCTAAACCTAACATTTTTGTGGGCTTTTTTTGGATAGGAAATAAAAACAACTATACTAGGGATGAAATTTCCTCACCGAGTAAACCCGAGAATCTGATACCAAGATGATATGGGGTGGCCCGATCTTCTCAATGAGCTCTCTCTAATAATATGGTGGATGTTTTGTGGATCAATGATAACCAGTGCTACACTAAGAACTCTCCTTGGATAATCCATGTTGCTAGTGCAAAAACAATCAACCCCTTTAGTATTCTCAACTACACACTCTTGCACACGTAATCAAAGATCATGAGTGGTCTTGTATCCCCTTATTCACAGTGGAACCACAAGATATCACACAACTTTTCAATGGTAATACTTCAAGATGAATGCTTACCAGCAATACAATCTATAGGCTAGGGTTTTTGGTTTAAACTTGTTATGTCTAATCCACACACAGGTGGTAGGTTTATAAAGGAGGAGGGGTGCAGCCACAAGGGCTCCTTTTGCAAGCAGTACTCCTACTAGGACTAGGACTCAACTAGGACTCCTACTTGGACTAGGAGAGATACAAACGACCCACTTTAGGGGGATTCAGCCATTATGGCATACAAGCCATGCCTAATTGAATTAGGACTTCTATATGGCGCATTGATCTTCAATGGGGTGCCCTCCACTTGTTTTCATCATTGCTTAATGTGGAAAAACATTTCTGGAGTTGTTTTGCACACTTGCATATTTGTTTTCACCACTTGAATAATTGTTTTCACCATTTGTACTCATGTTTTCACCACTTGTAATGTTGTTTTGCAGCATCTACATCTTGTTTTCTAGCTCCTCTTGATTGTTTTCCACCTCCATGATTGTGTTATCAATAACCCTTATCATACATAAATGCATAGACGTAGACAATATAAAATTCTCACTGTCACAAACAGCATATTCAATAAGGAGTGAATTCACCTGTTGTTGTAATAACTTGGCCCTTGATCTTGTTATTGGTCCAAGTCTTATTTCATGAAGCTTCTCTTGGATAACAACCTCCTTGTGTGGCAAAGAACTAGGGATGTCCTCATCAACCTCTGATACGGGCATATGCTGGTTAGCACGCTAGGACAATAAACTACGATGTATAATGTCTAAGGCCTGCGAGCCGCATGTTTTGCCCGAGCCTTCTAAATGGGCCGTTTTATATCTAGTTTGAGTCCAACTAGGTTTTGGTTAGAGTCAGTTTTGGTTTGGGTATGTCCAACCAACTAGGAGTTGGCCTCTTATATAAAGAGAGCCAAGGCCTAGGGTTTTAGAGAGGTTGAAAATTATGTAGAACTAAAAGTTTCAGGTTACCACCGTCCCTAGGGGATCGACGTGTAGACGGCGTCTCAGACGTTTTCAGTTATCTTTGCAAATAAAGGTACGAGTGTTCTTGGATCTGCCAAGGGGGTTCGTGCGTGGCTAGGGGGCTCTTGATCTGCCTAGAGTTGTCGAGCTTGGTGTGAAATAAAGGTACGAGTGTTCTTGGATCTGCCAAGGGGGTTCGTGCGTGGCTAGGGGGCTCTTGGATCTGCCTAGAGTTATTGAGCTTGGAGTGAGGCGTGGTGTTCATCACCTTGTTGCTTGCCTAAATCTATCAAGTTCTCTAGGTTGCGTGTATCGCTCACATGATTGGGAGCATAGTTATCATTGGTGGTTCTTGCGGTGAAAGATCAGGAAAACATGCGTATAAACCTCCTCCACCACAAGCTCCTCGACGACATTGGTATGAAGATAGCTCGCCATCAACACCTCCTCGACACCGACAAGGCCGTGGTGACCCTCTTCAAAATCACCCTCAAAGACCGGACCTTTGACAACGTCATCCACCACTTCCACAAGGCCCCGCTAATGATTATGGTCACAATGACTTCATGGATGATGCTCGCGAACATCGAAGGCCACCAAGGCGCCATGCACGTCACCACAACAATGACCGCTAAGAACAAGAACTTCCTCAACACCCTCGCAATGAACAAGAGCGTCCTCAACAACACAACCATGACAATGATGATAGTGAATACCGCGAAGAACGACTACGTCATCATCAACAACCACCTCCTAATGACCACCAGCGCATCCTCCTCATCATGACCGCTAATGCCAAGCCAATGAGGATGACCCATATGATCTTTCACCTCATATCTATGATGAAGAACAACATGAGCAACCCCATCGACAACATGAAGACAACTATATGACTGCCCTTCGCTTCAACATCCCAAAATTCAATGATCAAAATGATCCCGAAGAATATCTTGCTTGGGCTCTCAAGGTGGTCAAGATCTTTGGCATACACAACTTTAGTGACAAGAAGATGGTTGCTATGGATTCTTTGGAGTTTGAAGGCTATGCACTCTTATGGTGGGACCGTCTCCAAGATGAACGACTCAAGAACCGGATTGCTCCCATTGCCACTTGGAATGAGATGAAGCAATTCAGGAATGATCGCTTTGTTCCCCCACACTACAAGCGCGACCTCTTCAAAAAACTACAATATCTTAGACAAGGTTTGAAGTCAGTTGATGAGTACTACAAGGAGATGGAGACCGCTTTGATAAGAGCTCATGTGATGGAATCTCAAGAGAAAAAATGGACCATTTTCTCAATGGCATCAACTACCCAATAAGGAAGATTGTCGAGTATCAACCCTATGACAACATACTTGCACTTGTCCATCAAGATCTCAAGGCCAAACGTTAAATTGCGGAACACCTCAAGTACAACCAGCAAAAGGCTTACTTTGCCTCAAGGCCTTCTTCTTCGTCTCCAATGACACAAGTAACAACACCGCCCAACACCGAGAGCACCTCTAGAGCTTCCAATGCTACCAACAAAACTCCGCAACCGTTCAAGAAACAAGTTCCTACCACCACCACCTCTAATGCCCCTCAAGTAAAATTGAGCACAATTACTTGCTTCAAATGTGGTGGAAATGGACACAAGTCTTTCGAGTGTTCCAACAAGATGATCATGATTGTCAACCAAGATGGTTAGCATGACTCCATGAGTGAAGTCGAATACTATGCCTTGCACCAAGTTTCTCTTAATTCCTTGGACATAAAAAAGATGAAGAAGAGAGTGTCTATTGCGACGAGGACAAGAATCCATCACTAGTTGTGAAACGAGTTCTTAGCACCTCTTTCAAACTAGAGTCAGCATCAATGGAAAATCAATCAAGATTATCATCGATGGAGGTAGTTGCCACAATTTGGCTATCAAAGAGATTTACGACAAACTCCAATTGACTTACAAGCAATACCCACACCCCTACCATGTCCAATGGCTTAGTGACTCTGGCATCTTCAAGATTCAAGACATGGTTACCGTACACTTCAAGATTGGCCCCTATGAAGACACGGTTGAGTGTGCCGGTGTGCCTATGACCATGTGTCACCTTCTTCTTGGACGACCTTGGCAATATGACAAGATGGCTATTCATGACGGACGCACCAACCACTATAGCTTCAAGTGGAATAACAAGACGTTTGTGCTCCGTCCCATGTCTCCTAACCAAGTGATTGTCGACAACGCCAAGACCCTTGCACACAAACAAGAAGTGCTCATATCTCATGAGATGAGTGGTGAGAGAGTGCTCCACCTATAGGAGAGTGAGAGACACAAGCCAAACATGAGAGGAAAAATTTCGAGTGCTCCCAAAGGCCTTGCCTTACTTTGCACCAAAAGAGATATGCGAGAGTTACGAGATGACCCATCCATACTTCACTTTGTCCTCATGTGCAAAGGAGAAACACTTGAAACTAATGACATAACAAGCTTTCCTCCGTCTTTGTTGCCTTTGTTGCAGGAATTTGAGGATGTGTTTCCTGAAGAACTACCACCGGGTCTACCTCCCCTACGTGGCATCGAGCACCGCATTGGCCTCATTCCGGGTGCGCCACTTCCAAAGCGTGCTTCCGTACCGCATCCAAACCCGAGAACACGAAGGAGATATCGAGCAACAAATCCAAGACTTCTTGTGAAAGGTTCATCCACGATTTCCCTTAGCCCTTGGGCGTCCCGGTTATCCTTGTCCCTAAGCAAGATGATACTTCTCGAATGTGCATGGATTGTCGCCCTATCTATGTTATCATCGTTAGATATAGACATCCCATCCCTAGGCTTGATTATATGCTTGATGAATTAAGTGGTGCTACTATGTTTTCCAAAATTTATCTTAAAAGTGGATATAATCAGATTCGCATGATTCATAGTGATGAATGGAAAACAGCTTTCAAAACAAAACTTGAGTTTTGTATGGATGGCTTGTCATGCCCTTTGGTCTTTCGAATGCTCCTTCAACTTTCATGCGTCTTATGAATGAAGTTTTGCACCCTTTCATTGGCAAATTTGTCGTGGTTTATTTTGACGACATCCTTATCTATAGCAAATCTTTGAGGTTCACCTTGCTCATATTTCTCAAGTCTCGTTGGCTCTTCGCAAAGCAGAACTTTTTACAAATCTTTCCAAATGCAATTTTTGCACCAACAAGCTTTTTTCTTGGGTTTAGTGATTTCCTCCAATGGAATTCGAAGTTGACGATAAGAAAGTCGAGGCAATTAGAAATTGTCCTAACCCTACTTTCGTGGGAGAGATAAGACGTTTTCATGGTCTTGCCGGTTTCTATCGCTATTTTGTTAAGCATTTTTTAACCATTTGCCTGCCCTTTAAATGAGCTTACAAAGAAGAATGTACCGTTTCTTTGGGGCAATGCTCAACAAAAAGCTTTTGATACTCTCAAGAAAGTACCCCCTTTGGACGGTACACTACTTGACCATCTACCCCCGTACATTGGTAGGTATGAGTCGACGAGTACGAATGCAAGGGGAGATGCCGAGGAAGCCCAGGACTCAAGGCCCTCCAAGGTGTACGTGTGGCAGAGGTGGAAGAAGCAAGAAGACATAGAAGAACAAGGCCAGGAAACCCGGCCTGCAGCCCGGCCAGGCCGGCCTCCAGGCTGGCTCTCTAACAGAGCTGCCCGGCCCACTCCCTGCGACCCTCGGGCCGGCCACCCTACAGAGTAGCCCGGCCTCCAGGTAGGCCTCCAACCCGGCCAGGTCGGCCCCGTGTGTGGGAATAGGGGAACCTCCCCTTGTATCCCTCTCACCTACCACCTCTACTATATATAGGACCCCTACTCCTCCTCCATAGGAAAGATTTGACTTGAGATAGAATTGGGCATTGTGCTCTCCCTCCCATGTGGAGAACTTCCCCATGGGATCCATGGCTACTCCATAGATTCATCTATTGGATTGTATCAAGACCTCTCCAAGTAGCCACTCTTTCCCCTCGTGATTTCGGTAGTTCTTTCCAACCTTCCCCTTGCGGCTTTTGTTGGATCGGTGCATGTCGCACCCTGGGTTTCTAGAGGATACTCTCCGCACGAACTGGAAGTCAGGTGCTTGGATTATGGGGCATACATGCTCCCACGTCCCAGCTTCCTGGTAGGCCTGCGCTTATGCGCGACAACACAAGCCCTGCTTCCACCGTCGAAGTAAACTATCCGCTAGGAACCTAAAGGCACTACTGTCGACGTACTTCATAACAAACACGCACGGTACGTCAACAGTTTGGTACGAATGATAACACAGAATGTCTCTAAGACACAAAAGAATGAAATAAGGGCAACTGGCCTTCACTAAGGCAGAAAATATCGAATGCAGTCATCCAGAGGACACATGTCCCAACATATCATCCATTACAACAGCGGAAGCAATCAATGGGTCTGAGTACAGACAAATCCATGACTTAAGAAGCCTGAGAACATAAAGGAAAACGAAGCCCATCCACGAAGGTCTGGATCCTGCCCTGGTCCAGCTAACTACTCGTCTGCAGCGTCATCGAACTCCACAAAGTAGCCATCCTGGGAAGCATCGTAGTCGTAGTAGTACTCTGCGTAAACCACAGCCCCAACGGGGTCAGTACATCCAAGTACTGGCAAGCAAGACTCACATTTCATCAAGGAGTTACCCGTCAACACAAGCATAGATGCTTGGGATCAACGGAAGAAGGGGTGATATAAAAGTTGCTGCTGGCTGCTCTAACCAACTACAGAATATAACTACAAGTTCCGGCTAACAGAAAAGATAAGATCGAGGATTGTAACCAACTGAAAGATAACTTCAACCAAACCCATCCTGGATCTCGCCCCTTATCCAAAGAAGCAATCCGAGGATAACTCACACAGTTGTAATAAGGTGAATCAAGTTTTTGTGTGAATAACCTATTACTAGTCAGGTTATTAATCATTGGGTGAAACATGATTGATCATTATGTTGAAGTTGTCCTGAGTACTTGTTAGCCAGTACTTTCACCAAGTAATCCATAACCGCGGAAAACACGGCTTCTCGAGAAGATTATCCCTGCAGGGTTGCACCAATTTGGCCGTACACTCAAGAATAACCCGCCAGATGGGAAGCTAACCCACCAAGCGGGGTACTCTACACAACCAACCATTCTCCGCATCAAGCCCAAAGCACCTTGGGCGCACGGCTAATCGAGCCCAGAAGAAAATGGACCCTCATAGCACTCTAAGAACGTGTCCCCCTATATGCCGACTACAAAAGTTCCACCCTGCGCTGGGCTCGCAAAAACATGCATGCGGCAAATGGAAAACACGAACTAAATGAGGCGATTTGGACGAGATGCGAATCGGTCAAGTTGAGGGGGGGCGCCCATACTCGCTTCCCAAATGCGGGTAGTGCGCTCATCATGGATCAGTAGACAAGACCCTTTTCCTATTAGGGTCGACACTAGCAGGCTCCAAAACCACTCATGGGCCTCCTGCCGGTGCCTTATCATCAAATTATTATTACCATTAGCAATTAACAGGATTGATTGATTAATAACGAGCCCCGGTACAAGATAATAAGATAGCAACAGCAGTAACCGACAACAGACTCGAGTAAAAGCAACCCTAAGCATGCTAGATAATACTAAGGCACAAGCAAAGGCTGTAGGTATGGAGGTGGTGGCAATATCAGGGCTCAAGGTATCATGTGATGGGTTCGGAGAACAAGCAACGATACATAGGGCTAGCAATAGTAGACAACAGATAGTATCAACAGCAAGTGTGGAAAGGAACTCGATGATTCATGTGAGTGATAACTTGCCTGGCAGCTCAGCCTCGTACTGGGCTAGGTCCTGAGTAGTGGTGTCGTAAGGCTCGTCGGTACCAACGTCGTCGTCTATTCGAGAAGAAGCAAAAACAACAACGAAGGAAGAAGGGCAATCAATACATGGCATAAGTGCACAAACATTGGATGATGCATGTCATGTTTAATAGATGCACCAAAATAACTTGCTTGACATGAAACACATGTTTAAATGGATTCCATATGCAAAAGGATGCATATGGAAGCCCATGCTTGGAGTTGAATTAATTGTTCTATCACTAAGCATTAGGTGTAGTTGAATTAGTATGATGCATGCATGATGAGGAACAATAAGATAACAAAGTTAATTGCAATTGGAATGTTAGTCAATAATCTAGAAAGCATTTATTAAATTGGAATTTTGTTACTTAAACATGGTACTCAAAACAATTATTGTTTTCATCAAGTTAGGGTGTGCAAAACAATTTGCAAATTTTATATTTGAAAAGTTTATCAAATTTTAGTTGGATTACATGTTTCACAATTTGAAATTGGACTTTGGATTAATTAGTTATGAGTTAAACAATATTAAACAATTTTTAATTGAATTAAACAAGATTTAAATAGTTTAGGCAATTTAAATTATTCAAACCAGAAAACAAAATTTATATTTGAATAGAGCATTCAAAAAGGTGTGAAAAACATATTTTATTTGAATTATTTGAAAGCAGAATGAATTAGTTATGAATTATTTCAATTTGCATTTGAATTATTTGAATTTGAATTTAGAATGCATTTTGAAATTTCAAAACAGAACACAAATTGCATATTTGGAAAGATTATGAAATTTAGATCAAGTTTCATATAAAGTTTGTATTCATTGCATTTGTAAATTAAAAGATATTGAATTTAGAAGTTTCTATTTCAAATCTGTTATTAAAAAAGAATTTGATTTGTGCTGAAAACATTTGTTACGCACTGGAGGTGTACACCAGCCACTGCCCTGTGGCCCCTGCGGACAGCGTGGCGTGTGCGCGTACGCGTGGCACCGAGGGAGGCTGACTGGTGGGACCGCACACCACGGAAATAAACGCAAAAATGTGTTGCGGCCTAGGGGACTCGAACCCTGCCCGCTGCGCAACGAGAGAAAGGAACAGCGCCACTGCGCTGCTGCGAAAGTTTTGACAGATAGCAGGAGGCGAACAAGATATTCTTCAGAAGGAAAGTTAACTGAACTTTTGTTCAGACAACTGAACCGAGACGCGGCGATCGCCGGCCGGCGACGAACGCGTGCAGGACTACGCGGCGGTGGCGCACTACGTTGCAAGCGAACGACCGCACGATCTACTCGGGATGCGCAAGTGACAGGAGAGGGTAGGGGTACTGGAATCCAGGCGCTCACCGGCGGGTGGCGGCAGACAGCGTCCGACGACGGCGGCGTTGTCGCGGATGGCGGGGACGGCGTGGGTGATCTCCCGTCGAGCTCCCGGGACCAAACGGTAGAGGGGACGGAGGGCTTTCGGTTCCCGTGATCGCCTAGTGGAGAGGGTGGCTACGGAGGTGGAGCCATCGGAAGGTTCAGAGGAGGGGACTCCGGTGAGGTAGCTAGCTGGGAGGAGGAGGCGACAGAGAGAAGGAAGATGGCGGCGCGGCGCGGGGAGCGAGGTCCTAGGGGCTAGGGTTCGACGCTGAACCCTAGGGCTCGCTTTATAGAGGCAGAGGGGCGCGGACGGCCGTCGGTGGCGTTCTCCTGCCGCCGTGGCAGTCCCCGATGGACGCCGTACTGCGAGGAGAAGGAGATCCTGCGAGCGCACGGATCTTGAAGCAGCCGAAGCGGTAAGTTGCTCTGCTGGGCGGGCTGGGCTGCGCGCGTTAGTGCTTAGGTGGGCTTGGGCCAGCTAGCTGCCGCGCGCGCAGCGAGTTGGCTTGCTTTTATTCTTTTCTGTTTTATTATTTTTTTTGCTGAAATGGTTTTGGAAGAAAGTTGTTAAGGCTTTATTTGAGAAAAATTCTGAAAAAAAATAAGTTAAGCTATTTAGACAATTAGAAACCACACTGTAAACTTGGATTTCAAAAATTTGAATTTAAAATTATAGTTGGTGTTTGAATTCAAATAAGGGAGATTTGAGTTAAATAAAATCTTGATAAAACATGTATATAAAAAAAATAGGGTTACCCCTAGGGTTTTAGAATGGTTTGGAGGGAAGAAATGTTTGTGATTTTTATGGTTCCCACAAGGTACTGATTTGAACTTGGTTTGGGAATTTAAAAGGTGATTTTAGAATTATTGGTTGGATTTAAAGCAACAATTTTATAAGTGCAAACAAGGAATAAAAGGGTTGTTTTTATTTGTTATTTTGGTTCCAAAAGTTGTAACAGAACAAGTATGAAACCATGTTTGAAAAAGGTTTGAATTTGAGTTGTGAAAACAGGACAAAACAGATGGGAAACAAATGCAAACAATAAGTAAACATGATGACATGATGCATTGCTTGAAATAAAACAAAGGACAAAGCATTCTAGGGGTATTTTCATACTTGGGATGTTACAAAACGCCCCCCCTTGAAGGAATCGCGCCCCGAGATTCCCTACTGAGAAAAGAACAGGTCCGGATACTTCTTGCGAAGATCCTCTTCGGTCTCCCACGTTGCCTCTTTATCGGAATGATGCGACCATTGGACTTTCAAGAACTTGGTGCTCTTGTTGCGAGTCTTACGCTCGGTCTCATCGAGAATACGAATAGGGTGCTCCTCATAAGACAGATCATCTTGCAGCTCAATGGAATCATGATCAACTGCACGATCTGGATCTTTGAAACACTTCTTGAGTTGTGACACGTGGAACACATCGTGCACTTTGGAAAGTTTTTCTGGAAGTTCAAGACGATAAGCATTCTCTGCACGTCTTGAGAGGATGTTGAAAGGGCCAATGTATCTTGGTGCAAGCTTTCCTTTCACACCAAAACGATGAGTGCCTCTGAGGGGAGTTACACGGAGATATGCCTTATCACCAGGTGCATATACCATATCCCTGTGCTTGCTATCATAATAGCTCTTCTGACGAGACTGAGCAATCCTGAGATTGTCACGAATGATACGAACTTTCTCCTCGGCTTCCTTAACAATGTCAGGGCCTAAAAGTGAACGTTCACCAGCTCCAGACCAATTGATTGGACTCCTGCATCTGCGACCATACAGTGCCTCAAATGGTGCCATGCCTAGGCTTGCCTGGTAGCTGTTGTTGTAGGAGAATTCAGCATATGGAAGGCAATCCTCCCATTTCATGCCAAATGAGAGACCACATGCTCTGAGCATATCCTCGAGAATCTGATTGACTCTTTCGACTTGCCCTTGAGACTGAGGGTGATAAGCTGTGCTGAACAGAAGTTTAGTGCCCAATGCTTCTTGAAAGCTCTTCCAGAAATGAGAAGTGAAAATACTTCCACGGTCTGAGCTTATTTCCAATGGAACACCATGAAGGGGAACAACCTTTGCTGTGTAGAGCTCTGCTAACTGGCTAGCTGAGATAGTTTCCTTTACAGCATAGAAGTGAGCAACCTTAGTGAGACGATCAATAACAACGAAGATTGCATCGTTGTCCTTTTTGGACTTTGGAAACCCAGTAACGAAGTCCATTTCAATCATGTCCCACTTCCACTCAGGAATTTTCAGGGGTTGGAGTAGACCTGCTGTCTTCTGATGGACTGCCTTAACACGTTGACAAACGTCGCATTCAGAAACGTATTGAGCAATTTCACGTTTCATGCCAGACCACCAATACAGAGTCTTGAGATCCTGGTACATCTTTGTACTTCCAGGGTGAATGGATAGAGGAGTTTCATGAGCCTCCTTGAGAATGATATCCTTGAGACTTTGAATCTGAGGGACTGCAATGCGTCCTTCGAAGAACACAGTTCCCTTGTCATCAATTGAGAAGGACTTGAATTTATCATTGCCCTCCCTGATGTGATCCACAATCTTCTTGATTTCATTATCACGAAGTTGTTCAGAACGAATCTTGTCCTCGAGAGTTGGGCTGGCTGTCAAGCTAGCAAGGTATCCTTCCGGAACAAGACCAAGGTTCAGCTTCTGGAATTCTTCATGAAGTGGAGGTTGGCTCTCCATGATCATGAGATTATTGCAATAGGATTTGCGACTGAGAGCATCGGCCATAACATTAGCCTTGCCTGGAGTGTAAGAAATGGTGAGATCAAAGTCTTTAATCTTCTCAATCCATCTCCTTTGCCTGAGGTTCAGATCTGGCTGAGTGAAGATGTATTTCAGACTCTTGTGATCGGAAAAGATTTCAGTTTTGTTACCCAACAAGTATTGTCTCCATTTCTTGAGGGCAAACACAACTGCTGCAAGTTCAAGATCATGAGTGGGATAGTTTTGCTCATGTGGGTTCAACTGACGAGAAGCATAGGCCACAACTTGACGTTCTTGCATAAGAACTGCTCCTAAGCCTTGGAGAGATGCATCACAGAATATCTGGAAAGGTTTGGTAGTGTCGGGGCCAACTAGAACAGGTGTGGAAGTGAGTTTAGTCTTCAGGAGGTTGAAACTCTCATCACATTGTGGAGTCCAAACGAACTTTTTGTCCTTCTTTGTGAGATCAGTGAGATGTTTAGCAATCTTGGAAAAGTTTTGGACGAAACGACGGCAATAGCTAGCCAAGCCAAGAAAGCTTCTAACTTGTTTCACCGTCTTAGGGGGTTTCCAGTCAACAATTGCCTTAACCTTTTCAGGATCAATGGCAATGCCCTTGGCAGAGATGATATGACCAAGATATGCAACTTCTGGAATCCAGAACTCACATTTGGAAAACTTGGCATACAAACGATGCTCGCGAAGTTTCATGAGAGTGAGACGAAGGTGTTCTCCATGCTCTTCCTCGGATTTTGAGTAGACTAGAATGTCATCAAGATATACCACAACGAACTTGTCGAGGTATTCATGGAAGACAGAATTCATGAGTCTTGAGAAGGTTGCCGGTGCATTGGTGAGACCAAAGGACATGACGGTGTATTCATATAGACCGTACCGAGTGGTGAAAGCCGTCTTAGGAATATCTTCCTTTCTGATCTTTATCTGATGGTAACCCATCCTCAAATCCAACTTTGAGAATATTGAGGCTCCAGCAAGTTGATCAAAAAGATCATCGATACGAGGAAGTGGATACTTGTTCTTGATGGTTTTCTCGTTGAGAGGACGATAGTCAACCACGAGTCTCTTAGTTTGATCCTTCTTGGCAACAAACAGAGTTGGGCAACCCCAAGCGGAGGAACTAGGCTGAATGAAACCTTTGTCCATATACATATCGATTTGCTCCTTCAACAATTTCAGTTCAGGAGGAGCTATCTTGTATGGATGCTTAGAGATTGGAGCAGTACCTGGCTCAAGCTCGATCACGAACTCAACTGCTCTGTCCGGAGGCATCCCTGGCAATTCTTCTGGAAAGACGTCAGGGAACTCACAAACCACCGGAACATTTTCAATTGCCGGAAGGGGTTTGGCATCAAGGCTGAACAGCTGAGCTGAAGTTGATCCATATGGAGAATAGACTATCTGGCCTGAAGTGTGGGAGAGAGTTATTGACTTTTGAGCACAGTCAATTTTTGCTTTGTGGGTCTTCAACCAATCCATACCCAGAATGACATCAATGTCAGAATTTCCCAGCAACATGAGTGAAGCAAGGAATATGCGACCTCCAATTAGGATCTCATTGTCCATGCTTATCTTGGAAGTCAACATTTGCGGTCCCGGAGAGTGAACAGTCATTTGATTGCTTAGCGGAACCAGAACTAGGTTGTATGCTTTTGCAAAAATCTTTGACACAAATGAATGCGATGCTCCAGTATCAAACAACACTTTAGCTGGAATAGAGTTTACGGGTAATATACCGAGAACGACGTCAGCAGCCTCTTCGGCTTTGTCGGCCTTGATATGGTTCACCCTCGCGTTCCTCCCGACAGGCCTATTGTTGGAGTTGAAGGCTTTAGCCGGAGGAGCACGAACCATAGCCTGGTTGGTGTTGGGGCGAGGAGGTAGGGGTAGCTGCTTCTGAGTGCACTTGTCAGCATAATGTCCAGTATCTTTGCACTTGTAGCAAGTGACGATGCGAGAAGGACCCGGCCTTGGCTGCCCCATCGGAAACCTCTGACCCTGCATCTGAGATGGGTTGGGTGGGCGGGGACCAAAGCCTGGAGAAGCTTGGGCATTTGGAGCCCGAGTGACAGCACCATTTGGCACCCAGATGCGGCGCTTCTGCGGAGGGGTGGTCATGTTGGAGGAGGAACCACCCTCACGCGAGTGCTTGCGGGACTCTTCGAACGCCTTGCGCCCATTCTCCTCATTGAGCGCGGTGTTCACAAGCTCGACGAAGTCCTTGCACTTGATGTTTGTGAGAGCGTACTTCAGTTCCGGGTTAAAACCTCGGCGGAACCTCGCCATCTTCTTGGCTTCGGTGGACACTTCGTCACCAGCGTACCGAGCGAGACGATTGAACTCGTTCTGGTAGCCGAGAACGTCCAGCTTGCCCTGTCTGAGAGAGCAGAATTCCTCACGCATCTTTTCCATGAGACCATCCGGGATGTGGTGCTTCAGGAAGGCATCTCTGAAACATCCCCAGTTGATAGGAAAGCCAGCCCTCATGGCCTGGTAGTTCTCCCACCAAGTGGCTGCCTGACCCTTCAGTAGGTAGGTGGCGTACTTGACCTTATCCTCTTCAGCAACATGAGCTATCTCCAGAGCTCTTGCTACGTCACGGATCCAGTCATCAGCATCCAGGGGCTCACGTGTTGCCACGAAAGCTTTTGGGCCCAAGCTGAGGAAGTCCTTGATGGTGACCCTTGGAGCATTCTGGTTGTGTTGCTGGTTAGCCTGGATCTGGGCCATCTGTGTCACCACTTGGGTCATCTGAGCCAACAGCTCCCCCATTGGTGGTGGCGGTGGCGGGTTGTTCCTGGTTGGAGGCATCCTGAACAGAAATTCATTTTAGCACAACAACAGAAAAGGATAGACTTGGTAACCGAAAGATAGATTATTCCGACGCATGAATAGATAACCAACAGGTACATCATCACATGTTCAAATACATCAGAATATCCAACAGACCAAATACATGGTTCGAAAACGAAAGGATAAACTAGACACAGCTAGTACTGGATACAACGGTACTCCCATGCTCATCACGCAGGACGGCGGTGAGTAGTACGACGAGAGATACGGTGAGGAGGAATCCCACGGAAGTAGGTATCACGACGATCCATGTAGATAGGAACTGCTCTGAGAGCAACTCTCGGTGTGGTGAAGTGGAAAGCGTCGTATCCCTGTGCTCCAAAGCGGGGAATGCCTGTGTAACCAGCTCCGAGGTCGAGAAGTGGGCCTCTGATCGGCTCGTAACCTCCAGCATCTGGCAACGGAAGACCAGCTAGCTGAACGACACGTGCGAAGCGCTCGTCTCCAACAAAGTCTGTGGTGTACGTCGCCAGACGAGTGAGAGCAAGGCGGAGCTGCTCCCTGACTGAGGCTAACTCCTGAGAAAGTGCGGAAGCAACGGCATCACTGTGACTAGCGAACTGGGCAGTGACCTGAAGCCTGGAGCTATCAGTCTCGTAGGTATCCATGTCGCGGTGGATAGTGAAGTGAGCTCCTGCTGCCGTGATGTAACCACGGGGGATGTGACGAAAACTGGACTTATCAAACCCCCAGTAGTCAGCACGGAGAACGGTGACGCTCACGTACGCTGCCTGCTGCACGGCCATATCCACTGTGGACCCTACTGCCTCGTACTGGTGTGCAATGCTCCTGCCATCATCCGACAGAATGTAGACGATAGCCCGGTAGCAAGTCTGGTCACACTCTCGCTGGTGCTCGTATACCTGGTACTCTGGTGCCCAATGGAACCCCAGAAAGGTAACCATGTCTCTCAGCAACTCCGGAAAACCGGCGGTGCTCTCACAGCGAGTCATGCGAACCACCTGCGGATAGTAGTTGAGACCCATCTGCAGATTATTTGGAAGGTTTTGATTAGACTCCGGTAGATGAAAAAGGAAGTGGAAAACAACAACAAGGTTGAACGGACGAAAGGATGTTGAAAAGAACATGATATTGAAGCAACATCGGGAAAACGAGACCAAAAATCCTGAGGTACTACAGAGAACCCAAAACACGTGAAATCCTAACTTGAAAGTTTAGGTGAGAACAGAAAACAACGTTGCACTTCCTTACCAGAAGAGGGTGGGTGGGTGGGGAAAGAAGAAAAATGGCAGAATTCCTACTCTCACGTTTCATTTTTCCTGTACAGCTACAAAATAGTTTCTAGACTCAACTGCGACCAGTAAAAAGGGATCCTACAGGCAGACAGGCTCTGATACCATTTGTCGCACCCTGGGTTTCTAGAGGATACTCTCCGCACGAACTGGAAGTCAGGTGCTTGGATTATGGGGCATACATGCTCCCACGTCCCAGCTTCCTGGTAGGCCTGCGCTTATGCGCGACAACACAAGCCCTGCTTCCACCGTCGAAGTAAACTATCCGCTAGGAACCTAAAGGCACTACTGTCGACGTACTTCATAACAAACACGCACGGTACGTCAACAGTTTGGTACGAATGATAACACAGAATGTCTCTAAGACACAAAAGAATGAAATAAGGGCAACTGGCCTTCACTAAGGCAGAAAATATCGAATGCAGTCATCCAGAGGACACATGTCCCAACATATCATCCATTACAACAGCGGAAGCAATCAACGGGTCTGAGTACAGACAAATCCATGACTTAAGAAGCCTGAGAACATAAAGGAAAACGAAGCCCATCCACGAAGGTCTGGATCCTGCCCTGGTCCAGCTAACTACTCGTCTGCAGCGTCATCGAACTCCACAAAGTAGCCATCCTGGGAAGCATCGTAGTCGTAGTAGTACTCTGCGTAAACCACAGCCCCAACGGGGTCAGTACATCCAAGTACTGGCAAGCAAGACTCACATTTCATCAAGGAGTTACCCGTCAACACAAGCATAGATGCTTGGGATCAACGGAAGAAGGGGTGATATAAAAGTTGCTGCTGGCTGCTCTAACCAACTACAGAATATAACTACAAGTTCCGGCTAACAGAAAAGATAAGATCGAGGATTGTAACCAACTGAAAGATAACTTCAACCAAACCCATCCTGGATCTCGCCCCTTATCCAAAGAAGCAATCCGAGGATAACTCACACAGTTGTAATAAGGTGAATCAAGTTTTTGTGTGAATAACCTATTACTAGTCAGGTTATTAATCATTGGGTGAAACATGATTGATCATTATGTTGAAGTTGTCCTGAGTACTTGTTAGCCAGTACTTTCACCAAGTAATCCATAACCGCGGAAAACACGGCTTCTCGAGAAGATTATCCCTGCAGGGTTGCACCAATTTGGCCGTACACTCAAGAATAACCCGCCAGATGGGAAGCTAACCCACCAAGCGGGGTACTCTACACAACCAACCATTCTCCGCATCAAGCCCAAAGCACCTTGGGCGCACGGCTAATCGAGCCCAGAAGAAAATGGACCCTCATAGCACTCTAAGAACGTGTCCCCCTATATGCCGACTACAAAAGTTCCACCCTGCGATGGGCTCGCAAAAACATGCATGCGGCAAATGGAAAACACGAACTAAATGAGGCGATTTGGACGAGATGCGAATCGGTCAAGTTGAGGGGGGCGCCCATACTCGCTTCCCAAATGCGGGTAGTGCGCTCATCATGGATCAGTAGACAAGACCCTTTTCCTATTAGGGTCGACACTAGCAGGCTCCAAAACCACTCATGGGCCTCCTGCCGGTGCCTTATCATCAAATTATTATTACCATTAGCAATTAACAGGATTGATTGATTAATAACGAGCCCCGGTACAAGATAATAAGATAGCAACAGCAGTAACCGACAACAGACTCGAGTAAAAGCAACCCTAAGCATGCTAGATAATACTAAGGCACAAGCAAAGGCTGTAGGTATGGAGGTGGTGGCAATATCAGGGCTCAAGGTATCATGTGATGGGTTCGGAGAACAAGCAACGATACATAGGGCTAGCAATAGTAGACAACAGATAGTATCAACAGCAAGTGTGGAAAGGAACTCGATGATTCATGTGAGTGATAACTTGCCTGGCAGCTCAGCCTCGTACTGGGCTAGGTCCTGAGTAGTGGTGTCGTAAGGCTCGTCGGTACCAACGTCGTCGTCTATTCGAGAAGAAGCAAAAACAACAACGAAGGAAGAAGGGCAATCAATACATGGCATAAGTGCACAAACATTGGATGATGCATGTCATGTTTAATAGATGCACCAAAATAACTTGCTTGACATGAAACACATGTTTAAATGGATTCCATATGCAAAAGGATGCATATGGAAGCCCATGCTTGGAGTTGAATTAATTGTTCTATCACTAAGCATTAGGTGTAGTTGAATTAGTATGATGCATGCATGATGAGGAACAATAAGATAACAAAGTTAATTGCAATTGGAATGTTAGTCAATAATCTAGAAAGCATTTATTAAATTGGAATTTTGTTACTTAAACATGGTACTCAAAACAATTATTGTTTTCATCAAGTTAGGGTGTGCAAAACAATTTGCAAATTTTATATTTGAAAAGTTTATCAAATTTTAGTTGGATTACATGTTTCACAATTTGAAATTGGACTTTGGATTAATTAGTTATGAGTTAAACAATATTAAACAATTTTTAATTGAATTAAACAAGATTTAAATAGTTTAGGCAATTTAAATTATTCAAACCAGAAAACAAAATTTATATTTGAATAGAGCATTCAAAAAGGTGTGAAAAACATATTTTATTTGAATTATTTGAAAGCAGAATGAATTAGTTATGAATTATTTCAATTTGCATTTGAATTATTTGAATTTGAATTTAGAATGCATTTTGAAATTTCAAAACAGAACACAAATTGCATATTTGGAAAGATTATGAAATTTAGATCAAGTTTCATATAAAGTTTGTATTCATTGCATTTGTAAATTAAAAGATATTGAATTTAGAAGTTTCTATTTCAAATCTGTTATTAAAAAAGAATTTGATTTGTGCTGAAAACATTTGTTACGCACTGGAGGTGTACACCAGCCACTGCCCTGTGGCCCCTGCGGACAGCGTGGCGTGTGCGCGTACGCGTGGCACCGAGGGAGGCTGACTGGTGGGACCGCACACCACGGAAATAAACGCAAAAATGTGTTGCGGCCTAGGGGACTCGAACCCTGCCCGCTGCGCAACGAGAGAAAGGAACAGCGCCACTGCGCTGCTGCGAAAGTTTTGACAGATAGCAGGAGGCGAACAAGATATTCTTCAGAAGGAAAGTTAACTGAACTTTTGTTCAGACAACTGAACCGAGACGCGGCGATCGCCGGCCGGCGACGAACGCGTGCAGGACTACGCGGCGGTGGCGCACTACGTTGCAAGCGAACGACCGCACGATCTACTCGGGATGCGCAAGTGACAGGAGAGGGTAGGGGTACTGGAATCCAGGCGCTCACCGGCGGGTGGCGGCAGACAGCGTCCGACGACGGCGGCGTTGTCGCGGATGGCGGGGACGGCGTGGGTGATCTCCCGTCGAGCTCCCGGGACCAAACGGTAGAGGGGACGGAGGGCTTTCGGTTCCCGTGATCGCCTAGTGGAGAGGGTGGCTACGGAGGTGGAGCCATCGGAAGGTTCAGAGGAGGGGACTCCGGTGAGGTAGCTAGCTGGGAGGAGGAGGCGACAGAGAGAAGGAAGATGGCGGCGCGGCGCGGGGAGCGAGGTCCTAGGGGCTAGGGTTCGACGCTGAACCCTAGGGCTCGCTTTATAGAGGCAGAGGGGCGCGGACGGCCGTCGGTGGCGTTCTCCTGCCGCCGTGGCAGTCCCCGATGGACGCCGTACTGCGAGGAGAAGGAGATCCTGCGAGCGCACGGATCTTGAAGCAGCCGAAGCGGTAAGTTGCTCTGCTGGGCGGGCTGGGCTGCGCGCGTTAGTGCTTAGGTGGGCTTGGGCCAGCTAGCTGCCGCGCGCGCAGCGAGTTGGCTTGCTTTTATTCTTTTCTGTTTTATTATTTTTTTTGCTGAAATGGTTTTGGAAGAAAGTTGTTAAGGCTTTATTTGAGAAAAATTCTGAAAAAAAATAAGTTAAGCTATTTAGACAATTAGAAACCACACTGTAAACTTGGATTTCAAAAATTTGAATTTAAAATTATAGTTGGTGTTTGAATTCAAATAAGGGAGATTTGAGTTAAATAAAATCTTGATAAAACATGTATATAAAAAAAATAGGGTTACCCCTAGGGTTTTAGAATGGTTTGGAGGGAAGAAATGTTTGTGATTTTTATGGTTCCCACAAGGTACTGATTTGAACTTGGTTTGGGAATTTAAAAGGTGATTTTAGAATTATTGGTTGGATTTAAAGCAACAATTTTATAAGTGCAAACAAGGAATAAAAGGGTTGTTTTTATTTGTTATTTTGGTTCCAAAAGTTGTAACAGAACAAGTATGAAACCATGTTTGAAAAAGGTTTGAATTTGAGTTGTGAAAACAGGACAAAACAGATGGGAAACAAATGCAAACAATAAGTAAACATGATGACATGATGCATTGCTTGAAATAAAACAAAGGACAAAGCATTCTAGGGGTATTTTCATACTTGGGATGTTACAGTGCACCGGCCGATGAGAGGAATCGGCTCCAATTAGCGTGTAGTTGACTTGGGTTTGCGATCCCTCGTAGGCTTCACGAGTTATCTCCCCTTTTGTGTGCGTGAGTTCATCGTGTTGTTCGTGTTCTTCCCAATCTCCCCACCTCTCGTGTGTCAATATGTGACGATCGGGCCACCTTAGAGGCCAAGCCTATATCACTATCTTCACAAATGGTTCTCGTTTAAGGATAACAAATTTGTATTCCGGAGTCCTCTGTTCGTTTGTTGTTATTGAAGGAATCACATGAAGGAGGTCTCATGGGACACTTTGGAAGGGACAAGACCTACGCCATGCTCTCCAACCACTACTATTGGCCTAAGCTGAGGCACCACGTTGAAAGACTCGTCAATACATCTCCTACATGTCTCCGATCTAAGTCTACTTCCAACCCCCATGGTCTTAATTTACCATTACCTACACCACATGTTCCTTGGAGTGACATTAGCATGGACTTTGTGTTATGACTCCCATGCACTAAAACAAACATGGAATCAATCTTTGTCGTTGTTGATCGTTTCTCTAACATGGCATTTAATTCCTTGCAATAGAATGGATGATGCTTCACATGTCGCAAATTTTTTTTCAGGGAAATTGTGCGTCTACATGGTGTGCCCACGTCAATTGTGTCGGATCAAGATGTCATGATAAGGGGTAGCCCGATCTTCTCACTGAACTCTCTTGGTAAATTGATAACCAATGTGATACCTCGCTCTCTCCTTTGGCTAAACCCTGTCAACAATTGCAACAGCACTTAACCCCTTCGGATATTCGAGACTCCACACTCTTGAACAAGTAGCCACCGACTACAAGTGGTCCTGTTTCTCCTTATTCCCAGTGGAACAGCAGAATACACTCAGATTTGCAAAGGTATATGATTCAAGATGAATGCTTCAAGCAATACAATCTAGAAGTCTAGGGTTTTTGTTTTAACGTAGTCTAAACTATCCTATGCGCCCCAAGGGGTATATATGAGGGGTGGGGTGTGGCCACAAGGTAACTTGCGCAACGAAGACTCACGAACCCGAATAGGAACCCAACATGGTCCTAGTTTTGGACTTGGACTCATCCACAAATAGATACAAACCGACCCATGCTAGGGGGTGCGGCCATAATGGTATACAAACCATGTCTAACACTAATTGGACTCTATATGGCGCATTGATACTCTTTGTGGGCGCCCTCCTCTTGTTTTCTCCCTCCATGAGTGTGGAATAACAATCTAGCATTTGTTTTCCACACTTGTAGAATTGTTTTCAACATCTTCAATATTTGTTTTCACCATAGTGATCTTGATGGGGGGATGATAACCCGGTAGGCCAAGCTCCAAGGAGTAACCCGGCCCAAAGGACGGTGCGCAGGATCCGGCTAAGGATAAGGAAACTTGTGGAAGGCCCAAGCTTCTAGGCCCAGTAACCCGGATTGTGGGTTATTGTAAAGGAAAGTTAGGGTTTGTGCGCCGTGTCCGGGTAGGATCCAGGATGCGCCTTGGAGGATAAGCCAGGGGGTACGGGTGCTTTATAAACCGACCCCCAGGTCTAGTTTAGACAGAGATCTAAGAATCCTAGCAATATCGCTTGATATCGAGCATCTAGTGTAATCCCAGAGTTGAGTTGTTATATCAAGATCGGATACTCGGCGACTTTGATTGCCGGCTACCAGATCGAATTGCACCATGTTTTCCTCTGAGCTAAACCCTCTCCCAAACGCCTGTGTCGTCTTGCCCCAAGATCAGTTACCCCCGGTAACGTCTGCCGTGATTATCCCACGACAGTTGGCGCCCACCGTGGGGCCTGCGTCCAAAGGTGTTTACATCACGGGAGAAGCTCGGAAGAACATGGAGAATCTTGTCGTCGGCGAAATCTACATCGACCGCAAAGGAGAAAAGATGGTGGACGATTCCGGCTGGGGGCCAGAGTCGGATCACCTCGAATCCGGATCCGTCGTGACGATCGGCCGGATCAACATCTTCGTCGGTATGGTACGAACGCCTAATTTAAAAGGACAATATCATGTGCATACTACAGGAACTTCTGGCAGGAACAAAGAGACATTAAAGCAAGCGGCAAACTCGGTTTCGTCGGCCGCGCCGGGATACCTTAGATGGGCGGAACAAGAGGTAACGTGGAGTAGAAGAGATCATCCGGAAAAAGTAGAGCGTCCAGGAGTCTTGGCATTGGTGGTTTCTCCACGGGTTAATGGTTACGAACTGAAGAGGGTCCTGATGGACGGTGGAAGTAGCATCAACATCCTTTATTGGGAAACCTTCTTACGGATGAGTCTCAAAGAGTCCCAGTTACAGAAAAGTTCGACAATCTTTCATGGGATCGTGCCAGGTCACTCGGCAAGCCCCGAGGGAAAGATCACCTTGGAGGTTGCTTTTCGAGAATCGACGGATAATTATCGAGTTGAGTGGCTCACGTTCGAGGTGGTCAAATTGCGCAGTCCTTATCACGCGTTGTTTGGAAGACCGGCTTATGCCAAATTCATGGCTAGGCCGTGCTACGTGTATTTGCAGCTAAAGATCCCGGGTCCTAAACGGACCATCACCATACATGGGAACCGGGATATAGCGGCCGAGTGTGACGAAGGAGATTCGGTTATGGCTGAGCAAGCATGCAGAAAGCAAGAACTCGAATATTACCGGTCTCAAGTAAATCCGGATGATAGAACAGCCTTGAAAAAGCCGAATACCGAGGATGAGAGAGCAAAATTCAAGGCAGCACAAGACACCAAGAAGATAGATTTTGTCGAAGGCGATTCCACTAAGCAGTTTACCATAGGGTCTAACTTGGGAAAAGAGCAGGAGAAAGCGCTTGTGGAGTTTATTCGTTCAAATGCAAATGTGTTCGCCTGGACACCTAGCGACATGCCGGGTATCCCTACAGAGCTGGCCGGGCACAGTTTGCATGTGGATCCCAAGTCCAGGCCCGTGAAGCAGGGTTTGAGGAAAATGAATGAGGAAAGAAGGAAGGCTATAGGCGAAGAGATCGCTCGGCTATTGGCAGCCGGCTTTATCATGGAAGTATTTCACCCGGATTGGTTGGCAAACCCGGTTCTAGTGATGAAAAAGACCAATGAGTGGAGGATGTGCATCTATTTTACGAGTCTCAACAAACATTGCCCAAAGGATCCGTTCGCGCTACCAAGGATAGATCAGATTATAGATGCAGTAGCTGGAAGCGATCTATTATGCTTCCTGGACGCATATTCCGGGTATCATCAGATTAAGCTCAAGAGGGAGGATTGGGAGAAAACATCATTCATAACCCCTTTTGGGGCCTTCTGTTATAAAACTATGACGTTTGGATTGAAGAACGCCGGTGCAACTTACCAACGGTGTATTCAAAAGTGCTTCGAGGACCAAATCGGACGCAACGTCCATGCCTATGTGGATGATGTGGTCATCAAGACCAGGAAGGCGGAGACGTTTATCGATGATCTAAAGGAGACGTTCAAAAACTTGAGGAGGTACCAGATGAAGCTTAACCCGACAAAGTGTGTGTTCGGAGTTCCAGCCGGGAAATTACTCGGCTTTATAGTTTCCGAGAGAGGAATCGAGGCAAACCCGGATAAAATCAAGGCCATCCAGAGTCTGAAAAAACCGGAAAATTTGAAGCATGTTCAAAAGCTCACGGGCTGCGTAGCAGCCTTGAGCCGATTCATATCCAGACTCGCAGAAAAGGCAATACCCTTGTACCGGCTCTTGAGGAAATCAGATGAATTCGTGTGGGATCAAGAGGCAGATGAGGCGTTTGAGGCACTAAAGAAGCAGTTATCTGAAGCACCAGTACTAGCGGCTCCGAGTCCTAAAGAGCCTATGTTGCTATACGTGGCAGCTGGCCCCCGAGCCGTCAGCGCAGTAGTTGTTGTGGAGCGCAAAGAGGATGGGAAGGGTTACCCGGTTCAGAGACCGGTTTATGGCAAAAGTTGGTGTTCGGGGTCTTTATGGCTAGCCGGAAATTGAAGCCGTACTTCCAAGAACACCCCATAACAGTGGTTAGTTCAATACCAATGTCGGATATCATCAGAAACTCGGACGCGACGGGAAGAATAGCCAAATGGGCGATAGAGATGGGGGATTATCACATCAACTACGAACCCAGGTCAGCAATCAAATCTCAAGCTTTAATTGATTTCGTTAACGACTGGACACATACAGGCATGACTACAACGGTTCCAAATTCCGAATCATGGATCATGCACTTCGATGGATCTAAGCAATACGAGGGATCAGGAGCTGGAGTGGTGCTAACGTCACCCAAAGGAGATAAATTAAGTTACGTACTACAAATTCACTTCGACTGTTCCAACAACGTGGCCGAGTATGAGGCCCTATTGCACGGCCTAAGGGCAGCTAAGGAGATGAACGTCAAGAGGATACGGTGTTTCGGAGATTCGGACCTTGTGGTACAGCAGGTGTCAGGAACTTGGGATAGAAAGGACGCAACTATGGTAGCATACCGCAGGGAAGTTGATAGGGTTGCAGGATGTTTTTCCGGGTATGAGGTGGAACATATAGACAGAAGAAAGAATGAGGCAGCCGACGCGCTCGCTAGACTTGGCTCGCACAGAGAGCCGGTTCCACCTAACGTTTTCCTGGATGAATTATGGCGACCATCAGTTAAAACCGAGTCAGAGGAGGAATTGGCAAATCAAGACCCGGATTCAGGACTTGTAGCTACTGTACGCACTGTTCCCGAATGGACAGAACCGTTTTTGGCCTACCTGTCGCGAGGCGAGTTACCACAGCAGGAGGTATTAGCAAGGCAAATTTTGAGGCGAGCAAAGGGATATTCTATCATCAACGGGGAACTATATAAGAGAAGCGCAGCAGGGGTCTTTTTGCGCTGCGTAGCGCCAGAAGAAGGCCGACAGATTCTCAAGGAAATACATGAAGGCGACTGTGGACATCACGCATCCACAAGATCTCTCGTGGCTAAAGCTTATCGACACGGATTTTTCTGGCTCACGGCTCTAGCAGATGCGGAGCGATTGGTAGCAAGGTGTGACGGATGTCAAAGGTACGCTCGCCAAACCCATGTGCCGGCTATGGAGTTACGGACCATCCCGTTAACTTGGCCGTTCGCTGTATGGGGTATGGACATGGTTGGCCCCTTTCATATGTCACCATGCAAGAAGACACATCTTTTGGTGGCTATTGATAAGTTTACCAAGTGGGTTGAGGTTATGCCAGTTACTAATTGCGAATCAGCCACAACAGTCAAGTTCCTGAAGAGGATTATCTACCGGTTCGGGTATCCCCACAGCATAATTACCGACAATGGAACCAACATGTCCCTTGGTGAGATGGAGAAGTTCTGTGGCAGCAATGGAATCCGACTTGACGTCGCGTCAGTGGCTCATCCGCAGGCCAACGGACAAGTGGAGAGGGCAAATCAAGAATTGCTTCGCGGGTTAAAACCACGATTACGAGTCCCCTGTATCAGGGCAGCTGGCGCAGGGGTCGAAGAACTCCCTTCTGTGGTTTGGGGCATCAATACTACGCCTAATAGATCTACTCAGATGACACCCTTCTTCATGGTCTATGGCGCGGAGGCAGTACTACCGAGTGATATTATTCATGATTCACCACGAGTATCAGCATACGTCGAAGTGGAGAATGAAAAGACCCGGCAAGACGCCGTGGATATGTTAGAAGAGCAAAGGGAACAAGCCCTGGAAAGATCAGCCATATATCAGCAGGATTTACGAAGGTATCATAGCCGGCACGTGAAAACCCGGGTCTTCCAGGAAGGAGACCTGGTTCTGCGCCTGGTACAGTCGAACGAAGGAAAGCACAAGTTATCACCACCCTGGGAAGGACCGTTTATCATAAGCCGGAATTTGCATAATGGGTCGTATTACTTGATAGATGCAAGGGAAGAGTCGACCACAGTTAATGACACTGCTCACACCACTTCATCTATGCAAGAAAGGGACAGACCGTGGAACGTGGCTGAGCTACGTCCATATTATACTTAGCAAAAATTGTATTGGCATATGGAATTGAACGATGTAATAGGCAGCAGGTTTTCAGACGTACTCTTTTCCTATCCAGGGTACCCTTGGGGACTGGACGGGTTTTTAATGAGGCGGCTCGCTGACCTAGATTTTTCATATCAAGTAAAGAGGTGATTATCAAGAAAAGAGATGGTTATTATCAGGTTATGTACTCTCAGTATGATGCGTATATCTAGGTCTTGGGGGCTGGTCGCTTGAATAGCACAGTTACAGACTCAAAGACCCGGCCATGATGCCTATGAGTTATAAGGGCCGACTACTTGCAAACGAGTACGGCTACAATCTTATAACCGGACAAAGAAGTCCAAATTTCTTGGCTATTCTTACTTAAGCTCGATGTGACTCGCATTAAAGTGGCATGATTTGTTCGCTTACGATTACAGTCAGTCATGAACCCGACGGGGCTTGACTGGCTACGTTTTCGTATAGATGTAACAACATGGTATCCACGCGAAAGCTGGATTATAGTACAAGATAGTCAAAAGGGTCATCTAAACCACAAGTTATGCAGAGTACAAGGCTAAACAGCTGGAAGCTCAACGATTATTAAGCATAACTTCAAATCCTATGTGAAACAACTCAGGGATCTTTGCGAATTTAGCAGTAGGCAGTTCGTTCCCCTTTCAAGATCAAGTGCCCTAGACTTGGAGATCCGGGTCCGGGTGACTTGAAATCTTGAAAAGAGAAAAAATTGCTTACTTGTAGAATTCCAAAAACCCAAATATCCGAGTCTTGGGGACTTGGGGACTTAGAAGCAAATCCGCTTGTCAATACCCATGAGACCCGGAAATCGAGTTTTCACAAAAGGAACAATAAAGAAAGCCGGGTATCGAGAACAGATGAGCTCAAATAATGGATAAATTTAAAAAGGCCGGCAGAGGCATAGAGTATATCAAGACCTTAGCGTGCATTACAAAATCCCAGTGAAAAGATATCAAAGGTGCACAGGCGCACCACCCAAAATATAACTGTTTAAGCAGCATGTTGGCCAACCAGTGCATAAGAAGAGGCATTAGAGATCAGATGTCACTCGGCGTTCATCTTGTCCTTGCCCTTGCCATCATTGGTGGTAGTAGCAGCACCCGGATCAGCGGTACCAGCCCGTGCAGGAGGGGGAACAACTGGTGTTGAGGTAGCGGGGGCAGAGCCGGCTTCAGCTTGCTTCTTGGCAGCCTCCGCCCTCAACGCAGCAGCTTCCTCCTTCCACCGAGCCAGCATATCATACGGCTCGGGAAGATCCTACTTAATTGCTTCACCAGCAGCATCATATGCTGGAACAAGGATATTAACATCCAGTTCGTCAGCGATCACGCTGGCCGGGTAACGGACCTCCTTCTGGACGGCCTGAAAATCCTTCACCGAGAACTTGGACCCATCAAGCTTGAACTCTGGAAAGCCGCCCATAAGCTTCGCTAGCTCGAGCTTGGGGAAATAAGCCTTGGCGAGTGCAAGCCCCCGGGTCACTCCAACCCGGCACGACGAGCGTTTCCAGTGCCAAATCCACTCAGGAATAGTGGAGAAGGCATCCAGCATCCTCTTCAGATCAACATGTCCTTTACCCGTGTAACATCCAAGTATGAAAACCCTTAGTTGTTTTACTTGTTGTTTTTATTTAAGCAATGCATCATATCATCATCCTCATATTTATTTCTGTTTGCATTGTTTTCATATGAATTTCAAACTTGTTGTCAACTTCTGTTTTCACACTTGTCTGTTACAACCTTTCAAATAAAGAAGTGCAAACTAAAAACCTCTTTTGTTTCCAAGCAATCCATTGTAATTCATCCATTAAGTTGTTGCAAAAATCAATTACTCCATTAAATCAATTATTTCCAAGTCATTTTCCAAACTCAAAACAATTATCAAATCATCAAACTTTTGAATCCATGATGCTCAACACAACTTGGTATTCTTCAAAACATTCTAAACCCTAGGGGAAACCCTATTGAAAACACCTTATTTTCTAAATATTAATTACTATGGCAATTTTCACTTAAATTAGTTCAATTTTGAAACAGCAATCAAACATTTGAAATTTTGAAAACCAAAACTACCAAGTGGTTTCTTTTCACCTAAGAAGCTTATCCAATTTTTTCCAAAATTTTATCTAAGTTAAAACCTATCTATTTTATCCAAAAGCTTTTGCTACAAAAAAAAAAACAGAAAGAATAGAAAAGGGAGGAGAGCAGCAGCAGCTAAAGGTCCAGCCCAGCCCGTTAACCTTTGGCCCGGTACCCCTCCACCAACGTCGCTGTCGTCCTCCTCCAGGGTGACGTCAAGGCGTACGAACGCCGCTCCTCCCTCCGATCGCCTCCACCCCACTCCGATGGCCGCCGTACAGCCCCCACCGATCCCATAAAACCACCACAGCCTCCTCCTCCTGCCGCAACCCTAGAGCTCCACCCCTCGGCGCCGCCATCATCCTTTCACCCCTCCGTCTGTTCTGAACCTCACTGAAACCACCTGCTCCACCGTCAGAGGCTCGCCGTCGCAGCCACCCGTGAGTCACGCTGGGAGGTGGAGCAGCACCACCCCACCTCCCTCTTCCTCCTCATCCTCGAGCACCAGCCGGAGAAGCATTCGATCATCCGCGCCGTCCTCGTTTTCGGTACGGGCGTCGCCGGAATCCTTCGAGCTCCCGTCGCCACGGTCCGTCCTCGACCTGATCGACTACTCCGTCACCACCAGGGTGAGTTACCGTTTCCATTTTCCCCCTCATACGTTCGTTTACCTCACCGAAACCCTCAGCTGCTGTCCGTGCCACCATGGGTGAGCAGAACGAGCTCGTGCTCGGATTTTTCTTCGATCGATTCCTTGTGCACCAGCCCAGCCACGCTGCACCGTATCCTGCACGCACCCAGAAACGCTCGACGACCACCTGCCCGTTTGTCTCGAGATCGCACACGAGCCACTCCCCGTCGCTGCGACAGATCCCTACGCCGTCTGTTTCTGAACCGTGGGAACGAGCTTAGCTGCTGGTGTTGCAAGTTTCAGAAAACGATGTCGTGCTCGTAGAGTTTCAGATCGCATATACACCAAAAGCCAGCTAGCCACACCGTGGATCTACATCCGATCGGCACCCTGGAGATCCACGGCCTAACCTCCCCTTCGATTCGAAGATCTTTTCTTTTGATTCCTATAGGTGCAAGTCTGCACTTTGGTTTCTGTTAAAATTCAGTTACAGCTCGATGTATGCTTTTTCTTCAGACTGTGCCCTGTATCGACAAGCGAACTGCATTAGCGCAATGGCTTGGTTCCTTTGTGCGCTGCGGGTGGTCACGGGTTCGATCCCCCCGCAAAGCGCAAACCTTTTTGGTTTTTGCCACAGCGCAGTAAGGCCCACCAGTCGGTGACTGGCCTGCCACGCTGGCCTCGCTGGCCCGCAGGGCAGCGGCTGGTGTGTAGTTCCGTTCGGTAACAAAAGTTTAATACCAATCTGTTAAATTCTAAATTCTTTTAAAATGGGCAGAATAATCTATAAACTTTAAAATGCAATAACTTCTAATCTATGCATCCAATAATTAAAAGTTATATATGTTTTCTGTTCAAAATTTTATACTCTTTCCAAATAACTTACTTGTGTTCTGTTTTGAATTTTCAAAATACTTTTAAATTTCAAATTTGAATAATTCAAATGAAAATTGAAATAATTCATAACTAATTCATGCTGTTTTCAAATAATTCAAATAAAATATGTTTTTCACACCTTTTTGAATGTTCTATTCAAATATAAATTTTGTTTTCTGGTTTGAATAATTTAAATTGCCTAAGCAATTTAAATCTTGTTTAATTCAATTAAAACTTGTTTAATATTGTTTAATTCATAATTAATTAATCCAAAGTCCAATTTAAAAATGTGAAACATGTAATCCAACTAAAATTTGATAAACTTTTCAAATATAAAATTTGTAAATTGTTTTGCACACCCTAACTTGATGAAAAGAATAATTGTTTGTGTACCATGTTTAAGTAACAAAATTCCAAACTTAATAAATGCCTTTCTAAATTGTTAACTATCATTCCAATTGCATTTAAATTGTTATGTTATTGTTATTCATCATGCATGCATCATGATAGCAACCAACACCTAATAAATAGTTGTAAATCATTTGTTCCAATTGTTTCAATGGATCCTTTTCCATATGCAACCCTTGCATATGGGTCCATTTAATTTGTGCTATCATGTTAGCCAGTTTATCTAGATGCACCTATTAAATTGTCATGCATCATATTGACTGTGCCCAATGCCATGAACATGATTGTTTACATTCCTGTTTTGTCTGTTTGCTTCTTCTCGGTTAGACGACGACTACGTTGAGACCGACGATCCTTACGACACCACTACTCAGGACCTAGCCCAGTACCCGGCTACTGAGCTGCCAGGCAAGTTATCACTCACATGAATCATCGAGTTCCTTTCCACACTTGTTGTCGATACTATCCTTTTGTCTACTATTGCTAGCCCTATGTATCGTTGCTTGTTCTCCGAACCTATCACATGATACCCTGAACCAATGATACTGCCTCACCTCCATCCCTACAGCCTTTGTTTGTGCCTTAGTATTATCTAGCATGCTTAGGGTTGCTTTTACTCGAGTCTGTTGTCGGTTACTACTGTTACTATCTTATTATTTGTACCGGGGGCTCGATGTTAATCAATCAATCCTGTTAATTGCTAATGGTAATAATAATTTGATGATAAGGCACCGGCAGGAGGCCCATGAGAGGTTTTGGAGCCTGCTAGTGTCGACCATAATAGGAAAAGGGTCTTGTCTACTGATCCATGATGAGCGCACTACCCACATGTGGGAAGCGAGTATGGGCGCCCCCCTCAACTTGACCTGATTCGCATCTCGTCCAAATCGCCTCATTTAGTTCGTGTTTTCCATTTGCCGCATGCATGTTTTTGCGAGCCCAGCGCAGGGTGGAACTTTCGTAGTCGGCATATAGGGGGACACGGTCTTAGAGTGCTATGATGGTCCATTTTCTTCTGGGCTTGATTAGCCGTGCGCCCAAGGTTCTTTGGGCTTGATGCGGAGAATGGTTGGTTGTGTAGAGTACCCCGCTTGGTGGGAGGCATCCCATCTGGCGGGTTATTCTTGCGTGTACGGCCAAATTGGTGCAACCCTGCAGGGATAATCTTCTCGAGAAGCCGTGTTTTCCGCGGTTATGGATTACTTGGTGAAAGTACTGGCTAACAAGTACTCAGGACAACTTCAACATAATGATCAATCATGTTTCACCCAATGATTAATAATTTGACTAGTAATAGGTTATTCACACAAATAACTTGATTCATCTTAATCCAACTGTGTGAGTTATCCTCGGATTGCTTCTTTGGATAAGGGGCGAGATCCAGGATGGGTTTGATTGAAGTTATCTTTCAGTTGGTTACAATCCTCGATCTTATCTTTTCTGTTAGCCGGAACTTGTAGTTATCTTCTGTAGTTGTTTAGAGCAGCCAGCAGCAACTTTTATATCACCCCTTTCTTCCGTTGATCCCAAGCATCAATGCTTGTGTTGACGGGTAACTCCTTGATGAACTGTGAGTCTTGCTTGCCAGTACTTGGATGTACTGACCCCGTTGGGGCTGTGGTTTACGCAGAGTACGACTACGACTACGATGCTTCCTAGGATGGCTACTTTGTGGAGTTCGACGAGACTGCAGACGAGTAGTTAGCTGGACCAGGGCTGGATCCAGGACCTACGTGGATGGGTTTCGTTTTTCTTTATTTTCTCCGGCTTCTTAAGCCATGGATTTGTCTGTACTCAGACCCCTTTGATTGCTTCCGCTGTTGTAATGAATGATATGTTGGGACATGTGTCCCCTGGATGACTGTATTCGATATTTCTGCCTTAGTGAAGGCCAGTTGCACTTATTTCATTCTTTTGTGTCTTAGAGACAGTTTGAGTTATCATTTCGTTCAAAGCTGTTGACGTACAGTGCGTGTTTGAATATGAAGTACGTCGACAGTAGTGCCTTAGGTTCCTAGCGAATAGTTTACTTCGACGGTGGAAGCAGGGCTTGTGTTGTCGCGCATAAGCGCAGGCCTACCAGGAAGCTGGGACGTGGGAGCAGTTATGCCCCATAATCCAAGCACCTGACTTCCAGTTCGTGCGATGAGTATCCTCTAGAAACCTTGGGTGCGACAAATGGTATCAGAGCCTGTCTGCCTGTAGGATCCCTTTTTACTGGTCGCAGTTGAGTCTAGAAACTATTTTGTAGTTATATAGGAAAAATGAAACGTGAGAGTAGGAATTCTGCCATTTTTCTTCTTTCCCCACCCACCCACCCTTTTCTGGTAAGGAAGTGCAACGTTGTTTTCTGTTCTCACCTAAACTTTCAAGTTAGGATTTCACGTGTTTTGGGTTCTCCTTAGTACCTCAGGACTTTTGGTCTCGTTTTCCCGATGTTGCTTTGATATCATGTTCTTTTCAACATCCTTTTCGTCCGTTGAACCTTGTTGTTGTTTTCAACATCCTTTTTCATCTACCGGAGTCTAATCAAAACCTTCCAAATCATCTGCAGATGGGTCTCAGCTACAACCCGCAGGTGGTTCGCATGACTCGCTGTGAGAGCACCGCCGGTTTTCCGGAGATGCTGAGAGACATGGTTACCTATCTGGGGTTCCGTTGGGCGCCAGAGTACCAGGTCTACGAGCACCAGCGAGAGTTTGACCAGACTTGCTACCGGGCTATCGTCTACATTCTGTCGGATGATGGCAGGAGCATTGTCCACCAGTACGAGGCAGTAGGGTCCACAGTGGATATGGCAGTGCAGCAGGCAGCGTATGTGAGTCTCACCGTCCTCCGTGCTGACTACTGGGGGTTTGATAAGTCGAGTTTTCGTCACATCCCCCGTGGTTACATCACGGCAGCGGGAGTTCACTTCACTGTCCACCGCGACCTGGATACCTACGAGACTGATAGCTCCAGGCTGCAGACCACTGCCCAGTTCGTGTGGCACAGTGACGCCGTTGCTTCCGCACTTTCTCAGGAGTTAGGCTAAGTCAGGGAGCAGCTCCACCTTGCTCTCACTCGTCTGGCGACGTACACCACAGACTTTGTTGGGGACGAGCGCTTTGCACGTTTCCAGCAGACACTGGGTTTTCCTCTGCCAGATGCTGGAGGTTACGAGCCGATCAGAGGCCCACTTCTCGACCTCGGAGCTGGTTACACAGGGATTCCCCGCTATGGAGCACAGGGACACGACGCTTTCCACTTCACCACACCGAGAGTTGCTCTCAGAGCAGTTCCTATCTACATGGATCGTCGTGATACCTACTTCCGTGGGGTTCCTCCTCACCGTATCTTTCGTCGTACTACTCACCGCCGTCCTGCGTGATGAGCATGGGAGTACCGTTGTATCCATTACTAGCTGTGTCTAGTTTATCCTTTCGTTTTCGAACCATGTATTGGTCTGTTGGATATTCTGATGTATGTGAACATGTGATGATGTACCTGTTGGTTATCTATTCATGCGTCGGAATAATCTATCTTTCGGTTACCAAGTCTATCCTTTTCTGTTGTTGTGCTAAAATGAATTTCTGTTCAGGATGCCTCCAACCAGGAACAACCCGCCACCGCCACCACCAATGGGGGAAGTGTTGGCTCAGATGACCCAAGTGGTGACACAGATGGCCCAGATCCAGGCTAACCAGCAACACAACCAGAATGCTCCAAGGGTCACCATCAAGGACTTCCTCAGCTTGGGCCCAAAAGCTTTCGTGGCAACACGTGAGCCCCTGGATGCTGATGACTGGATCCGTGACGTAGCAAGAGCTCTGGAGATTGCTCATGTTGCAGAAGAGGATAAGGTCAAGTACGCCACCTACCTACTGAAGGGTCAGGCAGCTACTTGGTGGGAGAACTACCAGACCATGAGAGCTGGCTATCCTATCACCTGGGGATGTTTCAGAGATGCCTTCCTGAAGCACCACATCCCGGATGGTCTCATGGAAAGGATGCGTGAGGAATTCTGCTCTCTCAGACAGGGCAAGCTGGACGTTCTCGGCTACCAGAACGAGTTCAATCGTCTCGCTCGGTACGCTGGTGACGAAGTGTCCACTGAAGCCAATAAGATGGCAAGGTTCCGCCGAGGTTTTAACCCGGAACTGAAGTACGCTCTCACCAACATCAAGTGCAAGGACTTCGTGGAGCTCGTGAACACCGCGCTCAACGAGGAGAATGGGCGCAAGGCGTTCGAAGAGTCCCGCAAGCACTCGCGTGAGGGTGGTTCCTCCTCCAACATGACCACCCCTCCGCAGAAGCGCCGCATCTGGGTGCCAAATGGTGCTGTCACTCGGGCTCCAAATGCCCAAGCTTCTCCAGGCTTTGGTCCCCGCCCACCCAACCCATCTCAGATGCAGGGTCAGAGGTTTCCGATGGGGCAGCCAAGGCCGGGTCCTTCTCGTGTCGTCACTTGCTACAAGTGCAAGGATACTGGACACTATGCTGATAAGTGCACTCAGAAGCAGCTACCCCTACCTCCTCGCCCCAACACCAACCAGGCTATGGTTCGTGCTCCCCCGGCTAAAGCCTTCAACTCCAACAACAGGCCTGTCGGGAGGAACGCGAGGGTGAACCATATCAAGGCCGACAAAGCTGAGGAAGCTGCTGACGTCGTTCTCGGTATATTACCCGTAAACTCTATTCCAGCTAAAGTGTTGTTTGATACTGGAGCATCGCATTCGTTTGTGTCAAAGATCTTTGCTACAACGTACAATTTAGCTCTGGTTCCACTAAGCAATCAAATCTATGTGCACTCTCCGGGAACTAAAATGATTACTTCCAAGATAAGCATGGACAATCAGATCCTAATTGGAGGTCGTGTATTCCTTGCTTCACTCATGTTGCTGGGAAATTCTGACATTGATGTCATTCTGGGCATGGATTGGTTGAAGACCAACAAAGCTAAAATTGACTGTGCTCAAAAGTCAATAACTCTCTCCCACACTTCAGGCCAGATAGTCTATTCTCCATATGGATCAAGTTCTGTTCAGCTGTTCAACCTCGATGCCAAACCCCTTCCTGCAATTGAAAAGGTTCCGGTGGTTTGTGAATTCCCTGACGTCTTTCCAGAAGAGTTGCCAGGGATGCCCCCAGACAGAGCAGTTGAGTTCGTGATCGAGCTTGAGCCAGGTACTGCTCCAATCTCTAAGCATCCATATAAGATAGCTCCTCCTGAACTGAAATTGTTGAAGGAGCAAATCGATATGTACATGGACAAAGGTTTCATTCAGCCTAGTTCCTCCGCTTGGGGTTGCCCAACTCTGTTTGTTGCCAAGAAGGATCAAACAAAAAGACTCGTGGTTGACTATCGTCCTCTCAACGAGAAAACCATCAAGAACAAGTATCCACTTCCTCGTATCGATGATCTTTTTGATCAACTTGCTGGAGCCTCAATATTCTCAAAGTTGGACTTGAGGATGGGGTACCATCAAATAAAGATCAGAAAGGAAGATATTCCTAAGACAGCTTTCACCACTCGTTACGGTCTGTATGAATACACCGTCATGTCCTTTGGTCTCACCAATGCACCGGCAACGTTCTCAAGACTCATGAATTCTGTCTTCCATGAATACCTCGACAAGTTCGTTGTGGTATATCTCGATGACATTCTAGTCTATTCCAAATCCTAGGAAGAGCATGGAGAACACCTTCGTCTCACTCTCATGAAACTTCGCGAGCATCGTCTGTATGCCAAGTTTTCCAAATGTGAGTTCTGGATTCCAGAAGTTGCATATCTTGGTCATATCATCTCTGCCAAAGGCATAGCCATTGACCCGGAAAAGGTTAAGGCAATTGTTGATTGGAAACCCCCTAAGACGGTGAAACAAGTTAGAAGCTTTCTTGGCTTGGCTAGCTATTGCCGTCGTTTCGTCCAAAACTTTTCCAAGATTGCTAAACCTCTCACTGATCTCACAAAGAAGGACAAAAAGTTCGTTTGGACTCCACAATGTGATGAGAGTTTCAACCTCCTGAAGACTAAACTCACTTCCACACCTGTTCTAGTTGGCCCCGACACTACCAAACCTTTCCAGATATTCTGTGATGCATCTCTCCAAGGCCTAGGAGCAGTTCTTATGCAAGAACGTCAAGTTGTGGCTTATGCTTCACGTCAGTTGAACCCACATGAGCAAAACTATCCCACTCATGATCTTGAACTTGCAGCAGTTGTGTTTGCCCTCAAGAAATGGAGACAATACTTGTTGGGTAACAAAACTGAAATCTTTTCCGATCATAAGAGTCTGAAATACATCTTCACTCAGCCAGATCTGAACCTCAGGCAAAGGAGATGGATTGAGAAGATTAAAGACTTTGATCTCACCATTTCTTACACTCCAGGCAAGGCTAATGTTATGGCCGATTCTCTCAGTCGCAAATCCTATTGCAATAATCTCATGATCATGGAAAGCCAACCTCCACTTCATGAAGAATTCCAGAAGCTGAACCTTGGTCTTGTCCCTGAAGGATACCTTGCTAGCTTGACAGCCAGCCCAACTCTCGAGGACAAGATTCGTTCTGAACAACTTCGTGATAATGAAATCAAGAAGATGGTAGAGCAAATCAAGGAAGGCAATGATAGTTCAAGTCCTTCTCAATTGATGACAAGGGAACTGTGTTCTTCGAAGGACGCATTGCAGTCCCTCAGATTCAAAGTCTCAAGATATCATCTCAAGGAGGCTCATGAAACTCCTCTATCATTCACCCTGGAAGTACAAAGATGTACCAGGATCTCAAGACTCTGTATTGGTGGTCTGGCATGAAACGTGAAATTGCTCAATACTTTCTGAATGCGACGTTTGTCAACGTGTTAAGCAGTCCATCAGAAGACAGCAGGTCTACTACAACCTCTGAAAATTCCTGAGTGGAAGTGGGACAGATGATTGAAATGGACTTCGTTACTGGGTTTCCAAAGTCCAGGAAGGGCAACGATGCAATCTTCGTTGTTATTGATCGTCTCACTAAGGTTGCTCACTTCTATGCTGTAAAGAAACTATCTCAGCTAGCCAGGTTAGCAGAGCTCTACACAGCAAAGGTTGTTCCTCTTCATGGTGTTCCATTGGAAATAAGCCTCAGACCGTGGAAGTATCTTCACTTCTCATTTCCTGGAAGAGCTTTCAAGAAGCATTGGGCACCAAACTTCTGTTCAGCACAGCTTATCACCCTCAGTCTCAGGGCAAGTCGAAAGAGTCAATCAGATTCTCGAGGATATGCTCAGAGCATGTGGTCTCTCCTTTGGCATGAAATGGGAGGATTGCCTTCCATATGCTGAATTCTCGTACAACAAACAGCTACCAGGCAAGCTAGGCATGGCACCATTTGAGGCAATCTGTATGGCCGCAGATGCAGGAGTCCAATCAATTGGTCTGGAGCTGGTGAACGTTCACTCTTGGGTCCTGACATTGTTAAGGAAGCCGAGGAGAAAGTTCGTATCATTCGTGACAACCTCAGGATTGCTCAGTCTCGTCAGAAGAGCTATTATGATAGCAAGCACAGGATAAGGTCTACGCACCTGGTGATAAGGCATATCTCCGTTGTAACTCCCCTCAGAGGCACTCATCGTTTTGGTGTGAAAGGAAAGCTGGCACCAAGATACATTGGTCCTTTCAACATCCTCTCAAGACGTGCAGAAAAAGCTTATCGTCTTGAACTTCCAGAAAAACTATCCAAAGTGCACGATGTGTTCCACGTGTCAAAACTCAAGAAGTGTTTCAAAGATCCAGATCGTGCAGTTGATCATGATTCCATTGAACTGCAAGATGATCTATCTTATGAGGAGCACCCTATTCGTATTCTCGATGAGACCGAGCGTAAGACTCGCAACAAGAGCACCAAGTTCTTGAAAGTCCAATGGTCGCATCATTCTGATAAAGAGGCAACGTGGGAGACCGAAGAGGATCTTCGCAAGAAGTATCCGGACCTATTCAGTTCTCAGTAGGGAATCTCGGGGCGCGATTCCTTCAAGGGGGGGCGTTTTGTAACATCCAAGTATGAAAACCCTTAGTTGTTTTACTTGTTGTTTTTATTTAAGCAATGCATCATATCATCATCCTCATATTTATTTCTGTTTGCATTGTTTTCATATGAATTTCAAACTTGTTGTCAACTTCTGTTTTCACACTTGTCTGGTACAACCTTTCAAATAAAGAAGTGCAAACTAAAAACCTCTTTTGTTTCCAAGCAATCCATTGTAATTCATCCATTAAGTTGTTGCAAAAATCAATTACTCCATTAAATCAATTATTTCCAAGTCATTTTCCAAACTCAAAACAATTATCAAATCATCAAACTTTTGAATCCATGATGCTCAACACAACTTGGTATTCTTCAAAACATTCTAAACCCTAGGGGAAACCCTATTGAAAACACCTTATTTTCTAAATATTAATTACTATGGCAATTTTCACTTAAATTAGTTCAATTTTGAAACAGCAATCAAACATTTGAAATTTTGAAAACCAAAACTACCAAGTGGTTTCTTTTCACCTAAGAAGCTTATCCAATTTTTTCCAAAATTTTATCTAAGTTAAAACCTATCTATTTTATCCAAAAGCTTTTGCTACAAAAAAAAAATAAAACAGAAAGAATAGAAAAGGGAGGAGAGCAGCAGCAGCTAAAGGTCCAGCCCAGCCCGTTAACCTTTGGCCCGGTACCCCTCCACCAACGTCGATGTCGTCCTCCTCCAGGGTGACGTCAAGGCGTACGAACGCCGCTCCTCCCTCCGATCGCCTCCACCCCACTCCGATGGCCGCCGTACAGCCCCCACCGATCCCATAAAACCACCACGGCCTCCTCCTCCTGCCGCAACCCTAGAGCTCCACCCCTCGGCGCCGCCATCATCCTTTCACCCCTCCGTCTGTTCTGAACCTCACTGAAACCACCTGCTCCACCGTCAGAGGCTCGCCGTCGCAGCCACCCGTGAGTCACGCTGGGAGGTGGAGCAGCACCACCCCACCTCCCTCTTCCTCCTCATCCTCGAGCACCAGCCGGAGAAGCATTCGATCATCCGCGCCGTCCTCGTTTTCGGTACGGGCGTCGCCAGAATCCTTCGAGCTCCCGTCGCCACGGTCCGTCCTCGACCTGATCGACTACTCCGTCACCACCAGGGTGAGTTACCGTTTCCATTTTCCCCCTCATACGTTCGTTTACCTCACCGAAACCCTCAGCTGCTGTCCGTGCCACCATGGGTGAGCAGAACGAGCTCGTGCTCGGATTTTTCTTCGATCGATTCCTTGTGCACCAGCCCAGCCACGCTGCACCGTATCCTGCACGCACCCAGAAACGCTCGACGACCACCTGCCCGTTTGTCTCGAGATCGCACACGAGCCACTCCCCGTCGCTGCGACAGATCCCTACGCCGTCTGTTTCTGAACCGTGGGAACGAGCTTAGCTGCTGGTGTTGCAAGTTTCAGAAAACGATGTCGTGCTCGTAGAGTTTCAGATCGCATATACACCAAAAGCCAGCTAGCCACACCGTGGATCTACATCCGATCGGCACCCTGGAGATCCACGGCCTAACCTCCCCTCCGATTCGAAGATCTTTTCTTCTGATTCCTGTAGGTGCAAGTCTGCACTTTGGTTTCTGTTAAAATTCAGTTACAGCTCGATGTATGCTTTTTCTTCAGACTATGCCCTGTATCGACAAGCGAACTGCATTAGCGCAATGGCTTGGTTCCTTTGTGCGCTGCGGGTGGTCACGGGTTCGATCCCCCCGCAAAGCGCAAACCTTTTTGGTTTTTGCCACAGCGCAGTAAGGCCCACCAGTCGGTGACTGGCCTGCCACGCTGTCGCGTGTGCGCCACGCTGGCCTCGCTGGCCCGCAGGGCAGCGGCTGGTGTGTAGTTCCGTTCGGTAACAAAAGTTTAATACCAATCTGTTAAATTCTAAATTCTTTTAAAATGGGCAGAATAATCTATAAACTTTAAAATGCAATAACTTCTAATCTATGCATCCAATAATTAAAAGTTATATATATTTTCTGTTCAAAATTTTATACTCTTTCCAAATAACTTACTTGTGTTCTGTTTTGAATTTTCAAAATACTTTTAAATTTCAAATTTGAATAATTCAAATGCAAATTGAAATAATTCATAACTAATTCATACTGTTTTCAAATAATTCAAATAAAATATGTTTTTCACACCTTTTTGAATGTTCTATTCAAATATAAATTTTGTTTTCTGGTTTGAATAATTTAAATTGCCTAAGCAATTTAAATCTTGTTTAATTCAATTAAAACTTGTTTAATATTGTTTAATTCATAATTAATTAATCCAAAGTCCAATTTAAAAATGTGAAACATGTAATCCAACTAAAATTTGATAAACTTTTCAAATATAAAATTTGTAAATTGTTTTGCACACCCTAACTTGATGAAAACAATAATTGTTTGTGTACCATGTTTAAGTAACAAAATTCCAAACTTAATAAATGCCTTTCTAAATTGTTAACTATCATTCCAATTGCATTTAAATTGTTATGTTATTGTTATTCATCATGCATGCATCATGATAGCAACCAACACCTAATAAATAGTTGTAAATCATTTGTTCCAATTGTTTCAATGGATCCTTTTCCATATGCAACCCTTGCATATGGGTCCATTTAATTTGTGCTATCATGTTAGCCAGTTTATCTAGATGCACCTATTAAATTGTCATGCATCATATTGACTGTGCCCAATGCCATGAACATGATTGTTTACATTCCTGTTTTGTCTGTTTGCTTCTTCTCGGTTAGACGACGACTACGTTGAGACCGACGATCCTTACGACACCACTACTCAGGACCTAGCCCAGTACCCGGCTACTGTCGCACCCTGACTTCTAGGGGATACTCACCGTACGAACTGGATAGCAGATGCTTGGATTATGGGGCATAACTGCTCCCACATCCCAGCTTCCTGGTAGGCCTGCGCTTATGCGCGACAACACAAGCCCTGCTATTCCATCGTCGATGTAAACTATCCACTAGAGATCAAAGGCACTTCCGTCGACGTACTTCAAACCATACACACATGGTACGTCAACGGCGTTTAACAAGTGATATCACAACAGATCTCTACGACACAAAAGATTGAAATAAGGTGCAAATGGCTCTCATTAGAGCAGAGATAGCAAATACAATCATTCAGAGGGCACATGCCCCAACAATACATCATTACAATACAGCGGAAGCATTCAACATGTCTGAGTACAGACAAGAACCAAATAGGCCTAAGAGGCCGGAAACAAACGGACGGAGCCCATCCACGAAGTCTCGGATCCTGCCCGGGTCCGCTATCTACTCGTCAGCAGTCTCGTCGTCATACTCCACGTAGTAGCCACCATGTAGATCCTCGGAAACGTCGTCTGCGTAAACCACAGCCCCAAAGGGGTCAGTACACCAACGTACTGGCAAGCAAGACTCACAGTTCACCAAAGTGTAACCCGTCAACACCAAGCACAGATGCCTTGGGTTCAACGGAAGAGAGGGGATATAAAAGATGCTGCAACTGGCTGCGCTAACCAACTACAGAGATTCTAACAATTCCGGCTAACAGAAAGGAGATAAGATCGAGGATTGTAACCAACTGAAAGATAACTTCAAACAAACCCATCCTGGATCTCGCCCCTTATCCAAAGAAGCAATCCGAGGATAACTCACACAGTTGAGTTAATGATGGTTCAAATTATTGTGTCAATAAGCCTATTACTAGTCAAGTTATTAATCATGGGGTGTAACATGTTCGATCATTATGTTTAAGTTGTCCTGAGTACTTGTTAGCCAGTACTTTCACCAAGTAATCCATAACCGCGGAAAACACGGCTTCTCGAGAAGATTATCCCTGCAGGGTTGCACCAATTTGGCCGTACACTCAAGAATAACCCGCCAGATGGAAATGCACTTCCACCAAGCGGGGTACTCTACACAACCAACCATTCTTCGCATCAAGCCCAAAGAACCTTGGGCGCACGGCTAATCAAGCCCAGAAGAAAATGGACCATCATAGCACTCTAAGACCGTGTCCCCCTATATGCCGACTACAAAAGTTCCACCCTGGCCTGGGCTCGCAAAAACATGATGCGGCAAATGGAAAACACGAACTAAATGAGGCGATTTGGACGAGATGCGAATCAGGTCAAGTTGAGGGGGGCGCCCATACTCGCTTCCCAAATGCGGGTAGTGCGCTCATCATGGATCAGTAGACAAGACCCTTTTCCTATTAGGGTCGACACTAGCAGGCTTCAAAACCTCTCATGGGCCTCCTGCCGGTGCCTTATCATCAAATTTATTATTAATAGTAACATTAGCATGATTGAGTGATTAAACATCGAGCCCCCACAACGTAAATGATATAGTAACAGAAAGTAACGGATAACTGACTCGAGCAAAAGCAACCTAAGCATGCTAGTAAGACACGGGCTCAAGCAACGGGTATAGGTATGGAGGTGAGGCAATATCAAGGTTAAGGGATTCATGTGATGGGTTCGTAACAGAAACAACTACTGCTAAGGCTAGCAGAAAAGAACAACGGAAAGTATCGGTAATCAATGTTGAAAGGAACGCGATGGTTCATGTGAGTGATAACTTGCCTGCAAACCCAGTAGCCTGGTACTGAGCTAACTCCTTAGAAGGGGTGTCGTAAGTATCGTCGGTCTCAACGTCGTCGTATGTCCGGGAAGAAGCAAACAAACATTGCAGAAAGATAAACAATCAATATCATGGCATAGGTGCACAAACATGGAATGATGCATGTCATGTTAATAGATGCATCAGAATAAACTACTTGACAATATAACCCAATTTAATTGGACCCATTGCAATGTGAATTGCATATGGATGCAAGTGGTTAAGGTGGAAGCAATGATCTACATTTGATTAACAAGTGTAAGTGGTTAAACATGATGCATGCATGATGATAACAAGGAGTAAACAAGTTAGATGCAATTGGAAAAGGAGTAAAACAAGTGTGGGATTTTTATTTGTTATGTTAGGAATTTTGGTTCCTTATTGATGTCACACAAGTAATTGTTGTTTTCAACAAGTTAAAGTGTTCAAAACAAATAACAAAGTTGATATTTGAAAAGGTTATCAAATTTTAGTTGGTTTACATGTTTCACATTTTGAAATTGGACTTTGGATTAATTAATTATGAATTAAACAATAATAAACAATTTTTAATTGCATTAAACAAGAATTAAATGGTTTAGGCAATTTTAATTATTCAAAACATGAAACAAATTTTATATTTGGAAAGAGGGTTTAATTTTGCATGGAAAACATATTTCATTTGTGGAAATTGGATTTAAAATGAGCAAGTTATTATTTTGGCAATTTTAAATGCAATAAACAAGAAACAGTTGTTTTCAGCAATTTAAATTATTCAAAACAGCAAACAAAATTTATATTTGGAAAGTACATGAAAAGTTGATTGGAAAACATATTTGGTTGGTGAAATTTGGAATTTTTATGAGCAAGTTATGAATTTTGCAAGTTTAAGTGAATTTGACAAGTTTTCAAATATTGCACCAATTTAAAATATTCAAAACAGTAAACAAATTTTATATTTGGGTAGAACATTTAATTTGGTATTGAAAACATATAAAAAATGTTGAATTTAGAGTTAGGATGATTTATTTATGCAATTTACAATTTTGGGTGCAAATCTGCCATTTTTTTATGATCTAGGGACTTAGGAAATATTTTTCAGGGACTAGAAATAAGTGCCAGGGGCCTAGCTGTGAATACCAGAAAGTTCTGTGATCAAAATATTGGAAAATAAAAAGTTTGGGTTTTTGGGGTGCAGGGGGATCGAACCCTGCACCTCCTGATGCGCTCAAGGGAACCAAACCAGTTGTGCTGCTGCTTGTGTTGTGATGGAAAGGGTAGTGGGGGGGGTAAGAGGTGCACCCGCGCGGGATTTTTCTGAACTACGAATCTGAATCGAACAGGTACCTCGCTCGACATGGCCAGCGACAGAGAGAAGCGGCCATGGCCATGGGCGATCGCCGGAGAGGACTAGGGGGCGCCGGCCGGGGGAGGGCTCGCGGTTGCGGACCTAGGGAGAGGAGGGAGGAGGCGAGATGGAGGAGGAGGGCGGCCATACCTTCGAGCGGAAGGCAGGGGCGGTCGGGTGCAGTCTTGGGCGGACAGGGAGTGCAGGCAGTGGCCAAGGCCGGCGATGGAGGCCACGGCGCCGGCGACACGGTGCATATCCGGCGGTGATCCCTTCACCGAACTTGGAGAGGGGAGGGTGCCGGTTCCATTCCCGCCCGCGGGAGCTCCCGGGACAGCCTACATCGACCACGCCAACCTCCACAAGTTCCGGCCATGGAAGGGGGGTTTCAGGTTCAGTATAGGTTCAGAGAGAGAGGGAGTTGGAGGAGATGGAAGGAAGAGAGAGGGTGGCGGCTTGAGGGAGAAGGAGGGAGAACTAGGGCTAGGCTAGGGCACCGAGGGGGATAGAAATAGAGGAGGAGATGCTTGTACGGCATGCATCCAGGAGGGGGAGAGGAGATCGTGTGGTTGTTTGCCTGTTCGTACAGGAAGTGACGTGGGGGAGGAAGAAGACAATCGTGAAGGGGTACTGGGCCAGGGAAGGTTAGATGGGCTGGGCTGGTTAGGGCTGCTGCCTCTCCCTTCTTTTGTTATTTTGTTTTGTTTTATTTTTTTTTGTAGCTTGCTTTTGGAAGAAAAGGTTAGGGTTTTGGCTATAGAAAAATTTGGGAAAAACTTAGTTAAGCCTTTTAGGTAATTAGGAACCACATTGCATGCTTGGATTCCAATTATTTGAGATTTAGAAATATGTTTGTATTTGAAGCCAATTTGGGAGATTTTCATATTAATGAACCATTAAGGAAAAGAAGCATGTTTATAGGGTAGCCCCTATGAATTTAAAATTAAAATTAGTTGGTTGAATTGATACTGTTTATAAAGTGGTTATGACCCAACTTGGGTGCTGTTTGGAAAACAAACCAAATTGATTGAAATTTGCAATATTCATTAATATTAGGAAAACAAGCAATTTCAATAGGGTTTCCCCTAGGGTTTAGAATGATTTAAGGAATTCAAATTAGTGGTGAATTTCATTGATTCAAAAGATTAAAGATTTTGAGGATTGGTTTGAATTTGAAATGATTTAGAGTAATTGCTTGAATTAATTGATTGGAAAATTGGTTTGATTAAAGCAACAAATTGAGAAGTGAAAAACAAGGAATAAAAGGGTTGTTTTTATTTGTTATTTTGGTTCCAATAGTTGTAACAGAGCAAGTATGAAAACATTGTTTGAAAAAGGTTTGAATTTGAGTTGTGAAAACAGTGGAAAACAAATGCAACAATTTAGAAACAAAAGCAAACAACAAGGAAACAATATGATGACATGATGCAATACTTAAATAAACAAGAAATCAAACATTCTATGGGGTAGTTTTCATACTTGGGATGTTACAAAACGCCCCCCCTTGAAGGAATCGCGCCCCGAGATTCCTACTGAGAAAAGAAAAGGTCCGGAAACTTCTTGGGAAGATCCACTTGAGCTGTGACACGTGAAACACATCGTGCACATTGGACAGACGTCAGGGAATTTGCAAACCACCGGAACATTTTCAATTGAAGGAAGAGGTTTTTGTATCAAGGGTGTATAGCTGGATAGAATTTGATTCATTTGGAGAATAGATTATGTGGCTAAAATGGTGGAACAGAGTTATTGACATCAATGCAACACCAAGAATAATCATCAATGTCAGAATCATCAATATGAGAGTAACGAGGAATATGTGGCCTCCCATTATAATTGGATTGTTCTTACTTATGTTGGAAGTCAACATTTGAGATTCCGGAGAGTGAACAGAGTTTTGATTGTTTAGTGGAACCAGAATTGGGTTGTATGTTGTGGAAAAGATTGTTGACACGAAGGAATGTGATGCTCCGGTATGAAACAACACTTTAGCTGGAATAGAGTTTAGCAGATAAACGGGTAAACTTTGATTAGACGCCGGTAGAAGATTTGAAGTGGAAAACAACAACAAGGTTTGAACGGACGAAAAGGAAATGTTTAGAAGAACAGGATATTGAAGCAACACCGAGGAAAACGAGAACAAAACTCCTGAGGTACTACGGAAAACCCATCCGGGCTTCTAAAGGATCAATATCTACTGCTTAAGGAATAGAGGATCTGCTTCCGGGGCCTATTTGCCACCGTTCTCAATCATGAGTAGGCAACATGATAAATCACGTCACAACCACCTCCATTCCTATGGTCTAGTAGATATAACCATCCTAGAGAAACCAGAATTCGTGAAATCCTAACTTGAAAGTTTAGATGAGAAGGGAAAAATCAACGTTACACTTCCTTACCAGAAAAAGGGAGGGTGGGTGGGGAAAGAAGAAAAAGAACAGAATTCCTACTCTCACGTTTCATTTTTTTTTCTATATAGCTACAAAATAGTTTCTAGACTCAACTGCGACCAGTAAAAAGGGATCCTACAGGCAGACAGGCTCTGATACCATTTGTCGCACCCTGACTTCTAGGGGATACTCACCGTACGAACTGGATAGCAGATGCTTGGATTATGGGGCATAACTGCTCCCACATCCCAGCTTCCTGGTAGGCCTGCGCTTATGCGCGACAACACAAGCCCTGCTATTCCATCGTCGATGTAAACTATCCACTAGAGATCAAAGGCACTTCCGTCGACGTACTTCAAACCATACACACATGGTACGTCAACGGCGTTTAACAAGTGATATCACAACAGATCTCTACGACACAAAAGATTGAAATAAGGTGCAAATGGCTCTCATTAGAGCAGAGATAGCAAATACAATCATTCAGAGGGCACATGCCCCAACAATACATCATTACAATACAGCGGAAGCATTCAACATGTCTGAGTACAGACAAGAACCAAATAGGCCTAAGAGGCCGGAAACAAACGGACGGAGCCCATCCACGAAGTCTCGGATCCTGCCCGGGTCCGCTATCTACTCGTCAGCAGTCTCGTCGTCATACTCCACGTAGTAGCCACCATGTAGATCCTCGGAAACGTCGTCTGCGTAAACCACAGCCCCAAAGGGGTCAGTACACCAACGTACTGGCAAGCAAGACTCACAGTTCACCAAAGTGTAACCCGTCAACACCAAGCACAGATGCCTTGGGTTCAACGGAAGAGAGGGGATATAAAAGATGCTGCAACTGGCTGCGCTAACCAACTACAGAGATTCTAACAATTCCGGCTAACAGAAAGGAGATAAGATCGAGGATTGTAACCAACTGAAAGATAACTTCAAACAAACCCATCCTGGATCTCGCCCCTTATCCAAAGAAGCAATCCGAGGATAACTCACACAGTTGAGTTAATGATGGTTCAAATTATTGTGTCAATAAGCCTATTACTAGTCAAGTTATTAATCATGGGGTGTAACATGTTCGATCATTATGTTTAAGTTGTCCTGAGTACTTGTTAGCCAGTACTTTCACCAAGTAATCCATAACCGCGGAAAACACGGCTTCTCGAGAAGATTATCCCTGCAGGGTTGCACCAATTTGGCCGTACACTCAAGAATAACCCGCCAGATGGAAATGCACTTCCACCAAGCGGGGTACTCTACACAACCAACCATTCTTCGCATCAAGCCCAAAGAACCTTGGGCGCACGGCTAATCAAGCCCAGAAGAAAATGGACCATCATAGCACTCTAAGACCGTGTCCCCCTATATGCCGACTACAAAAGTTCCACCCTGGCCTGGGCTCGCAAAAACATGATGCGGCAAATGGAAAACACGAACTAAATGAGGCGATTTGGACGAGATGCGAATCAGGTCAAGTTGAGGGGGGCGCCCATACTCGCTTCCCAAATGCGGGTAGTGCGCTCATCATGGATCAGTAGACAAGACCCTTTTCCTATTAGGGTCGACACTAGCAGGCTTCAAAACCTCTCATGGGCCTCCTGCCGGTGCCTTATCATCAAATTTATTATTAATAGTAACATTAGCATGATTGAGTGATTAAACATCGAGCCCCCACAACGTAAATGATATAGTAACAGAAAGTAACGGATAACTGACTCGAGCAAAAGCAACCTAAGCATGCTAGTAAGACACGGGCTCAAGCAACGGGTATAGGTATGGAGGTGAGGCAATATCAAGGTTAAGGGATTCATGTGATGGGTTCGTAACAGAAACAACTACTGCTAAGGCTAGCAGAAAAGAACAACGGAAAGTATCGGTAATCAATGTTGAAAGGAACGCGATGGTTCATGTGAGTGATAACTTGCCTGCAAACCCAGTAGCCTGGTACTGAGCTAACTCCTTAGAAGGGGTGTCGTAAGTATCGTCGGTCTCAACGTCGTCGTATGTCCGGGAAGAAGCAAACAAACATTGCAGAAAGATAAACAATCAATATCATGGCATAGGTGCACAAACATGGAATGATGCATGTCATGTTAATAGATGCATCAGAATAAACTACTTGACAATATAACCCAATTTAATTGGACCCATTGCAATGTGAATTGCATATGGATGCAAGTGGTTAAGGTGGAAGCAATGATCTACATTTGATTAACAAGTGTAAGTGGTTAAACATGATGCATGCATGATGATAACAAGGAGTAAACAAGTTAGATGCAATTGGAAAAGGAGTAAAACAAGTGTGGGATTTTTATTTGTTATGTTAGGAATTTTGGTTCCTTATTGATGTCACACAAGTAATTGTTGTTTTCAACAAGTTAAAGTGTTCAAAACAAATAACAAAGTTGATATTTGAAAAGGTTATCAAATTTTAGTTGGTTTACATGTTTCACATTTTGAAATTGGACTTTGGATTAATTAATTATGAATTAAACAATAATAAACAATTTTTAATTGCATTAAACAAGAATTAAATGGTTTAGGCAATTTTAATTATTCAAAACATGAAACAAATTTTATATTTGGAAAGAGGGTTTAATTTTGCATGGAAAACATATTTCATTTGTGGAAATTGGATTTAAAATGAGCAAGTTATTATTTTGGCAATTTTAAATGCAATAAACAAGAAACAGTTGTTTTCAGCAATTTAAATTATTCAAAACAGCAAACAAAATTTATATTTGGAAAGTACATGAAAAGTTGATTGGAAAACATATTTGGTTGGTGAAATTTGGAATTTTTATGAGCAAGTTATGAATTTTGCAAGTTTAAGTGAATTTGACAAGTTTTCAAATATTGCACCAATTTAAAATATTCAAAACAGTAAACAAATTTTATATTTGGGTAGAACATTTAATTTGGTATTGAAAACATATAAAAAATGTTGAATTTAGAGTTAGGATGATTTATTTATGCAATTTACAATTTTGGGTGCAAATCTGCCATTTTTTTATGATCTAGGGACTTAGGAAATATTTTTCAGGGACTAGAAATAAGTGCCAGGGGCCTAGCTGTGAATACCAGAAAGTTCTGTGATCAAAATATTGGAAAATAAAAAGTTTGGGTTTTTGGGGTGAAGGGGGATCGAACCCTGCACCTCCTGATGCGCTCAAGGGAACCAAACCAGTTGTGCTGCTGCTTGTGTTGTGATGGAAAGGGTAGTGGGGGGGGTAAGAGGTGCACCCGCGCGGGATTTTTCTGAACTACGAATCTGAATCGAACAGGTACCTCGCTCGACATGGCCAGCGACAGAGAGAAGCGGCCATGGCCATGGGCGATCGCCGGAGAGGACTAGGGGGCGCCGGCCGGGGGAGGGCTCGCGGTTGCGGACCTAGGGAGAGGAGGGAGGAGGCGAGATGGAAGAGGAGGGCGGCCATACCTTCGAGCGGAAGGCAGGGGCGGTCGGGTGCAGTCTTGGGCGGACAGGGAGTGCAGGCAGTGGCCAAGGCCGGCGATGGAGGCCACGGCGCCGGCGACACGGTGCATATCCGGCGGTGATCCCTTCACCGAACTTGGAGAGGGGAGGGTGCCGGTTCCATTCCCGCCCGCGGGAGCTCCCGGGACAGCCTACATCGACCACGCCAACCTCCACAAGTTCCGGCCATGGAAGGGGGGTTTCAGGTTCAGTATAGGTTCAGAGAGAGAGGGAGTTGGAGGAGATGGAAGGAAGAGAGAGGGTGGCGGCTTGAGGGAGAAGGAGGGAGAACTAGGGCTAGGCTAGGGCACCGAGGGGGATAGAAATAGAGGAGGAGATGCTTGTACGGCATGCATCCAGGAGGGGGAGAGGAGATCGTGTGGTTGTTTGCCTGTTCGTACAGGAAGTGACGTGGGGGAGGAAGAAGACAATCGTGAAGGGGTACTGGGCCAGGGAAGGTTAGATGGGCTGGGCTGGTTAGGGCTGCTGCCTCTCCCTTCTTTTGTTATTTTGTTTTGTTTTATTTTTTTTTGTAGCTTGCTTTTGGAAGAAAAGGTTAGGGTTTTGGCTATAGAAAAATTTGGGAAAAACTTAGTTAAGCCTTTTAGGTAATTAGGAACCACATTGCATGCTTGGATTCCAATTATTTGAGATTTAGAAATATGTTTGTATTTGAAGCCAATTTGGGAGATTTTCATATTAATGAACCATTAAGGAAAAGAAGCATGTTTATAGGGTAGCCCCTATGAATTTAAAATTAAAATTAGTTGGTTGAATTGATACTGTTTATAAAGTGGTTATGACCCAACTTGGGTGCTGTTTGGAAAACAAACCAAATTGATTGAAATTTGCAATATTCATTAATATTAGGAAAACAAGCAATTTCAATAGGGTTTCCCCTAGGGTTTAGAATGATTTAAGGAATTCAAATTAGTGGTGAATTTCATTGATTCAAAAGATTAAAGATTTTGAGGATTGGTTTGAATTTGAAATGATTTAGAGTAATTGCTTGAATTAATTGATTGGAAAATTGGTTTGATTAAAGCAACAAATTGAGAAGTGAAAAACAAGGAATAAAAGGGTTGTTTTTATTTGTTATTTTGGTTCCAATAGTTGTAACAGAGCAAGTATGAAAACATTGTTTGAAAAAGGTTTGAATTTGAGTTGTGAAAACAGTGGAAAACAAATGCAACAATTTAGAAACAAAAGCAAACAACAAGGAAACAATATGATGACATGATGCAATACTTAAATAAACAAGAAATCAAACATTCTATGGGGTAGTTTTCATACTTGGGATGTTACAGCTACTGAGCTGCCAGGCAAGTTATCACTCACATGAATCATCGAGTTCCTTTCCACACTTGTTGTCGATACTATCCTTTTGTCTACTATTGCTAGCCCTATGTATCGTTGCTTGTTCTCCGAACCTATCACATGATACCCTGAACCAATGATACTGCCTCACCTCCATCCCTACAGCCTTTGTTTGTGCCTTAGTATTATCTAGCATGCTTAGGGTTGCTTTTACTCGAGTCTGTTGTCGGTTACTACTGTTACTATCTTATTATTTGTACCGGGGGCTCGATGTTAATCAATCAATCCTGTTAATTGCTAATGGTAATAATAATTTGATGATAAGGCACCGGCAGGAGGCCCATGAGAGGTTTTGGAGCCTGCTAGTGTCGACCATAATAGGAAAAGGGTCTTGTCTACTGATCCATGATGAGCGCACTACCCGCATGTGGGAAGCGAGTATGGGCGCCCCCCTCAACTTGACCTGATTCGCATCTCGTCCAAATCGCCTCATTTAGTTCGTGTTTTCCATTTGCCGCATGCATGTTTTTGCGAGCCCAGCGCAGGGTGGAACTTTCGTAGTCGGCATATAGGGGGACACGGTCTTAGAGTGCTATGATGGTCCATTTTCTTCTGGGCTTGATTAGCCGTGCGCCCAAGGTTCTTTGGGCTTGATGCGGAGAATGGTTGGTTGTGTAGAGTACCCCGCTTGGTGGGAGGCATCCCATCTGGCGGGTTATTCTTGCGTGTACGGCCAAATTGGTGCAACCCTGCAGGGATAATCTTCTCGAGAAGCCGTGTTTTCCGCGGTTATGGATTACTTGGTGAAAGTACTGGCTAACAAGTACTCAGGACAACTTCAACATAATGATCAATCATGTTTCACCCAATGATTAATAATTTGACTATTAATAGGTTATTCACACAAATAACTTGATTCATCTTAATCCAACTGTGTGAGTTATCCTCGGATTGCTTCTTTGGATAAGGGGCGAGATCCAGGATGGGTTTGATTGAAGTTATCTTTCAGTTGGTTACAATCCTCGATCTTATCTTTTCTGTTAGCCGGAACTTGTAGTTATCTTCTGTAGTTGTTTAGAGCAGCCAGCAGCAACTTTTATATCACCCCTTTCTTCCGTTGATCCCAAGCATCAATGCTTGTGTTGACGGGTAACTCCTTGATGAACTGTGAGTCTTGCTTGCCAGTACTTGGATGTACTGACCCCGTTGGGGCTGTGGTTTACGCAGAGTACGACTACGACTACGATGCTTCCCAGGATGGCTACTTTGTGGAGTTCGACGAGACTGCAGACGAGTAGTTAGCTGGACCAGGGCTGGATCCAGGACCTACGTGGATGGGTTTCGTTTTTCTTTATTTTCTCCGGCTTCTTAAGCCATGGATTTGTCTGTACTCAGACCCCTTTGATTGCTTCCGCTGTTGTAATGAATGATATGTTGGGACATGTGTCCCCTGGATGACTGTATTCGATATTTCTGCCTTAGTGAAGGCCAGTTGCACTTATTTCATTCTTTTGTGTCTTAGAGACAGTTTGTGTTATCATTTCGTTCAAAGCTGTTGACGTACAGTGCGTGTTTGAATATGAAGTACGTCGACAGTAGTGCCTTAGGTTCCTAGCGAATAGTTTACTTCGACGGTGGAAGCAGGGCTTGTGTTGTCGCGCATAAGCGCAGGCCTACCAGGAAGCTGGGACGTGGGAGCAGTTATGCCCCATAATCCAAGCACCTGACTTCTAGTTCGTGCGATGAGTATCCTCTAGAAACCTTGGGTGCGACAACCCGGCCACCGTAATTCCTGCAGGATCCATTTGGTTCCGGCACATAGCTGCTGGATAACGCTCTTCATGGTTTTCAGCTTGGCAATGTCATCCTCTTCCGGCATGGTTTCGTCCGGGCCTGAAAAAATGGAAACGTAAGTCGGAAAAACTCTTGCTATCTATCAAAAGGATAAACCCGGAGGAGGAAACGTACCAAGTAAAGCGCGATATGTGTCTGATATTTGGACAGAAAGGCTTGTTAGATCATCTTCTGCTTTGTGAGCCATTTTCCTATATTTCCTCATTATCAGCCTATTCCTCCTGGCCTCAGCTTCGGCTGCTTCACGCAAAGCTACCTCCTTTTCGATGAGCTTGGTGGCGTCTGCCAGTTTCTCCTCAGATTGAGTCACGAAAGACTGCATGCATGCAAACAAGGATCAGTCGGGTAGAGGAGCAAGTTATCAGTCGCTTGTATAATAAAGTCCCAAGCAAATTATGAATCAATTCACTCGGAACTTGGGGACTGGACAAGGGCACAAGCAACATTAATCGGATTTACCTCATGTTTGGCTATTAAAGCCCCCAAGATGTTTTCTTCATTAGCCCTTAAAGTGCGCAGGGTTTCCAGCATCTGGGCAAACGTCAGTTCCTCGGATCGAGTACCGGAAGAGCCGGCAGCCTGGTCGCCTGGTGGGGGGGCTCTCCCCGCCCTTGGAGTCGAGACCCGGACAGTTTGAGTACCCGGGTTGGGAGAACCCATCCTTGTATCTAGAACCTCGATCTCCTCGTCTACTGGTTCCGATGAGGAAGGAGATCCGGCGGCTCGGGGAAGCGGATTGTTCGGAGGGCCTTGTTCCTGGTTATTCGCCGTATCACCGCCAGTCGCGGCGTCTGCGTTATCAGTCGGCTTCTCCACCCGATGGTTATCTGTTTCTACGTTTTCCGGGTCACTGACGGTGACTTGAGTGCTGAAAGAAAGATGAGAAAAGGCAGTTATTAGTGATGACGGTGGCTTGAGTGGAAATTTGTCAGACGTAAAAGGAAATCATGTAGCAAAAACTTACCCAGCATTCACGGTGTAGTCCGGCGGGAGCTCGCCGCTGGAAGCAGATGAGGTCGTCACAGGGACCACTAACGGAACCCGGAATTGCCCGGCACGTGGATGGTTAGGAGAAGGGTGGCGTTGAGGAGAGTCGGAAGGACGAGACGGAGGAGCGCTGGCACGAGGGACCGAGGGGGTAGAGATGCCCGGGTTAAGGGGATCTTCACCCGGGGAGCTCCGAGTTACTCTGCGTTTGGCTGGGAAAGAATCCTTCAAGCACGACGAATTTGACAATTGATGGTTAAGTCGTCGCATGGCGTCAAAGGAGTAAGGTTCAGAGGATAATGAGGAAAAAGGAACCTTGGACACTGCCCCCCTGGCCTTCCTCTTGGCTCCAACTGTTGCCTCTTGGTCAGACTCGGTTGCCTCCGGGTCATCCTCGTTGGTCTCACCTTCGTCCTCCAGCCCTGCGAACCGGGTGTGTGTTCGTTGGAAAAAAGGTAAACGGGAGGAAAATAATACAAGCAAAGATATACAAATTCGGTGCAAATACCTTCACTGTCATCAGCCGGCTCGTCCTCTTCTTCCGGGTCTCTGGAAGGGGGGAAGGGTTCAACTCTCCAGAAAGGGTCATCAGCCTAAGACAAAAGAATGAGACTAAGGGTTAGAAGCTGTATCAAGTCAAAATGTGGAAATAAGTTATGAATATCGGGTATTACCGCTGGAGCCGGGTTTTCCCGAGTAAACGGGGGTAACCCGGTGATGCCCTTTATCACCTCCAGCTTCTCTGTTAAGAAGCCCTTGATGGTCTTGTTGGTATCGCCGGTCGCAAAGCTCTTGGTGGAGTATCGGAGTGCATCTGTGGTGTGCCCCGAATACTCGCACATCAATTTGGTGCGGATGGAGTTGGGTTGGATCCGAAAATCAACCCATGTTTTTACTAAATTTAGCCCGAGGAGGCCTTGGGCTGAGAGGATGGCTATCTTGGCTAATGAGGGAAGGATCGCCTCCCTGTCTGAGTCTGGCGCAAAGGCATTGAAAGACTCGGAAGGTTCGAGGAGGTTTTCCGAGTAACCCGGCAGTTTCTTTTCGCCGTCTGGGGAGGTATCGTGGCAGTAAAAGAAAGACAGCTGCCAATGTTTGACGTGGGAGTTTAAATTGAGAGTTGGCATCGGTGAATTCTTGCGGCGTTGGATGGATACCCCGCCGCAAGTAAGAAGTGCTCCGTCACCACTTTCGCGGCACGGCTTACACTGGAATAGTTCGATGAAGAGAGTCAGACTTGGCGGTATGCACAAGTACGACTCGGATAGAACGATGAAGTGGGTAATATTCAACATAGAGTTAGGCCCTATGTCGAATACCCGGAGGGCATAATGGCTTAAGACCTCCCTGAAGAAAGGGTGACCCGGAGGACGGAATCCCCGGGTCACGTGTTCTACGAAGCAGATTACCTCGTTATCAGCGGGTGTGGGCCGGGTCTCGTTGCCCGGCGCCCTCCAGTGAATGTCCTTTTGAGAAGGGAGAATTCCTAATTCGGCTAGCTCGTCCAACTTGGCCTTCGTAGATGTGGAACGCCCCCAGTTGGCAGATATGGTTTGGGTAGTCCTCGCCTGAGTCGGCTGTTTTCCTTGTCGTTTGGGAGCCATGGGGTAAACCTGCAAAACACAAGAAAAAGAGGCATAGGAAATAAGACCGGGGAGTGTTGGATTATCCGAGTATAAGGTATCAAGAAAGTATGAAGCCAAAAAATTATCCGGGTATCACGCTATGAGGTGGATATTATAAGGTATCCGGGTGTTAAGTACAATTGTGGAAATTATTGGTCACTTACGTATGGAAAAGCATTTGGGGAAGATGGATGGTTGCCCATGTGTCTACTGCAAGCAAAATAGCTGGAAAAGGAGGGTTTTCCGGGTGTTAACGCAATGAGCGGAAAATCAAGGAGGAATGGATCTAGATGGGAAAGTTTGCGAGCGATTTTACAGGAGATTTGGTGATTAGTAATGGTAGGAGGATGAGTTGTAACTATCTAGCAGGTGGTTAAAGGAGTTGGCGAGCATCGAATCGATCTAATTTGATGCAATCGGAAAAATGATTCACGGGTTGACCTAGATCTGATCTTGGATGAATTGAAAAATTGCGGGGCTAAATTAAACGGCTGCGAGAGGCTTACTGGAGAGACTGGAGTCTAGTGCGACGGCGGCGAGCGGTGTGGCTCGAATGCCCCTTCGCAATTCTTGGCGAGAGGAATAAAGGCGCGACGGTGACACTTGACGGCGGCGCGAGATGGCTCGAGGGCGGGCGCGGCCGGCGGCGATCTTGCTTCGATGACAAGCACGAGCTTCTTGCGGTGGTGCTGCGAGGGTGTAAGGAGCAAGGAAGGAAAGGGGAAGCTGAGGCGTAGTGATGGGTTTAGGGTTACCCTCTAAGTGCTATTTATAAGGTAAGGGTGAGTCTATCTCAATGGCCAGAAGCCGGAAATCGTGGGGTGATGGTTATCCACGTGGATTCTGCGAGATATGCGCCAAATATTGAGCAAGGCATTTGCATAAAAGAAAGAAGGAGATCTACCCCGTGATGTCAGGATCGATTATCGAGTATGGGATTTTGGCATTTTTATTAGGGTTTGGACCTGGAAAATTAGACCAAAGTGTTTGGAGGAAAAACCCGGGTTACTACATGGCCACCATGGAGTAAGGCCTAGCTGAATATCAAAGCATCTTAACCCGGCCTCCATATGCATGTGTGTCTGATGTCTTTGCAAGGAATAGCGAGCGCTTCAAGGAGGATCCATGAAGCCCAGGCTATTCTGGGGACTACTGATGGGGGGATGATAACCCGGTAGGCCAAGCTCCAAAGAGTAACCCGGGCCAAAGGACGGTGCGCAGGATCCGGCTAAGCATAAGGAAACTTGTGGAAGGCCCAAGCTTGTAGGCCCAGTAACCCGGATTGTGGGTTATTGTAAAGAAAAGTTAGGGTTTGTGCGCCGTGTCCGGGTACGATCCAGGATGCGCCTTGGAGGATAAGCCAGGGGGTACGGGTGCTTTATAAACCGACCCCCAGGTCTAGTTTAGACAGAGATCTAAGAACCCTAGCAATATCGCTTGATATCGAGCATCTAGTGTAATCCCAGAGTTGAGTTGTTATATCAAGATCGGATACTCGGCGACTTTGATTGCCGGCTACCAGATCGAATTGCACCATGTTTTCCTCTGAGCTAAACCCTCTCCCAAACGCCTGTGTCGTCTTGCCCCAAGATCAGTTACGGCCGGTAACGTCTGCCGTGATTATCCCACGACAGATCTTGTTTTCCAGCTCCTCTTGAACTCCATCTTCATCCATGTGCATCTCATCTTCATGATCTTCCCTCCTCATGCTTGTGTTATCAACAAACCTAAGAATACAAACATGCATGGATTTAGGTAGTATAAAATTCTCATAATCATAAATTTTATACTCAAGTAGGAGTGAATTCACCTGTTGTTGTAATAGTTTAGTCCTTGATCTTGTCATGGGACCAATCCTCACTTCATCATTCTTTGTAGGAATATCATCATGTGTAACAATAGGTGAAGAACTAGGGATGTCCTCATCATCCTCCCCCCCCCCTTGAAAAGGAATCGTCCTTGATGCAAGATCATCTCCATAGTAAGGTGTCAAATCAGCCACATTAAAAGAGTTACTAACACCAAACTCATCAATAGGGAAGTCTATCTTGTATGCATTGTCATTTATCCTCGAAATCACTCTATAAGGACCAGCACCTCTAGGCATCAATATTGATTTGCGCAATGTGGGAAATCTGTCCTTACGAAAGTGAACCCACACCATGTCACCTGGCCGAAAAATCACCTCTTTCCTCTTCTTATTTACCCTCTCGGCCACATGTTGTCCTTTTTACTCAATTGCCTTCTTTGTGCTCTCATGAATTTTCCTTACAAAATCTGCTCTTTTGGATGCCTCCATATTAGTTCTCTCATGTATAGGAAGTGGTAACAAGTCCAATGGAGTAATGGGCTTAAACCCATAGACCACCTCGAAAGGACAAAGATTAGTGGTTGAATGCACAACACTATTATATGCAAATTCCACATGTGGCAAGCACTCTTCCCACTCCTTCAAATTTTTCTTGATCATGCTTCTCAACAATGTTGACAATGTCCTATTTACCACTTCAGTTTACCCATCAATTTGGGGGTGGCAAGTAGTGAAAAATAACAATTTAGTTCCAAGCTTCCCCCATAGTGTCTTCCAAAAGTAGCTCATGAATTTGACATCTCTATCTGAAACAATAGTTCTTGGCACTCCATGTAATCTCACAATTTCTCTAAAGAATAAGTTTGCAATGTGAGAAGCATCATCACTCTTATGGCAAGCAATGAAGTGAGCCATCTTGGAGAATCTGTCCACAACCACAAAGATAGAATCATGTCCTCTTTTTTCCTTGGCAAGCCCAAAACGAAATCCATACTAATATCCTCCCATGGTGTACTAGGTGATGGCAATGGTGTGTACAACCCGTGGGGCTTCAACTTGGACTTTGCCTTATTGCAAGTAATGCATCTTTGCACCAATCTATACACATCTCTTCTCATATGTGCCCAATAAAAATTCTCAGCTAACATAGGCAATGTCTTCTCTCTTCCAAAGTGTCCCATTAATCCTCCAGTATGAGATTCCTGTAATAAGAATAAACGCAAAGAACACTCGGGAATACATAATTTGTTAGTCCTAAACAAGTATCCATCATGTATATGAAATTTGTCCCATGCCTTAACATTAGTACATTCATTAAATGGCATAGCCAATTCTTTATCATTAGCATATAGCTCTCTAATACCCTCCAAACCCGAAACCTTTATCTCTAAATTGGAGAATAACATGTTCTTTCTTGATAAAGCATCAGCAACTACATTGTCCAATCCCTTTTTATGTTTAATTATGTATGGAAAAGATTCAATAAACTCAGCCCATTTAGCATGTCTTTTATTCAAATTTGATTGACACTTTAAGAATTTTAGTGCTTCATGATCACTTTGTATAATAAATTCTTTAGGCCATAAATAATGTTTACACACCTCTAAAACTCTCACAAGTGCATATGGTTCTTTATCATAAACAGAATAATTCAATTGTGCACCATGTAGTTTTTCAGAAAAATAGGCAATAGGTTTCTTTTCTTGCATTAATACTCCTCCTATACCTATGCCACTAGCATCACACTCAATCTCAAATTATTTGTCAAAATTAGGAAGCATTAACAAAGGAGCCAAAATCAGCTTCTCTTTAATAGCATCAAAAGCAACATCTTGTTCAACTCCCCACACAAATTCTACACCCTTTTTAGTGAGTTCATTCAAAGGTGCAGCAAGTGTACTAAAATATTTGACAAATCTTCTATAAAAACCAACTAATCCATTAAAACTTCTCACTTGACTCACATTAATAGGAATAGGCCAATTTTTGATAGCTTCAATTTTTTATTCATCTACTTCAATCCCATGTTTAGAAACAACATAACCAAGAAATATGACCTTATCCTTGCCAAAAGTGCACTTCTCTAAATTTCCATACAATTTATTTTCTCTTAGCACATGCAAGACTTGTCTAATATGATCAATATGTTCATGTTCATTGTGGCTATAAATAAGAATATCATCAAAATAAACCACCACAAATTTACCAATAAAATCTCTCAAAACATGGTTCATTATTCTCATGAAAGTACTAGGTGCATTAGTTAATCCAAAAGGCATTACTAACCACTCATATAAACCAAATTTTGTCTTAAAAGCTGTTTTCCACTCATCCCCCTCTTTCATCCTAATTTGATGATAACCACTACGCAAATCAATTTTAGAGAAAATAGCACTACCACTTAATTCATCTAACATGTCTTCCAAACGTGGTATAGGATGACGATAATGAATAGTGATATTGTTAATTTCTCTACAATCTACACACATGCACCATGTACCATCTTTCTTAGGCACTAAAATAACAGGAACAGCACAAGGAGAAAGGCTTATGCGAATGTAACCTTTATCAAGAAGCTCTTGTACTTGTTTCTGAATCTCTTTTGTTTCTTGGGGATTAGTCCTATAGGGAGCTCGGTTTGGAAATGAAGATCCAGGAATCAAATCAATTTGGTGCTCAATACCCCTAAATGGTGGCAAACCCGAGGGCACCTCTTCTGGAAAAACATCATCAAAATCCTGCAAAATATTAGAAACACCAAGAGGAATAGGGGTCATGTCATTAGAAACCAAAATTTCTCCCTTGTGCATAAGCACTATAGGAAGCATAGTAGGATCCTCCCGAAACTCTCTCAAGTCCTCTCTAGTGGCTAACATGCATAATAAGTTCACTCCCTCACTTTTATTTTTAACACTCGAATTGGATGTCCTATTTTCACTCACAACACTCTTATTTTCACTCTCAATCTTTTCAACACTCTCATGAATTTTTTGTCTGGACTCATTTACAATCTGTTGTGGTGTCATAGGTCTCAATAATATGTCCTTCTCATTCCACTTGAGTTGATAGGTATTTGCTCTCCCATCATGTATAACACTCCTATCAAATTGCCAAGGTCTCCCAAGTAACATGTGACAAACTGGCATGGGAACCACATCACACTCAATGGTGTCTTTATAAGGCCCAATTTGGAATTCAACTCTCACCATGTGGGTAACCTTCATCTCTCCTATATCACTAAGCCACTGTATATGATAAGGATGAGGGTGTGTAATATATCTCAATTTCAGCTTTGCACACAATTCTTTGCTTGCCAAATTTCTGCAACTACCACCATCAATAATAACCTTGCAAGCCAATTGGGGACCAACAATTGCTCTTGTTTGAAATAAGTTGCATCTTTGACTTTCAAGACTAGGAAGAATACTCAATGTTCTTGGTGTGCAAACAAAAGTAGGATATGTGGAAGGATATGTATCAAGAGGTCCATCATCATCATCATAATAATCCTCTTGAGTAGGATCAGCATCATCACCAGTCTCATATTCATTGTCCTCATTAATAATCATAACCTTTTTATTTGGACAATCTCTCTTGAAGTGACCTTTACCTCCACATGTATGGCAGCTCATGTCCCTATTTCGAGCTGTAGAAGAAGTAGATCCACTTGCACTAGCTGCTGGTTGTGCTTGCCTCTTAGAAATGGAGGAATTACCTTCAGATTTTGTAGTGGATACCCCACGGCTAGGGGTGGGTTGTGGAGGTGGTGGTGAAGAAAAAGATGACCTATTAGTGAAAGGTCTCCTTGGAGCTTGCAATGCCTCTTCAGCCAATTGTTTTTCAGTTTCCCTTGCTTGATCCAACAACTCATTCATGTCATTATATTGTGTATGCCTCACAATACTTCTAATTTTGAATTGCAAACCTGAAAGGAATCTTTGCATAGTGTGTTCAACATCCTCTCTTACTCTAGCTCTTTTCAATATCAACTCCATCTCTCTAAAATAAGCATCCACTGTCTTTGTGCCTTGCTTCAAGTGTTGTAACTTGTCATACAATGATCTCAAGTAATTTTTAGTCACAAATCTGTCCCTCATAATTTGCTTCATGTCCCTCCATGTGGCAATTTCAGGTTCTCTATTTCTTGCTCTTGTTCTTGTAATATTATCCCACCATAGCAAAGCATAGCCATCAAAACCTGAAGAAGCAAGTTTAAATTTCCTTTCCTCATGATACTCATGCACCCTCCATAACTTCTCAATTTTCAGCTCCCACATGAGGTACTCTTCAACATCATCACTATCAAAATTGAATGATGGTAGCATAAATTTGGGTTTACCAAGGCCATCATCCTCTCGGTTTGGTTCATTGACAGGAATTCTTCTAGCTTGAAAACCACCCCCACGGCCAACATGATTACCTCTTCCTAACCCACGGCCTTGAGGGATAGCATTTCCCTCCTCAACATCATAATCATCATCAGCACCAAAATCACTAGCATTATCCTCAGGAGGTAGCCTTTAAGTCACCAATGTAGTCAAGGCAGCAATTTGTGTAGTCAATGTGGCAAGAGAAGTTTGTATAGTAGTAACTTGCTCTTTGGTGGAAGTAGTTGTTTCAGTAACAATATCAATTTCAAGGCCCAAATTCTGAACATGTGTATCCATGTCCACTCCATGCTTGTCAATGAGAGTATTTAATTCAGCATGCTTAGAAGCAATACTTGAGTTCAATTGTGCATGCATCTCCTCCAAATCTGTCCACTTCACTTGTTCATCACCATGAGTCTTCTTAGCTTGTGTAGAAACATCACTAGGAGCAACCATGATTAATAGGTTAGTGAAATAAACAAATTGCTATGGGTTGTGGTGCTCTCTCTCAACTCACTCAAAACCAGCAAAAGAGGTGATCCTTACTGCTCCAAACTGAATAGAAAATCTTACCACAAGTAATAGCAACTAATGTGACTTGGTGTGAAGAATAGAATACCCAGGGTGACGGGGGGACGATAACCCGGTAGGTCAAACTCCAAGGAGTAACCCGGCCCAAAGGACGGTGCGCAGGATCCGGCTAAGGATAAGGAAGCTCGTGGAGGCCCAAGTTTGTAGGCCCAGCAACTCGGGTTGAGGGCTATTGTAAAGGAAAGCTACAATTTGTGCGCCGTATCCGGGTATGATCCAGGGTGCGCCTTGGGGAATAAGCCAGGGGGTACGGGTGCTTTATCAACCGCCCCCCAGGTCTAGTCTAGAGAGAGATCTAAGAACCCTAGCAACATCGTGTGATATCGAGCATCAAGTGTAATTCCAGAGTTGAGTTATTATATCAAGATCGGAGACTCGGCGACTTTAATTGCCGGCTACCAGATCGAGTTGCACCATGTTTTTCTCTGAGCTAAACCCTCTCCCAAATACCTGTGTCGTCTTGCCCCAAGATCAGTTACCCCAGGTAACATCTGCCGTGATTATCCCACGACAGTTGGCGCCCACCGTGGGGCCTGCGTCCAAAGGTGTTTACATCACGGGAGAATCTCGTCGTCGGCGAAATCTACATCGACGGCAGAGGAAAAAAGACGGTGGACGATTCCGGCTGGGGGCCAGAGTCGGATCACCTCGAATCCGGATCCGTCGTGACGGTCGGCCGGATCAACATCTTCGCCGGTACGGTACGAGCGACTAATTTAAAAGGACAATATCATGTGCATACTACAGGAACTTCTAGCAGGAACAAAGAGACGTCAAAGCAAGCGGCAAATTCGGTTTCATCGGCCGCGCCGGGATATCTTAGATGGGCAGAACAAGAGATAACGTGGAGTAGAAGAGATCATCCGGAAAAAGTAGAGCGTCCAGGAGTCTTGGCATTGGTGGTTGCTCCACAGGTTAATGGTTACGAACTGAAGAAGGTCCTGATGGACGGTGGAAGTAGCATCAACATCCTTTATTGGGAGACCTTCTTACGGATGAGTCTCAAAGAGTCCCAGCTGCAGAAAAGTTCGACAATCTTTCACGGGATCGTACCGGGTCACTCGGCGAGCCCCGAGGGAAGGATCACCTTGGAAGTTGCTTTTGGAGAATCGACGGATAATTATCGAGTTGAGTGGCTCACGTTCGAGGTGGTCAAATTGCGCAGTCCTTACCACGCGCTGTTGGGGAGGCCGGCTTACGCCCAATTCATGGCTAGGCCGTGCTACGTGTATTTGCAGCTGAAAATCCCGGGTCCTAAACGGACCATCACTATACATGGGAACCGGGATATAGCGGCCGAGTGCGACGAAGGAGATTCGGTTATGGCCGAGCAAGCATGCAGAAAGGAAGAACTCGAATATTACCGGTCTCAAGTAAACCCGGACGATAGAACAGCCTTGAAAAAGCCGAATACCGAGGATGAGAGAGCAAAATTCAAGGCAGCGCAAGACACCAAGAAGATAGATTTTGCCGAAGGGGATTCCACTAAACAGTTCACCATAGGGTCTAACTTGGGAAAAGAGCAGGAGGAAGCGCTCGTGGAGTTTATTCGTTCGAATGCAGATGTGTTTGCCTGGACACCTAGCGACATGCCGGGTATCCCTACAGAACTGGCTGAGCACAGTTTGCATGTGGATCCCAAGTCCAGGCCCGTGAAGCAAGGTTTGAGGAAAATGAATGAGGAAAGAAGGAAGGCTATAGGCGAAGAAATCGCTCGGCTATTGGCAGCCGGCTTTATCATGGAAGTATTTCACCCGGATTGGTTGGCTAACCCGGTTCTAGTGATGAAAAAGACCAATGAGTGGAGGATGTGCATTGACTTCACGAGTCTCAACAAACATTGCCCAAAGGATCCGTTCGCGCTGCCGAGGATAGATCAGATTATAGACGCAGTAGCTGGAAGCGATCTGTTATGCTTCCTGGACGCATATTCCGGGTATCATCAGATTAAGCTCAAAAGGGAGGATTGGGAGAAAACATCATTCATAACCCCTTTTGGGGCCTTTTGTTATAAAACTATGACGTTTGGGTTGAAGAACGCTGGCGCAACTTACCAACGGTGTATTCAAAAGTGCTTTGAGGACCAAATCGGACGTAACGTCCATGCATATGTGGATGACGTGGTCATCAAGACTAGGAAGGCGGAGACATTCATCGATGATCTAAAGGAGACGTTCAAAAACTTGAGGAGGTATCAGATGAAGCTTAACCCGACAAAGTGCGTGTTTGGAGTTCCAGCTGGGAAATTACTCGGCTTCATAGTTTCCGAGAGAGGAATCGAGGCAAACCCGGATAAAATCAAGGCCATCCAGAGTCTGAAAAAACCGGAAAATTTGAAGCATGTTCAAAAGCTCACGGGCTGCGTAGCAGCCTTGAGCCGATTCATATCCAGACTCGGAGAAAAAGCAATACCCTTGTACCGGCTCTTGCGGAAATCAGATAAGTTCGTGTGGGATCAAGAGGCGGACGAGGCATTTGAGGCACTAAAGAAGCAGCTATCTGAAGCACCAGTACTAGCGGCGCCGGGTCCTAAAGAGCCTATGTTACTATATGTGGCAGCTGGCCCCCGAGCCGTCAGCGCGGTAGTCGTTGTGGAACGCAAAGAGGACGGGAAAGGATACCCGGTTCAGAGGCCGGTTTATTACGTCAGCGAGGTATTATCAGAAGCAAAGCAGCGCTATCCACATTGGCAAAAGTTGGTGTTCGGGGTCTTTATGGCCAGCCGAAAGCTGAAGCCGTATTTCCAAGAACATCCCATAACAGTGGTTAGTTCAATACCAATGTCGGATATCATCAGAAACTCGGACGCGACGGGAAGAATAGCCAAATGGGCGATAGAGATGGGGGATTATCACATCAACTACGAACCCAGGTCAGCAATCAAATCTCAAGCTTTAATTGATTTCGTTAACGACTGGACACATACAGGCATGACTACAACGGTTCCAAATTCCGAGTCATGGATCATGCACTTCGACGGATCTAAGCAATACGAGGGATCAGGAGCTGGGGTGGTGCTAACATCACCCAAAGGAGACAAATTGAGTTACGTACTACAAATTCACTTCGACTTTTCCAACAACGTGGCCGAGTATGAGGCCCTATTGCATGGCTTAAAGGTAGCCAAAGAGATGAACATCAAGAGGATACGATGCTTCGGAGATTCGGACCTTGTGGTACAGCAGGTGTCAGGAACGTGGGATAGAAAGGACGCAACTATGGCAGCATACCGCAGGGAAGTTGATAGGGTTGCAGGATGTTTTTCCGGGTATGAGGTGGAGCATATAGACCGAAGAAAGAATGAGGCAGCCGACGCCCTAGCCAGACTCGGCTCGCGCAGAGAGCCGGTTCCACCTAACGTTTTCCTGGACGAATTATGGCGACCATCAGTTAAAATCGAGTTAGAGGAGGAATTGGCAAATCAAGACCCGGATTCAGGACTCGTAGCCACTGTACGTACTATTCCCGAGTGGACAGAACCGTTTTTGGCCTACCTATCACGAGGCGAGCTACCACAACAGGAGGTATTAGCAAGGCAAATTTTGAGGCGAGCAAAGGGATATTCTATCATCAATGGGGAATTGTACAAGAGAAGTGCAGCAGGAGTCTTTTTGCGCTGCGTAGCGCCGGAAGAAGGCAGACAAATTCTCAAGGAAATCCATGAAGGCGACTGTGGACATCATGCGTCCACAAGGTCTCTTGTGGCTAAAGCTTATCGACACGGGTTTTTCTGTCTCACGGCCCTAGCGGATGCGGAGCGATTGGTAGCAAGGTGTGACGGATGTCAAAGGTATGCTCGCCAAACCCATGTGCCGGCTATGGAGTTGCGGACTATCCCGTTAACTTGGCCGTTTGCTGTCTGGGGTATGGACATGGTTGGCCCCTTTCATATGTCACCATGCAAGAAGACACATCTTTTGGTGGCTATTGATAAGTTTACCAAGTGGGTTGAGGTTATGCCAGTTACTAATTGCGAAGCAGCTACAGCAGTTAAGTTCCTGAAAAGGATTATCTACCGGTTCGGGTACCCCCACAGCATAATTACCGACAATGGAACCAACATGTCCCTTGGTGAGATGGAGAAGTTTTGTGGCAATAATGGAATCCGGCTCAATGTGGCATCGGTGGCTCATCCGCAGGCCAATGGACAAGTGGAGAGGGCAAACCAAGAATTGCTCCGCGGGTTAAAACCACGATTGCGAGTTCCCTGCGTCAGGGCTGCTGGTGCATGGGTCGAAGAACTTCCTTCTGTGGTTTGGGGTATCAACACTACACCTAACAGATCCACTCAGATGACACCCTTCTTCATGGTCTATGGTGCGGAAGCAGTGTTACCGAGTGACATTATTCACGATTCGCCTAGAATATCAGCTTACGTCGAAGTAGAGAACGAAAAAACCCGGCAGGACGCCGTAGATATGTTAGAAGAGCAAAGAGAACAAGCCCTGGAAAGATCAGCCATATATCAGCAAGATCTAAGGAGGTATCATAGCCGGCGTGTGAAGACCAGGGTATTCCAGGAAGGAGACTTGGTTCTGCGCCTGGTACAGTCAAACGAAGGAAAACACAAATTATCACCACCATGGGAAGGACCATTTATCATAAGCCGGAATCTGCATAACGGATGATATTATTTGATAGATGCAAGGGAAGAGTCGGCTACAGTCAACGACACCGCACACACCACTTCATCTATGCAAGAAAGAGATAGACCATGGAACGTGGCTCAGCTACGTCCGTATTATACTTAGTAAAGACTATATTGGCAAGTGGAATTGCACGATGTAATAGGCAGCAGGTTTTCAGACGCACTCTTTTCCTATCCAGGGTACCTTTGGGGACTGGACGGGTTTTTAATGAGGCGGCTTGCTGACCTAGATTTTTCATATCAAGTAAAGAGATGGTTATCAAGAAAACAGATGGTTGTTATCAGGTTATTTACTCTCAGTACGATGCGTATATGTAGGTCTTGGGGGCTGGTCGCTTGAATAGCACAGTTACAAACTCAAAGACCCGGCCATGATGCCTATGAGTTATAAGGGCCGATTACTTGCAAACGAGTACGACTACAATCTTATAACCGGAGAAAGAAGTCCAAATTTCTTGGCTGTTCTTACTTAAGCTCGATGTGACTCGCATTAAAGTGGCATGATGTGTTCGCTTACGATGGCAGTTAGTCATGAAACCCGACGGGGATTGGCTGGCTACGTCTTCGTATTGATGTAACAACATGGTATCCACGCGAAAGCCGGCTTACAGTACAAGACAGTCAAAAGGGTCATCTAAACCACAAGTTATGCAGAGTACAAGGCTGAATAGCTGGAAACTCAACGACTATTAAGCATAACTTCAAAACCTATGTGAAACAACTCATGGATCTTTGTGAAATTAGCAGTAAGCAGTTTGTTCCCTTTTCAAGATCAAGTGTCCTAGACTCGGCAATCCGGGCCCGGTAGCTTGAAATCTTGAAAATAGAAAAAGTGGCTTACTGGCATAGTTGCAAAGATCCAAATATCCGATTCTTGGGGACTTGGGGACTTCGAAGCAAAATCCGCTTGTCAATACCCATGAGACCCGGAAATTGAGTTTTCACAAAAGGAACAATAAAACCGGATATCGAGAACAGATGAGCTTAAACTTAAAAGGCCGGAACAGGCATCGAGTATATCAAGGCCTTAGCGTGCATTACAAAATCCTGATGAAAAAATATTATAGGTGCACAGGTGCACCACACAAAATATAAATGTTTCAAAAAGTATGTTGACCGACGGGCGCTTAAGAAGAGGCATTAGAGACCACATATCACTCGGCGTTCATCTTGGCCTTCCCCTTGCCATCATTGGTGGTAGCAGCAGCACCCGGATCAGCGGTACCAGCCCCCGCAGGGGGCGGAACGACTGGCGTTGAGGTAGCAGGAGCAGAGTCGGCTTCAGCTTGCTTCTTGGCAGCCTCCGCCCTTATCGCAGCAGCTTCCTCCTTCCACCGGGCAAGCATGTCATACGGCTCAGGAAGATCCGACTTAATTACTTTACCAGCAGAATCATATGCTGGAACAAGTATATTAACGTCCAGCTCATCAGCAATTACGCTGGCCGGGTAACGGACCTCCTTCTGGATGGCCTGAAAATCCTTCACCGAAAACTTGGATCCGTCAAGCTTGAACTCTGGGAAGCCGCTCATAAGCCTCGCTAGCTCGAGCTTGGGGAGATAAGCCTTGGCAAGTGCAAGCCCCCGGGTCATTCCAACCCGGCAAGACGAGCGCTTCCAGTGCCGAATCCACTCGGGAACAGTGGATAAGGCGTCCAGCAGCCTCTTCAGATCAACATGTCCTCTACCCGGACACCGCAACTCGTCAAGGATCCATCTGGTTCCGGCACATAGTTGCCGGATAGCGCTATTCATGATTTTCAGCTTGGCCAGGTCGTCCTCTTCCGGCATGGTTTCATCCGGGCCTGAGGAAATAGAGACATAAGTCGGGAAACTGTTGCTATTTATCAAAAAGATAAACCGGAGGAGGAAACGTACTAAGTAAAGCACGATATGTGTCCGATATTTGGACGGAAAGGCTCGTTAGGTCATCTTCTGCTCGGTGAGCCCTTTTCCTATATTTCCTCATTAGCAACTTATTCCTCCTAGACTCGGCCTCGGCTGCCTCACGTAAAGCTACCTCCTTTTCGATGAGCTTGGTGGCGTCCGCCAGTTTTTCATCGGATTGAGTTACGAAAGCCTGCAGGCATGCAAACAAAGGATCAGTTGGGTAGAGGAGTAAGTTATCAGTCGTTTGTATAATAAAGTCCCAAGTAAATTATGAACCAATTCACTCGGAACTTGGGGACTGGACAAAGGCATAAGCAACATTAGTCGGATTTACCTCGTGTTTGGCTATCAAAGCTCCCAAGATGTTCTCTTCATTAGACCTTAAGGTGCGAAGGGTTTCTAGCATCTGGGTAAAGGTCAGTTCCTCGGATCGAGCACCGGAAGAGCCGGCAGCTCGGTCGTCTGGTGGAGGGGCTCTCCCCGCCCTTGGAGTTGAGACCCGGACAGTTTGGGTGGCCGGGTTGGGAGAACTCATCCTTGTATCTAGAACTTCGATCTCCTCGTCTACTGGTTCTGATGAGGAAGGAGATCCGGCAGCTCGGGGAAGTGGATTGTTCAGAGGGCCTTGTTCCTGGTTATTCGCTGTATCATCTCCAGTCGCGGCGTCTGCATTGCCAGTCGGTTTCTCTGCCTGATGGTTATCTGCTTCTATATTTTCCGGGTCACTGACGACGGCTTGAGCGCTAAAAGAAGGATGGGAAAAAGCGGTTATCAGTGATGATGGTGGCTTGAGTGGAAATTTGTAGACGTAAAAGGAAATCATGTAGCGTAAACTTACCCGGCGTTCACGGTGTAATCAGGCGGGAGCTCGCCGCTGGAAGCGGATGAGGTCGCCACGGGAACTACCAACGGGACCCGGAATTGCCTGGCGCGTGGATGGTTAGGAGAAGGGTGACGTTGGGGAGAGTCGGAAGGACGAGGCGGAGGAGCGCCGCCACGAGGAACCGAGGAAATAGAGATGCCCGGGTTAAGGGGATCTTCACCCGGGGAACTCCGAGTTACTCTGCGTTTGGCTGGGGAGGAGTCCTTCAAGCACGACGAATTTGATAATTGATGGTTAAGTTGTCGCATGGCGTCAAAGGAGTAAGGTTCAGAGGATAACGAGGAAAAAGGAACCTTGGATACGGCTCCTCTGGCTTTCCTTTTGGCTCCGACTGTTGTTTCTTGGTCTGATTCAGTTGCCTCCGGGTCATCCTCGTTGGCCTCGCCTTCGTCCTCCAGTCGTGCGAATCGGATGTGTGTTAGTTGGAGAAAAGATAAACGAAAGGGAAGTAATACAAGTAAAGGTATACAGATCATGTGCAAATACCTTCGCTACCATCAGCCGACTCGTCCTCGTCTTCCGGGTCTCTGGAAGGGGGAAAGGGTTCAACTCTCCAGAGAGGGTCATCAGCCTAAGACAAAGGAATGGGAATAAGGGTTAGAAGCTGTATCGAGTCAAGATGCGGAAGTAAGTTATGGATATCAGGTATTACCGCTGGAGCCGGGTTGTCCCGAGTAAACGGGGGTAACCCGGTGATGCCCTTTATCACCTCCAGCTTCTCCGTTAAGAAGCCTTTTATGGTCTTATTAGTATCGCCGGCTGCAAAGCTTTTGGTGGAGTATCGGAGCGTATCTGTGGTGTGCCCTGAGTACTCGCACATCAGTTTGGTGCGGACGGAGTTGGGTTGTATCCGGAAATCAACCCATGTTTTTATTAAACTGAGCCCGAGGAGGCCTTGTGCTGAGAGAATGGCCATCTTGGTTAGCAAGGGAAGGATTGTCTCCCTGTCCGAATCTGATGCAAAGGCACTGAAAGACTCGGAGGGCTCGAGGGGGGTCTCTGAGTAACCCGGCAGCTTCTTTTCACTGTCGGGGGAGGTATCGCGGCAATAAAAGAAGGACAGTTGCCAGTGTTTGACGTGGGAGTGTAGGTTGAGGGTTGGCATCAGAGAATTCCTGCGGCGCTGGATGGATACCCCGCCACAGGTTAGGAGCGCTCCGTCGCCGCTTTCGCGGCACGGCTTGCATTGGAATAACTCAATGAAGAGAGTTAAACTCGGCGGCATGCACAAGTACGATTCGGAGAGAACAATGAAGTGGGTGATGTTCAACATAGAGTTAGGCCCTATGTCGAACATTCGGAGTCCATAGTGATCTAAGATCTCCCTAAAGAAAGGGTGACCCGGAGGACGGAATCCCCGGGTCACGTGCTCTACGAAGCAGATTACCTCGTTTTCTGCGGGTGTGGGCCGAGTCTCATTACCCGGCGCTCTCCAGTGAATGTCCTTCTGAGAAGGGAGAGTTCCTAACTCGGCTAGCTCCTCCAACTTGGCTTTCGTAGTTGTGGAACGCCCCCAGTTGGCGGATATGGTTTGGGTAGTTCTCGCCTGAGTCGGTTGTTTTCCTTGTCGTTTGGGAGCCATGGGATCAACCTGCAAAGCACAAGAAAAAGAGGCGTGTGAAATAAGGCCCGGGAGTGTTGAATTATCCGAGTATAAGGTATCAAGAAAGTATGAAGCTGGCAATTATCCGGGTATCATGTTATGAAGCGGAAATCATAAGGTATCCGGGTATTAAGTATAGCTGTGGAAATTATTGGTCTCTTACGTATTGAAATGAGTTTGGGGAACACGGATGGTTGCCCATGTCTCTACTGCAAGCAAAGTAACTGGAAAAGGAGGATTTTCTGGGTGTCAATGATATGCGCGGAAATTTGGACGGAATGGATCTAGGTTGGAAAACTCGCGAATGATTCTACGAAGAATTTGGTGATTAATGGCGGTAGGAGGGCGGCGTGAGATCATCCAACAAGTTGTTGAAGGAGTTGGCAAGCATCTAAACCGTCTAATTCGGTGTGACGGGAAAAATGGTCCGCGGATTGACCTAGATCCAATCTAGATTAAATCGAAAAAAATCGTGGGGCTAGATTAGCGAACGCTTACTGGAAGAAGCTGGAGAATGGCCTGGCTGAGGCCGGTGTCGTGATCTAGATCCCACCTTGCAGCGTTTGTTGAGCGGAACGAGGGCGCGGTGATGGAATTTGGCGGCGGCGCGGAGCGATTAGGGGTTGAGTGCAGCCGGCGGCGGCCTTGTTACGGTGGCGTGCTCGGGATTCTCGAGATGTTGCGGGGCGCAGGGAATGAGGAAGCCGATGAAAGATTGGAGTGATAGGTGGGAGTCCAAGTTACCCTCTGGGCTCTATTTATAAGGTGTGGGCGGATAAACCAATCCCAACGGGCGGAATCCGGAAGATTTGGGGCAATGGCTATCCGCGCGGATTTTACGAGATATGCTTTGCAAGCTGAGCGAGATATCCGGACAAAAAAGAGAAAGGGATCCTCTCCATGGCATCAGCATCAGTTATCGAGTAAAGTATAGAGTTTTGGCATTTTTATCAAAGGCTTAGACTCGGAAAGTTAAGCAAAGCATCTGCAGTAAAGCCGGGTTACTATATGGCCACCATGGAGTTAGGCCTAGCTGAATATCAAAACATCTTAACCCGGCCTCTGTATGCCCGTATGTTTGATATCTTTGCAGGGAATAGCAAGCGCTTCAAGGAGGATCCATGAAGCCCAGGCTATTCTGGGGACTACTGACGGGGGGACGATAACCCGGTAGGTCAAACTCCAAGGAGTAACCCGGCCCAAAGGACGGTGCGCAGGATCCGGCTAAGGATAAGGAAGCTCGTGGAGGCCCAAGTTTGTAGGCCCAGCAACTCGGGTTGAGGGCTATTGTAAAGGAAAGCTACAATTTGTGCGCCGTATCCGGGTATGATCCAGGGTGCGCCTTGGGGAATAAGCCAGGGGGTACGGGTGCTTTATAAACCGCCCCCCAGGTCTAGTCTAGAGAGAGATCTAAGAACCCTAGCAACATCGTGTGATATCGAGCATCAAGTGTAATTCCAGAGTTGAGTTATTATATCAAGATCGGAGACTCGGCGACTTTAATTGCCGGCTACCAGATCGAGTTGCACCATGTTTTCCTCTGAGCTAAACCCTCTCCCAAATACCTGTGTCATCTTGCCCCAAGACCCCAGGTAACATCTGCCGTGATTATCCCACGACACAGGGGTTTTTTCTCTTACAAAGGTAAAACAGGTTATATGGTGGGGCTTGGTATGGATACCTAACAATCACCAATTAACAAGTCCTATTGTTGTTTGTCAATGATACAAAAATAACACCTAGGAAACACACACCAAAATTGGAGACAAATGTGGCAATGCAAATATATGTAGGAAATTTTGCAATGATCTAGAAAGACACTAGCCAAGCTCAATGATAATCAGGCACAAGATTGCTCAATGTGTAGTGTCAATGATAGCAATAAACAGCTCCAAATGATAACAATAGCAATATATCTCAATGGCCTTTCTTTTTGCTTTTTCTGTTTTTCTCTTTTTCTATTTTATGTTTTTTATATACTTTTTATGGCCGAAAACAACTAAAGGAGCAAATGAAAAATAATAGCTAAATCAATGTGACACAATATTATAGTGAGCGGCCTGAAAAGAGCAAGAAAGTAGCTAGTCTTGTGGGCAAGATACCTAGTTAATTGTTGTAGAAAGGCTTTGTCTAAGGTTCGCAATGATTGGACTGGAATTCCTAAAGAAAATTGCAATGAAAAACGAAAGAAAACAACCTAAAAACTAACTAGAATGGCCACAGCAGAGAATTGTCAGCACGGCAGCAAAACTGGTGAAACAGCTGTCGCGGCAGCGCACGGTATCGCAAACACAGGAAAATAACCAGCGCGCGGGCAGCATGGACTGGTTTTGGTAACGCGCGGCAGCGGTGTTGCGGTACGGCAGGAATTACGGACGCGGCAGAAAAACTGCGCGTTTTCGGTGCCGGCGGCAGCGCGCGGGTGGTGAGTTGGTGTGCTACGTTGCGGTTGATCGGGGCGTTTTGTAAGCGCACGAAAGGACGAATCCGACCGCAGCTAGGACGCGGTAGCGGTGGGTGGCGGCAGCAAAAATCACAAAAACGCTGCCACGGCAGGAATGCGATCCCGAATAGAAACAGATCACCACCACGGCTCGAATTGAAATTTTTGCTTGGATTTTTCGGTGGACAGTAATAAGAACACGAGGAACCCTAACCCTAACTCGAAACCTAAAAATTTAAAAAAAAAGATGAAAAGGAACACAAAACAGCACTAGAAATTGAAAAACTAGTAATTATCTAAGGCTATGGCAATAACTAATACTATTTTTTTGTGGCTTTTCCTGGATAGGTAATAAAAACAACTCGAATCTAAGTGATAGATACAGCTCACCGAGTAAACCCAATAATCTGGTACCAAGATGATAAGGGGTAGCCCGATCTTCTCAGTGAACTCTCTTGATAAATTGATAACCAATGTGATACCTCGCTCTCTCCTTTGGCTAAACCCTGTCACCAATTGCAACAGCACTTAACCCCTTCGGATATTCGAGACTCCACACTCTTGCACAAGTAGCCACCGACTACAAGTGGTCCTGTTTCTCCTTATTCCCAGTGGAACAGCAGAATACACTCAGATTTGCAAAGGTATATGATTCAAGATGAATGCTTCAAGCAATACAATCTAGAAGTCTAGGGTTTTTGTTTTAACGTAGTATAAACTATCCTATGCGCCCCAAGGGGTATATATGAGGGGTAGGGTGCGGCCACAAGGTAACTTGCGCAAGCAAGACCCACCAACCCGAATAGGAACCCAACATGGGCCTAGTTTTGGACTTGGACTCAACCAAAAATAGATACAAACCGACCCATGCTAGGGGGTGCGGCCATAATGGTATACAAACCATGTCTAACACTAATTGGACTCTATATGGCGCATTGATACTCTTTGTGGGTGCCCTCCTCTTGTTTTCTCCCTCCATGAGTGTGGAATAACAATCTAGCATTTGTTTTCCACACTTGTAGAATTGTTTTCAACATCTTCAACATTTGTTTTCACCATAATGATCTTGTTTTCCAGCTCCTCTTGAACTCCATATTCATCCATGTGCATCTCATGATAAGGGGTGGCCCAATCTTCTCAGTGAACTCATAGATAAGTTCTGAATGATAACTAGTGCGCCACTAAGAACTCTCCCGGCTGATCCCTGATGCCAATGCAAAAGATAGCAACCCCAAGGATATTCTCAACTTCACACTCTTGCACAAGTAATCCACCGACTACAAGTGGTCTTGTACTGTCTTATTCCCAGTGGAACAGCAGGTAACACGTAAAGTTTGCAGATGAACTTCCAGATGAAGGCTTACAAGCTGTTTCAATCTAGAGGTCTAGGGTTTATGTTTTAACGTAGTCTAGCCCCTCCAACTCGTAGGTAGGGGGTATATGAGAGGGAGGGGTGCGTCCACAAGTTGCCTTGCGCAAGAAATCCCTCTCCTACTCGACTTGGACTCCTACTAGGACCACACATGGATACAAACCGACCCAAATAGGTGGGATTCGGCCAAATTGGTATACAAACCAATCCTACAACTGCTAGGACTCTATATGGCGCATAGGTATGCTTTGTGGGCGCCCTCCTCTTGCTTGTCCATCAATGAGTGTGGAAATAACATATTGGCAATGTTTTCCACACTAAGTGCATTTGACCTTGTGGAGGCACTATCCCCTTGTCATCATAACATTTGTTATTTGTTGTTTTCACCATGCTAGCACTTGATCTCCATCTCCCCTTCTAGTCCATCTCCATCCATTTGTATCTCCTCTCCATGATCTCCATTCATGCTTGTGTTATCAATAAACCTGAGAATACATAAATGCATGGATTTAGGTAGTATAAAATTCTCACAATTATAAACATTATACTCAAGTAGGAGTGAATTCACCTGTTGTTGTAATAGCTTGGTTCTTGATCTTGTCATTGGACCAATCCTTACTTCATTAGCTTGTATAGGAGCATCCTCATGTGTAACAATAGGTGAAGAGCTAGGGATGTTCTCATCATCATCCCCCTCTTGAAAAGGCATCGACCTCGATGCTAAATCATCTCCATGGTAAGGTGTCAAATCAGCCACATTAAAAGAATTGCTAACACCAAACTCATCAATTGGGAGGTCAATCTTGTATGCATTATCATTGATCCTTGAAATAACTCTATAAGGACCAGCACCTCTAGGCATCAATTTTGATTTTCTCAATGTGGGAAATCTATCCTTTCTAAAGTGCACCCACACCATGTCCCCTGGCCGAAATATGACTTCCTTCCACTTCTTGTTTACTCTTTCATCCACATGTCTTCCTTTCTTCTCAATTGCCTCTTTTGTTTTCTCATGAATCTTCTTCACAAAATCAACCCTCTTTGATGCCTCCATATTAATTCTCTCATGTATAGGAAGTGGTAATAAATCAAGAGGAGTAATAGGTTTGAAACCATAAACCACCTCAAAAGGACATAATTGAGTAGTTGAATGCACAACTCTATTATATGCAAATTCCACATGAGGCAAACACTCCTCCCACTCCTTCAAATTTTTCTTGATCATGCCTCTCAACAATGTGGACAATGTTCTATTAACCAGCTCGTTTTGGCCATCAGTTTGGGGGTGGCAAGTAGTAGAAAACAATAGCTTAGTGCCAAGCTTACCCCAAAGTGTCTTCCAAAAGTAACTCATGAACTTGACATCTCTATCTGAAACAATAGTTCTTGGCACTCCATGTAATCTCACAATTTGTCTAGAGAATAAATTTGCAATGTGAGAAGCATCATCACTCTTGTGGCAAGCAATGAAGTGAGCCATCTTTGAAAATCTGTCCATGTGACGCCCCGAGATCGGGCACTATGCAGATTTCAGCATTCCCGCCAAAATCCACATAATAACCGATTCCAGGTTGCCACTTGTGATAACATTACAATAGTTCACGAATATTCCACAATTACAACAGAAACAGATAGATACAAGATGACTCAAACGGGTCGAGGATACAACTGATACAATACAAAGATCCAAATAACAGCGGAAGAAACAACATAGTGTCCGACTACGGACAAGATACAAATTGGACTAAGAGTCCTGAAGATAACCGAGAGCGTCCAATCCCTGCCCAGGCCAAGCCGGAGGGATTCCCAAGCTAACGTCGTCAGACTTCAAACCTGTTGACTGCAATATTGAATATGCAGCCACGAAAAAGGATTCGTGGGTCAGTACGGTTAAGTACTGGCAAGTGGATAAACCATACTCACAAGATACCGGCGTAGCCAGTCATCACAAGATACAAATACTTTGGGATCAACGGAAAGGTAGGGATTATTGCAAATAAGCGGCAGCGGGTTGCACTAACCAACTACAGAAACACGCTACAACTTCCGGCTAAAAGAGGGGGATAAGATAGCGTATCGGAACCAACTACAGCTACTCACCAAACAATACCCATCCAATGTCACCCCCTACTAAGGAAGCAACCCAAGGATAACTCACACGGTTGGATTAATGATGGATCAAGTTATTGTGTCAATAAGACTATTACTAGTCAAGTTATTATCATTAGGTGTAAGTTGTCTGAGTACTTGTTAGCCAGTACTTTCACCAAGTAATCCATAACCGCGGAAAACACGGCTTCTCGAGAAGATTCATCCCTGCAGGGTGTGCTCCAGTACCCGTACACACTCAAGCCACCAACTAAAACTCAGGTTGGCTTGACACGACCCAAACCATCTCTACAACCCATCCTAGGAGCCACGGAGCTATAAGGTCCCAGCCACGCAGCCGAATACTCAGCGCAGGTGTGCAAAACTCCCGCAGGACACAACACCCCGGCACTACAGGCCTCGCCCTATATGCAACACCACCATCAGTAACCAAGGGGGGCCAACCCATTATGCAAAGCAGCAAATGGAACACCCGAACTAAGTGTGGCTCTTCGGACAAGCTGCGGATCAGGTCTAAGTCGAGGGGGGTCCCATACTACCACCCGGATGCGGTGAGCACGCTCATCATGGATCAGTAGACAAGACTCTTTTCCTAGTTTCGACACTAGCAGGCTTCAAAACCCTAACCCGGGCCTCCTGCCGGTGCCTTATCATCAAATTATTATTACCCAAAACATTAACAATTTGTTGATTGAATTGAAACCCAACTATCAACTAAACAGGTGATACGACAAAGGATAACAAGACTCGAGCACAAACAAACCTAAGCATGCAACTACGACACGAGGGCCAACAGGGTAAACAAGCAACAGGTAATAGTAAGTGGAAGGAAAGGCTATATCATGGCTGCAAGGTAAACATATAATAGGATCGAGACACAAGCATCGTATCAACAGGCTAGAATAAGAACAACGGAAAGCATCGGTATCAAGTGATGAAAGGCAGCCATTTGGCAGCAAGTGAGTATACTTGCCTGAGATCCCGCAAGGTAGCAGAACTTGTCGTTGCTCACATCATCTCAGCGTCCTATCCGCGAAGAAGCAACGAACTAGAACAAATACCAGATGCAACAATTACTACTACGGCAAAAGATCCAGCATGATCCTATTTTATATGCATGACATGGCAATATGCAACAGGGGAAACAACTTAAGCAATTTAATCGGAACCGGAGTCCGGAGAAATAGGGATTGGTTCAAATTGTTTATCTAACCATCAATTTAAATGTTGTTTAACATGGATAACATTAAATAGGTGAGCTACACAATATTAAATGGAATAGGGCAACAATTGAATTTAATACCCCAACACATTCCATATTTAATTATTAGGTGACATTACTATTACCCGCACCCACAAAATGCAATGCAAACATGATGCGATGACATTTTGAATATAGTTGATATGTTATAGAAAATAGGGCATAGGTATAGGGGTTTTAGGGTTTGGGTTCGCACGTTGGAAAGAGGATCGCCGGGTCAACGCCGGAAACTTCGGAACGTGGAGGAAGTAGACGTTGTAGGGGAAGTAGTCGACGTCGAGGAAGTAGTCGAAGTAGTCGTTCTCGTTTCCGTAGCCGAGGTAGTCGTTCACGTCATCGGTGGTCGTGGTCGATCTTTTCATCGAGGTCCGAAGAGGAAGTAGGCGTTCGTTCTCAAACCACACGTTCATCGTCGTCGACGTAGTCGTTCAACGTCCGGAGCCGGTGTAGTCGTAGTAGTCGTGGGCGAACCGCTACCGCATCGTCTTCGGGGTCGGAGGTGATCGTGACGGTCCCGGTCTTCGGGCGCGCACGAAGGCGGCCAACGCAAAACGGACATGGTAGATCTTGTCGAGGTAGCGGAACTTGTCGACGAAGATCTTGTCGTCGAGGTACGGCTCGGGGTCGATCTTGGCACGGTCGTAGTCGAGGTACTCGCCGCGTCCGTATAGAAGATCTTGGTGGTTCCGATCTTCGGGTGCGTGGGAGATCTTATCGACGGTCGAGGTTCACGGAAATGGGGCCTTGGCGATCCCGGTCTTGAGGCTCTGATTCAGCCTTCTCATCCATCTACTTAGGACAGACACCCAACAGCTTACCTGGGCTCACTTGGTGAAATCAATTGCTGAATTTGGCATCAATGCAGTCCATGGTACATATAAATGCCTCATCGTTTTCACCTAGCCTAGCAACAATTGGATGGCAGAAGTATGGCCAAACCTTTTCTCGTACAGGAGGGCAGAGACAAGGCTGGCGAAGTTATCGGCTTCATGCCCCTCTTCCCCCACAGCTGGTACAACGTCTGGGAGTCGGTAGCGAGGCCGGAGAGGCCGGCGTACAGCTTGCCATAGGTCCCGATTACTGAACACTCTCTGGAATTCGGTAGCTGCGGTATGCAGCTGCAAGCCGAGGCGCCGGCCACTGGCTTTCCCCACCATCGCCACCACGGCACTCACGTTGTACTCAAAGATCGACATGGTCGGCGCGGATGCTTCCGACAGCGGCCGGGGTAAGCGGAGCGAGAGGAGACGGCCATGAAGGGAGCTATGGGAAGGAGAACGGCCGGCGATGCAAGGAAGAGGAGGGCGTGGTGGAGGGAGCACGGAGGAGGTCGGGCTGAGCTCGCCCCCTGGCGGCGGAGAGGACGCCGGCGACGGGGGCGCGGCGGCCGCGGGAGGAGCAGGGGCAGAGATGGCCGGCGGGAGGCGGGGATGGAGAAGGAGTTCCGGCGGGGCGCCGGCCGTCGGGGGGGAGGGGAGGCCACCTGCCGGTGGGAGAGGAGGCGAGTTGGGCGAGAGGAATCGAGAGAGAGAGGGGCGACGGGAGGAGGACGATGGAGTCGAGCGGGAGGCAGGGAGGGATCGAGCGCTGCTCTCCCTCCCGTGCGGTTCCCTTCGTTTTTTTTTTTTTTGCACCGGTGGGAGGACCTGATTGTAAAAATAAGAAACGGCGGGGGCAATTGGAGAGGGAGAGGAAATTAGTTTTAGGGTTTGGGGGGGCTGGCTGGTTCGGCTGGGCCTTGGGCCTGGCCGGCTGGCTGCCTCCCCCTGTTTTTTTTTTTTTTGTGTTTGCTTATTTATTTATTTTCCAGAAATTGTTTAGGCAATAAAAAATGGATTTAAACATCAAATAAATTGCAGTGAATTTGTGAAAACATGATTTGATTAATTTCAAATAGTTTGCAAGTTTTAAACGGATGATGATGCATGAGGATGCATGATGCTATGATGCGAAAAATAAAAAACGGACAATAGCAATTGGGGAAAATCCCCGGACGTTATAGACGACACCACTAACAAGGGATTGCGCCCTCGCAATCCACCTGCTAACCCGGGAGGGGAAAGAAGTTCGACTATCGATTCTTCATGCTTCCAGCTGATCTCCTCGACACCACTAACAAGGGTTTCTTGACACCACTGACAAGAGATTCTTGCTTGGGGTGACGACGATGTGCTTCCACCAGGAATCTTCCGATGATCGAACCTATTAGGTTAAAGGCTCAGAAAACGTCCACCCACGTAGGATCCTAACACTTTGAAAGATTGAGTACGAGAGTAGACTCCAAAACAAATGAGATAGAAGGAGAAGTAGAATAGAGATAAGGAGAAAACAAGAATCCTATTGAGATGTTTTCCAAAATAGTTTAGCAGAAATAGTTTTTTGACACTCTAGAAACAACGACCGTTAGCGAGGTTAACCTACAGGCTTTGCGGACCCGTTGCTTCGATAACCATTCGTATCGAAACAATATCGGGAATCGGAACCAAGGCTCTGATACCATTTTGTGACGCCCCGAGATCGGGCACTATGCAGATTTCAGCATTCCCGCCAAAATCCACATAATAACCGATTCCAGGTTGCCACTTGTGATAACATTACAATAGTTCACGAATATTCCACAATTACAACAGAAACAGATAGATACAAGATGACTCAAACGGGTCGAGGATACAACTGATACAATACAAAGATCCAAATAACAGCGGAAGAAACAACATAGTGTCCGACTACGGACAAGATACAAATTGGACTAAGAGTCCTGAAGATAACCGAGAGCGTCCAATCCCTGCCCAGGCCAAGCCGGAGGGATTCCCAAGCTAACGTCGTCAGACTTCAAACCTGTTGACTGCAATATTGAATATGCAGCCACGAAAAAGGATTCGTGGGTCAGTACGGTTAAGTACTGGCAAGTGGATAAACCATACTCACAAGATACCGGCGTAGCCAGTCATCACAAGATACAAATACTTTGGGATCAACGGAAAGGTAGGGATTATTGCAAATAAGCGGCAGCGGGTTGCACTAACCAACTACAGAAACACGCTACAACTTCCGGCTAAAAGAGGGGGATAAGATAGCGTATCGGAACCAACTACAGCTACTCACCAAACAATACCCATCCAATGTCACCCCCTACTAAGGAAGCAACCCAAGGATAACTCACACGGTTGGATTAATGATGGATCAAGTTATTGTGTCAATAAGACTATTACTAGTCAAGTTATTATCATTAGGTGTAAGTTGTCTGAGTACTTGTTAGCCAGTACTTTCACCAAGTAATCCATAACCGCGGAAAACACGGCTTCTCGAGAAGGTTCATCCCTGCAGGGTGTGCTCCAGTACCCGTACACACTCAAGCCACCAACTAAAACTCAGGTTGGCTTGACACGACCCAAACCATCTCTACAACCCATCCTAGGAGCCACGGAGCTATAAGGTCCCAGCCACGCAGCCGAATACTCAGCGCAGGTGTGCAAAACTCCCGCAGGACACAACACCCCGGCACTACAGGCCTCGCCCTATATGCAACACCACCATCAGTAACCAAGGGGGGCCAACCCATTATGCAAAGCAGCAAATGGAACACCCGAACTAAGTGTGGCTCTTCGGACAAGCTGCGGATCAGGTCTAAGTCGAGGGGGGTCCCATACTACCACCCGGATGCGGTGAGCACGCTCATCATGGATCAGTAGACAAGACTCTTTTCCTAGTTTCGACACTAGCAGGCTTCAAAACCCTAACCCGGGCCTCCTGCCGGTGCCTTATCATCAAATTATTATTACCCAAAACATTAACAATTTGTTGGTTGAATTGAAACCCAACTATCAACTAAACAGGTGATACGACAAAGGATAACAAGACTCGAGCACAAACAAACCTAAGCATGCAACTACGACACGAGGGCCAACAGGGTAAACAAGCAACAGGTAATAGTAAGTGGAAGGAAAGGCTATATCATGGCTGCAAGGTAAACATATAATAGGATCGAGACACAAGCATCGTATCAACAGGCTAGAATAAGAACAACGGAAAGCATCGGTATCAAGTGATGAAAGGCAGCCATTTGGCAGCAAGTGAGTATACTTGCCTGAGATCCCGCAAGGTAGCAGAACTTGTCGTTGCTCACATAATCTCAGCGTCCTATCCGCGAAGAAGCAACGAACTAGAACAAATATCGGATGCAACAATTACTACTACGGCAAAAGATCCAGCATGATCCTATTTTATATGCATGACATGGCAATATGCAACAGGGGAAACAACTTAAGCAATTTAATCGGAACCGGAGTCCGGAGAAATAGGGATTGGTTCAAATTGTTTATCTAACCATCAATTTAAATGTTGTTTAACATGGATAACATTAAATAGGTGAGCTACACAATATTAAATGGAATAGGGCAACAATTGAATTTAATACCCCAACACATTCCATATTTAATTATTAGGTGACATTACTATTACCCGCACCCAAAATGCAATGCAAACATGATGCGATGACATTTTGAATATAGTTGATATGTTATAGAAAATAGGGCATAGGTATAGGGGTTTTAGGGTTTGGGTTCGCACGTTGGAAAGAGGATCACCGGGTCAACGCCGGAAACTTCGGAACGTGGAGGAAGTAGACGTTGTAGGGGAAGTAGTCGACGTCGAGGAAGTAGTCGAAGTAGTCGTTCTCGTTTCCGTAGCCGAGGTAGTCGTTCACGTCATCGGTGGTCGTGGTCGATCTTTTCATCGAGGTCCGAAGAGGAAGTAGGCGTTCGTTCTCAAACCACACGTTCATCATCGTCGACGTAGTCGTTCAACGTCCGGAGCCGGTGTAGTCGTAGTAGTCGTGGGCGAACCGCTACCGCATCGTTTTCGGGGTCGGAGGTGATCGTGACGGTCCCGGTCTTCGGGCGCGCACGAAGGCGGCCAACGCAAAACGGACATGGTAGATCTTGTCGAGGTAGCGGAACTTGTCGACGAAGATCTTGTCGTCGAGGTACGGCTCGGGGTCGATCTTGGCACGGTCGTAGTCGAGGTACTCGCCGCGTCCGTATAGAAGATCTTGGTGGTTCCGATCTTCGGGTGCGTGGGAGATCTTATCGACGGTCGAGGTTCACGGAAATGGGGCCTTGGCGATCCCGGTCTTGAGGCTCTGATTCAGCCTTCTCATCCATCTACTTAGGACAGACACCCAACAGCTTACCTGGTCTCACTTGGTGAAATCAATTGCTGAATTTGGCATCAATGCAGTCCATGGTACATATAAATGCCTCATCGTTTTCACCTAGCCTAGCAACAATTGGATGGCAGAAGTATGGCCAAACCTTTTCTCGTACAGGAGGGCAGAGACAAGGCTGGCGAAGTTATCGGCTTCATGCCCCTCTTCCCCCACAGCTGGTACAACGTCTGGGAGTCGGTAGCGAGGCCGGAGAGGCCGGCGTACAGCTTGCCATAGGTCCCGATTACTGAACACTCTCTGGAATTCGGTAGCTGCGGTATGCAGCTGCAAGCCGAGGCGCCGGCCACTGGCTTTCCCCACCATCGCCACCACGGCACTCACGTTGTACTCAAAGATCGACATGGTCGGCGCGGATGCTTCCGACAGCGGCCGGGGTAAGCGGAGCGAGAGGAGACGGCCATGAAGGGAGCTATGGGAAGGAGAACGGCCGGCGATGCAAGGAAGAGGAGGGCGTGGTGGAGGGAGCACGGAGGAGGTCGGGCTAAGCTCGCCCCCTGGCGGCGGAGAGGACGTCGGCGACGGGGGCGCGGCGGCCGCGGGAGGAGCAGGGGCAGAGATGGCCGGCGGGAGGCGGGGATGGAGAAGGCGTTCCGGCGGGGCGCCAGCCGTCGGGGTGGGGGGAGGCCACCTGCCGGTGGGAGAGGAGGCGAGTTGGGCGAGAGGAATCGAGAGAGAGAGGGGCGACGGGAGGAGGACGATGGAGTCGAGCGGGAGGCAGGGAGGGATCGAGCGCTGCTCTCCCTCCCGTGCGGTTCCCTTCGTTTTTTTTCTTTTGCACCGGTGGGAGGACCCCTTTGCAAATAACAGAAACGGCGGGGGGGGGGATTGAGAGGGAGGGAATTAGACTTAGGGTTTGAGAGAGGGAGGTGCGGTTGGGCCTTGCTGGGCCAAGAAAATTGGGCCGGCTGGCTTGGCTGCCCCCAAACAAATTTTTTTGTTTTATATTTTTTTTTCCACAAGTGTTTAGGCCAAGAAAAATAGCTTTAAACATCAAATAAATTTCTGTAAATTTAGCAAACAAAATTTAATTAATTTCATTTAGTGTGCAAGTTTTAAAATGCACGAAAATGTGTGATGCCATGATGCACAAAAAGAAAAACAACTCGCATAGCAATTGGGTAAAATCCCCGGACGTTACAGTCCACAACCACAAAGATAGAGTCATGTCCCCTTTTTGTCCTTGGCAAGCCCAAAACAAAATCCATACTTATTTCCTCCCATGGTGTACTAGGTGATGGCAATGGGGTGTACAACCCGTGGGGTTTTAGCTTTGATTTGGACTTGTTGCAAGTAATGCATCTTTGCACCAATCTATACACATCTCTCCTCATATGTGCCCAATAGAAATTTTCAGCCAACATAAGCAATGTCTTCTCTCTTCCAAAGTGTCCCATCAAACCTCCACTATGAGATTCCTGTATTAAGAACAAACGCAAAGAACACTCGGGAATACATAATTTGTTAGCTCTAAACAAGTATCCATCATGTATATGAAATTTATCCCATGCCTTCACATTAGTACACTTATTAAATGGCATAGAAAATTCATTATCTTCATCATATAAATCTCTAATACCCTCCAAACCCGAAACCTTAATTTCTAAATTTGAGAGTAACATATTCTTTCTTGACAAAGCATCAGCAACTACATTATCCAATCCCTTTTTATGTTTAATGATGTATGGAAAAGATTCAATAAACTCAACCCATTTAGCATGTCTCTTATTCAAATTAGATTGGAACTTTAAGAATTTCAATGCTTCATGACCACTATGTATAATAAATTCTTTAGGCCACAAATAATGTTTCCACACCTCTAAAACTCCCACAAGTGCATATAATTCCTTATCATAAACAGAATAATTCAATTGTGCACTATTCAATTTTTCAGAAAAATAGGCAATAGGTTTCTTTTCTTGCATGAGCACACCTCCAATACCTATGCCACTAGCATCACACTCAATCTCAAATTGTTTATCAAAATTTGGTAGCATAAGAAGTGGGGCCGAAATCAATTTTTCTTTCAATGTATCAAAAGAAACATCTTGAGCAACACCCCACTCGAAATCAACACCCTTTTTAGTTAGATCATTTAAAGGGGCAGCAATTGTACTAAAATTAGGCACAAATCTTCTATAGAAACTAGCAAGCCCATTAAAACTTCTAACTTGACTCACATTAGTTGGAATTGGCCAATTTCGAATAGCTTCAATTTTTGATGTATCAACTTCAATTCCATGCTTAGAAACAACATAACCAAGAAAGATGACCTTATGTTTGCAAGAAGTGCACTTCTCAAGATTACCATACAATTTATTTTCTCTTAGCACTTGCAAAACGTGTCTAATATGATCAATGTGTTCATGTTCATTGTGGCTATATATGAGAATATCATCAAAATAAACTACCACAAATCTACCAATAAACTCTCTCAAAAATATGGTTCATTAATCTCATGAAAGTACTAGGTGCATTAGTTAAACCAAAAGGCATCACTAACCATTCATATAAACCAAATTTTGTCTTAAAAGCAGTTTTCCATTCATCTCCCTCTTTCATTCTTATTTGATGGTATCCACTACGCAAATCAATTTTAGAGAAAAGAGTAGCACCACTTAATTCATCTAACATGTCATGTAAACGTGGTATAGGATGACGATAACGAATAGTGATGTTATTAATTGCTCTACAATCTACACACATGCGCCAAGTACCATCTTTCTTAGGAACCAAAATAACGGGGACAGCACAAGGAGAAAGACTAACTCGAATATAACCTTTATCTAGTAGCTCTTGTACTTGCCTTTGTATCTCCTTTGTTTCTTGTGGATTGGTTCTATAAGGGGCTCGGTTTGTTAAAGATGCTCCAGGAATTAAATCAATTTGATGCTCAATCCCTCTCAATGGTGGCAATGCCGAGGGAATATCTCCTGAAAAAACATCATCAAAATCCTGCAAAACATGAGAAACACCAAGAGGAATAGGGGTCATGTTATTAGAAACTAAAATCTCTCCCTTGTGAATAAGCACAATAGGGACTAATGTAGGATCATCCCTAAATTCCCTCAAATCCTCTTTGGTGGCTAACATGCATAATAGGTTCTCTCTCTTTTTACCACTCGAATTGGTTTTACTATCACTCCCCAAAGCTTGTGAATTTTTTGATCCCTCATCCCTATCTCTTTCTTTTTCCACTCTCATATCAATTTTGGATTGGGACTCATTTATAATTTGTTGTGGAGTCATAGGTCTCAAAATAATAGTCTTCCCATAATGATGCAACTCATAAGTATTTGCTCTTCGTTCATGCTTCACACTTCTATCAAATTGCCAAGGTCTTCCCAATAATAAGTGGCAAACTGTCATGGGCACCACATCAAACTCAATAGTATCCTTGTAAGATCCAATTTGAAATTCCACACGCACCATATGAGATACCTTCATTTGTCCCGTGCTACTCAACCATTGTATATGATAAGGAGAAGGGTGTGGCAAATATTTCAAATTGAGCTTTGCACATAGATCTTTGCTAGCCAACTTCATGCAGCTCCCTCCATCAATAATGACTTTGCAAGCCATATTAGGACCAATAACAGCCGTTGTTTGAAACAAATTGCACCTTTGATTTTCAGGACTAGGCATAACACTCAATGAGTTTTGTGTGCAAATAATAGATGGCATAGTAGTAGCATAAGCATCCAAAGGAGTATCACTCAAATATCCATCATCATCATCAATATCATTAGGATCAACATCATCACATGTCTCATACTCATTGTTGTCATTAATAATCATCACCTTTGTATTTGGACAATCCCTCTTGAAGTTCCCCTTGCCTCCACATGTATGACATGTAATATCTCTATTCCTTGTAGTAGGAGCACTAGAACCCGAGGCACTTGCAGTTGGTTGAGTTGATTTCTTTGTAATAGAAGCACTAGGCTCGGCCTTGGATGATGAAACACCATGGCTAAGAGAAGGAGGAGGTGGTGCACTAGGCATAGTAGATGATCTCATGGGAAATGTAGCTCTTGTCCTTGTAGTAATTTTTGCCTCCTCAATAAGATGTGCTTCGGCCTCCCTTGCATGATGTAGTAACTCATGTATATCATGATATTGGTGATGCCTAACAATTTCCTTGATTTTATAGTTCAAACCTGAAAGAAACATTTGCATTGTTTGCTCCAATTGCTCTCTCACACGTGCCCTTTGCATGATTAATTCCATCTCTTGATAATAAGCATCAAGAGTCATAGTACCTTGCCTCAATTGTTGCAATTGATCAAATTGTTGCCTTATGTAATTTGGTGGAACAAATCTATCCCTCATGACTCTCTTCATGGTGTTCCAAGTGACAATGGGTAACTCACCATCTTCTTGCCTCTTTCTCACAAGATTATCCCACCATCTAAGAGCATATCCATCAAACTCAGAAGATGCCAACTTGATTTTTCTATCCTCATTATACTCATGCAATCTCCATAGCTTCTCAATTTTTAACTCCCATAGAAAATATTCTTCCACATCCATAGTATCAAAGCTGAAAGAAGGAATAGAGAATTTGGGCTTACTCAAACCATCCTCTCTTGGATTTTCATGACCCACATTATTGGGCACTCTCCTTGCACCCATATGATTGGCTCGGCCATTAAATCCTCCTCTAGCTCTATCTCCTCTAGCTCCACGGCCAAGATGATTATCGACCTCTCCATTAGCTTCCAAGCCATTATTAGCAGCACTATGGACACTAAAATTGTCATCATCAACAAGAGGAAACTGTCTTGAATCATGGTTTGAAGTCCAGCAAGGGTAGTAGTCATTTGAGCAATAGAATCATTGATTGATCTCACTTCCCCACTATTTGTTTCGGCCAATTTATGAGTGGCCTCCATCTTGGTCTCCATAGCTTGGAGAGCCTCATATAAAGGATCACATGCATCTTGTACAAATTGCTTGAGTCCATTATGATTGTCCATGATTTCTTTTGCCAACATCCCTAAGAGCCTCATACTCTCTCCAATTAACTCCCTCCTTATGGTCCTTCTTTTGCTGCACAAGATCACCACTAGAAAGATCCATTAGTAGGTTAGTGTAATAGAAACAAGTATAGGTTGTGGTGTTCTCTCACAACTCACTCAAAAATCTAGCAAGACAATAGGTTATCTTACCCTTCCAAAGTGAATAGAAATACTTACCACAAGTAGAGGCAATTAATGTACTTTGATGTGAAGAAGAGAATACTCAGGTTTTTAACTCTCACAAAAGCAAACAAGGTTATTTAGTGGGGCTTGGTATGGATACCTAACAATCACCAAAGTAACAATCCTATTTGTTGTCTTTGTGAAGATATAAAAATACCCAAGGAAACTCACACAATAATGGAGACAAATGTGGCAATGCAAATATATGGATGAGTTTTTGCAATGCACTAGAAAGTCACTAGCTAGGCTCTTAATTGACAGGCACAAGATTGCTCAATGAAAAACCAAGTGTCACAATGGCAAGCTCAACTAGTAAACAATGATAATGATATGGCCTCTTTGCACTTTTCTCTTTTCTCTTTTTTTTATACTTTTACTTTTTCTAAATTTTTTTGTATTTTTCCAATGGCCTTACACTAAGCTAGGAGCAACAATTAACCAAACAAAAGTGAACACAATGGTGGTGATGAAAAATGAGCAACCTGTCAGAGCACAAAATAGCTATACTTGTGGGCAAGTTCCTATTTGAATTCTGTAGAAAGGTTGTGGCTATGGTTCACAAAGTATGGAGATATTGATCCTAAAGATGAAAACAATGAAACAAAAGAAAACAGAAAAATCTAGGTGAAATTCTAGCTCTAGCACATTCACGGCAGCAAAAACAGCTCACGGCAGCAAAACAGATGATTTCTGTACCGCGGCAGCGCTCACGGCAGAAAAAAAACAGCTGAAAATTGTACCGCGGTAGGGTTCACAGCAGCTCGCAGGAGTACGGCATCGAAAACTGCCAATTTCTGTGTCGCGGCAGCGCGCGCGCTCGCGTTACACCAACTGGTAAGCGCGCTGCGGGGAATTTTGGCGTGGGCGCGCGATACGTGGGCGCGGCAGTGTTTTGCGCGAAAGTTGTGTCGCGGCAGCGCGCAAGCGGTGGACTGGTGTGGTGTGCTGCGGGCTCGGGGGTGTTTTGTAAGCGTGATGCGGTGGAATCCGATAGCAGCTAGGGAACGGCAGCGGTGGGGTGGTGCGCGGCAGGAGTGGAATCCGAAAGCAACTAGGAAAGTGGTGCAGCAGGGTTTTGGTGAATTTTGTGCCGCGGCAGGATCTCTAGTAGGAAACGGATTGGGGGTGGTATAGGGCAATGAGCAGCGGATTTTTTTGGTATTTTTATAGGTTTTCGACTAGATGAACAAAGAACCCTAGATCTAGCCGAAAGTATGAAATCTAAAAAGATAAAAAAAGTAACACAAAGTCAAACACAAAAACAGCACTAGTAATTGAAACTAAGATGATATCTAGGCTAAGGCAATGAACTACACTATTTTTGTGGGGCAATTTTATGGATAGGAAATAAAACACTTAAATCTAAAGGGAAATTTGATAGATCACCGAGGCAACCTGTAAATCAGATACCAAGATGATAAGGGGTGGCCCAATCTTCTCAGTGAACTCACAGATAACTTCTGAATGATAACAAGTGCGCCACTAAGAACTCTCCCGGCTGATCCCTGATGCCAATGCAAAAGATAGCAACCCCAAGGATATTCTCAACTCCACACTCTTGCACAAGTAATCCACCGACTACAAGTGGTCCTGTACCGTCTTATTCCCAGTGGAACAGCAGGTAACACGTAAAGTTTGCAGATGAACTTTCAGATGAAGGCTTACAAGCTGTTTCAATCTAGAGGTCTAGGGTTTATGTTTTAACGTAGTCTAGCCCCTCCAACTCGCAGGTAGGGGGTATATGAGAGGGAGGGGTGTGGCCACAATTTGCCTTGTGCAAGCAATCCCTCTCCTACTCGACTTGGACTCCTACTAGGACCACACATGGATACAAACCGACCCAAATAGGTGGGATTCGGCCAAATTGGTATACAAACCAATCCTACAACTACTAGGACTCTATATGGCGCATAGGTATGCTTTGTGGGCGCCCTCCTCTTGCTTGTCCATCAATGAGTGTGGAAATAACATATTGGCAATGTTTTCCACACTAAGTGCATTTGACCTTGTGGAGGCACTATCCCCTTGTCATCATAACATTTGTTATTTATTGTTTTCACCATGCTAGCAATTGATCTCCATCTCCCCTTCTAGTCCATCTCCATCCATTTGTATCTCCTCTCCATGATCTCCATTCATGCTTGTGTTATCATTAAACCTGAGAATACATAAATGCATGGATTTAGGTAGTATAAAATTCTCACAATTATAAACATTATACTCAAGTAGGAGTGAATTCACCTGTTGTTGTCATAGCTTGGTTCTTGATCTTGTCATTGGACCAATCCTTACTTCATTAGCTTGTATAGGAGCATCCTCATGTGTAACAATAGGTGAAGAGATAGGGATGTCCTCATCATATCATCTTCATGATCTTCCCTCCTCATGCTTGTGTTATCAACAAACCTAAGAATACAAACATGCATGGATTTAGGTAGTATAAAATTCTCATAATCATAAATGTTATACTCAAGTAGGAGTGAATTCACCTGTTATTGTAATAGTTTAGTCCTTGATCTTGTCATGGGACCAATCCTCACTTCATCATTTCTTTGTAGGAATATCATCATGTGTAACAATAGGTGAAGAACTAGGGATGTCCTCAGCATGTCAAGTTCACCTCATACTTTTGGAAGACTTTGATGGCCAAACTCGGCGTCAAGATTCTATTCTCCACCGCCTACCACCCACAAACGGATGGCCAAACCGAAGTGGTGAATCGCAAGCTCTCTTAACTCCTACGGGCATTGATCAAGCCCAACCTCAATAATTAGGAGGAATGCATCCCCCATACTGAGTTCCCCTACAATCGAGCACTACACCAAGCTACTAAGAGAAGCCCCTTCGAGATCGTCTATGGCTACAACCCCAACACCACTCTCGACATCCTACCATTGCCTCTACGCGAGGAAGTGAACGTGGACATTGACAAGCGCACCTACTACATCAAGAAGCTCCATGAATCCAAAAGAGCTACACTTGAGAAGCATTCCGAGCACCAAGCATCCATGATGAACAAGAACAAGAAGCCCATGGTGTTCCAAGAAGGTGACCTCGTTTGGCTACACTTGCGCAAAGACCGTTTCCCACAAGAGTGCAACTCCAAGCTCAAGCCAAGAGGTGACCTTTCAAGATTATCAAGCACATCAAAAACAACGCCTACAAGATCGACTTACCGCAATCCAAGTACCTTGTCCACAACTCCTTCAACGTCAAGGATCTCTCTCCCTTACATGGATATCCAAGTGACGAGGAAGACCAGGAGTCAAGGTCGACTCTTTTTCGGGGGGAGGGGGGATATGATGCAGCACACCCTATTTCACCAAGCCGCCGACCTGGTCGGTACATCATAGAGCCCGGATTCTTCCGTAGCCTATAGAACAGAATCCAATCGAACTAAAACAGACAGGTCTGCATCGAATCGTTTTCCTCCCTCACATATTCTTCCCCGAGAAAAAAATCCGGTCCCAACAAAATTTCCCCAACCGCCAACGTGCACGCCGTCAAACCCTGCTCACGCTGCCGACATGCCGGTGCATCCGTGACGCACTGCCTGACACCCGTGACGCACTACCCGACACCCGTACTGCACTAGACGTCGCGAGCCCACCCGCCGACCTGCCGGTGCGTCCGTGACGCACTGCTCGACGCCGTACTGCATTGGACGTCGCGAGAAGCCAAGGGATCTCTCGCGGATGTCCGTCTGGCAGGTCCGCTCCACCGGGAGCCACCATCCACCTTCTCGTGTCGCACCAGTTCTATGGATCGGTGATTCAGTTTGGTAATGCCCTAGGACTTCAACGCTTCTCAAATATCAACATGAGGTTAAAATCTTCTCTTTCTTCGCTTACTTTAGTGACCATGTGCAACGAGCCAGAAACCATCCCATTTTCCTGTAAGCTAAATTAAAATCATGTGGTTCGTTTTTGCTTATCGTTTCTGAAGTGCAATTGGGGCTTCCGTGATGGAGGTGGGATAGCCAAACTTGCCGAACTAAACTCATGTGGTTCTCTTTTTCTTATCGTTCCTGAGGTGCAAATTCGAGCTTCCGTGATGGAAGTGGTACAGCCAAAATTGCTGAACTAAAATCATGTGGTTCAATTGGAGCTTCTGTGATGGAAGTGGTACGGCCGAAATTGCAGATTGAGCACGGTGGACAGATACCCATGGGGAAGAAGCCAAGCCAGGATAGTGATAGGGGTAGGATCTACCACTGGAGTTTGGGCATACACCTACGAGAATTTACCCTTACCCGGCCTGATTGATAGAGTTCCTGCACTTTCTCTGATCCACCTTGCAAATTACATGGTTATTGAGTTTCATATTCGTAACTTAAACGCCTACAGTAAACTAATTATCTCTAAATTTAATTTTCAATTTAAAGGTTTTACGTGACATGAGCAAGCCTCATGAGATTATACGATGTTGTGATGTACGTTTTGGACTCGTGATTTGAGGACACCGACAACCACAATCGGCTTTGATGCTATGTGGATTAATGATGTTGATGCCCGACAGTCAAGATTACTAGATTATCAGGCGGGTCAACGCGTTGCAAAGCGGTCGACGCGGGCGTGAGTCTGAAGATTGGAGCATGGCAAAGAATGAGACGACATGCATCGTTAGATAGTCATAGACTACACATAGTACTGGCATTCACTACACATAAGAGTATTTTGATCAAATATCATGATATATATTTTATTATTGTTTGGGAGTAAGGAAACCAATTTCAAAAGAATTGGACGATAGAAATCAAATAAGACAAACATGATAGAGCTTTTGACGAAACAATGACATGAACGTGTTTTAATTACAATATATGAGGAAGACGTGTTTTCGTTGCTCATTTACATTTAGTAAAAACAAACTATAATTATTTCCCTTCAAACAAAATTAGGTTTATTCGTAGAAACGCATGGGTTACCCTTCAAACAAAACTATGAGGAAGCTCTGATACCAGGGGAGATGCCGAGTGATTGTCGACAACGCCAAGACCCTTGCACGCAAACAAGAAGTGCTCATATCTCATGAGATGAGTGGTGAGAGAGTGATCCACCTAAAGGAGAGTGAGAGACACAAGCCAAACATGAGCGGAAAAATTTCGAGTGCTCCTAAAGGCCTTGCCTTACTTTGCACCAAAAGAGATATGCGAGAGTTACGAGATGACCCATCCATACTTCACTTTGTCCTCATGTGCAAAGGAGAAGCACTTGAAACTAATGACATAACAAGCTTTCCTCCGTCTTTGTTGCCTTTGTTGCAGGAATTTGAGGATGTGTTTCCTGAAGAACTACCACCGGGTCTACCTCCCCTACGTGGCATCGAGCACCGCATTGGCCTCATTCCGGGTGCGCCACTTCCAAACCGTGCTCCCTACCGCACCAACCCCGAGGAGACTAAGGATATCGAGCAACAAATCCAAGAACTTCTTGAGAAAGGTTTCATCCACGATTCCCTTAGCCCTTGTGCCGTCCCGGTTATCCTTGTCCCTAAGCAAGATGATACTTCTCGCATGTGCATGGATTGTCGCCCTATCAATGTTATCATCGTTAGATATAGACATCCCATCCCTAGGCTTGATTATATGCTTGATGAATTAAGTGGTGCTACTATGTTTTCCAAAATTTATCTTAAAAGTGGATATCATCAGATTCGCATGATCATAGGTGATGAATGGAAAACAGCTTTCAAAACAAAACTTGAGTTTTGTATGGATGGCTTGTCATGCCCTTTGGTCTTTCGAATGCTCCTTCAACTTTCATGCATCTTATGAATGAAGTTTTGCACCCTTTCATTGGCAAATTTGTCGTGGTTTATTTTGACGACATCCTTATCTATAGCAAATCTTTTGAGGATCACCTTGCTCATATTTCTCAAGTCTCGTTGGCTCTTCGCAAAGCAGAACTTTTTACAAATCTTTCCAAATGCAATTTTTGCACCAACAAGCTTTTTTTCTTGGGTTTAGTGATTTCCTCCAATGGAATCGAAGTTGACGATAAGAAAGTCGAGGCAATTAGAAATTGTCCTAACCCTACTTTCGTGGGAGAGATAAGACGTTTTCATGGTCTTGCCGGTTTCTATCGCTATTTTGTTAAGCATTTTTTAACCATTGCCTGCCCTTTAAATGAGCTTACAAAGAAGAATGTACCGTTTCTTTGGGGCAATGCTCAACAAAAAGCTTTTGATACTCTCAAGAAAGTACCCCTTTGGACGGTACACTACTTGACCATCTACCCCCGTACATTGGTAGGTATGAGTCGACGAGTACGAATGCAAGGGGAGATGCCGAGGAAGCCCAGGACTCAAGGCCCTCCAAGGTGTACGTGTGGCAGAGGTGGAAGAAGCAAGAAGACATAGAAGAACAAGGCCAGGAAACCCGGCCTGCAGCCCGGCCAGGCCGGCCTCCAGGCTGGCTCTCTAACAGAGCTGCCTGGCCCACTCCCTGCGACCCTCGGGCCGGCCACCCTACAGACTAGCCCGGCCTCCAGGTAGGCCTCCAACCCGGCCAGGTCGGCCCCGTGTGTGGGAATAGGGTAACCTCCCCTTGTATCCCTCTCACCTACCAACTCTACTATATATAGGACCCCTACTCCTCCTCCATAGGAAAGATTTGACTTGAGATAGAATTGGGCATTGTGCTCTCCCTCCCATGTGGAGAACTTCCCCATGGGATCCATGGCTACTCCATAGATTCATCTATTGGATTGTATCAAGACCTCTCCAAGTAGCTACCCTTTCACCTCGTGATTTTGGTAGTTCTTTGTAACATTCCTGATTTTCGAAAGGTGAAAAAATCACAAAATTTTTAAACTTTTTGTTTTCTATTAAAGCAAGCCACAAAAAACAAATAAAACCCAAACACAAAGTAAATAATAGTGTTATTCCAATATTATTGAATTTAAAATCCATTATGCCCCTATTTTCCATAATCCCTATAACTCTTTCAACTAAGTCTTCATATTTCAAATGATAGTTTCTCCTTAGTGTAACATCCCTGATTTTTGGAAAACTCAAAAATCACAAAAATTTGAAACTTTTTGTTTTCATGTTATGCAAGTCACCAAAAACCAAATGAGATGGAAGAAACAAAAGAAAACAATACATGTTCTAATGTTTTGGAAATGAAAATCCAGTATACCTCTATTCCATAAACCCTAAAGTCATTTAAAAATAAATATTTCTACATAAAGAAAATATTTCTTATTAAGCAAACCCTTACACCAAACATGTTTTCAACCCAATTATGATCTTGAAAATATTTTTGATATATAAAAACTAGGGAATTGTTATCTCTAATATTTTCTTCTTGTCTCTAAAAAGGGTTTCACTATTATTGATAACCCCAAAATAGATATAAGTTGGATCCTTGTTTTCCAAGTGTTATGTCAATCAACAAAATAATACAGTGCTATAGAAATAAATTGTTTATGAAAACAAGTAATATACTTTGAGAAAACAATGTTTTCATTTGGGAAAACCTTTCTGCTTTTACTAAACCCCATTTTCCAAATTTATTAAAAAATTCTCTTTGTTTGGAATATAACAAAAGGATACTAATTGTGGTTTCACTAATATGTAGAATATATACAATGTGAAAGTTCCTAAAATGGTCTTAGAAAACAATAGTTGAACCATAGAAAAATATTTCTAAAAATTGTTTTAATGATATACAAATTAATGTTTTCTATTAAGTGACTATCATTGTTTCTTCATATATTAAAATCATAAAATATGAAAACCATTAAATATGATTTTGTAAAATGTTATTTTTATCACATTAATATCTCTGATATTTTATTCAACCAATAATTTTCATTTATATAATTGATATTTTTAAAATAGCATTAATATGCTATTAGTGAAATCATTTTTATTTCAAAATATAAAATAGCAAAACAAGTGTAAATGATTTTCAAAAATTATATTTGACTTATATAATGTCTCTTTATTTTTATAAAACCCTTTCTCAAAATTAAATTTGATTTTCTATTAAAAATGCTATTAAGTCACTTTTAATGAATTAATCAAATTTCATAATTAAAAAAATGTAACATGTTGAAAAGTTTATAAAAATGGTATTTATAGAAAGTATTTCAAATATTATGAATTTAGAATTTTGTTCCATGTTGATTTGATTATTTAAACAGAAGATATAAATTAAATAAGAAAACAGAAATAAAAAGAAAAAGAAAAAAGGGTGATGACGTCATGATGACGTCATCGTCATCAAGCTCTGCCCGTTACTCCCTCCACCGTTTCTTCCCGAATTTTCGCCTCGCGATTAAAGAAAATTGAAGGCAGCAATTGATTCGCCGTTTCCTCCTCCTTATAGCCCCTCCTCTCCTCTATCTTTCCCCTCTGGTGCCTCCCTCAATCGTGCACCGTGCACAGAGGATTTCCTCGCCGGAGTTGCTCACGGCCGCCGCCGAATTCGTCGAATTCCGGTGAGACAAGCACATGTCCGTGTCCGAGAGCACCCCCTTTTTCCTCCCCGTACCCTTCACGCATTTTGACACCTCCTCCTGTATGCATGGTGCAGCGTAGCGGCGAGGGAGAGCTCGCCGGCGTCGAAACCCGCACGTCCGCCTCGGGTCTGCACCGCGCCACCACGGGAGACCGCACCGGCCAGCGCCAAGGACGCCATCGAGTTCCCCGTGTCGCGGCGCACCCCTGCGTCACCTCCTCTGAGCCCGTGGAGCACCGGAGCGTCTTCTTCGTCGATTTCCGAGCTCTGCGCCGCCGTCGGCCATTTTCCAGCGACCTAGCCGCCACGGTGAGCTTCTCTTTCCTCCCTGTCCGTTAGATCTTGATCGAACGGTCCGAAACAGATCACTTAACGAAGAGGTACGGGCCAATAGTGTAGCATCCCAACTTTTAATAAAGATGGAATACCTGTGTTTTTGTGCTAGTCCCTGGATCAATTGCTAGCACCACAGTACAAAATGAAATATCATGCAAATGCATCAAATTCTATTACATCGCATGATCCAGTCTTTACAAAATAGGATTACAACTTGCATAGTCTTAGAAGACTAGCAGAGAAGAAAGAAATACAACGGAAAACATAGTACAACATTGAGCCCATCTTCTTCATGTGCCACAGGCAAAACATGTTGGCGATAGTCTCGAGATCCTAAACGAAATCCTCACTCGTCTTCAGAAACATCTGCAATATGGAATATGCAGCCACAAGGGAGTCAATACAATTTAATGTATTGGCAAGTAACACTATGGTGGATATAAATGGCAAGACTAATACTACATGCTTATTTGGCTGAGTGGAGTTTTGGCTAAGTTTGCATAAAGCCAGTTTTCTCCTATCACTTTTGTAAAACAAACTTTTCTTTTCAAAAGGGTGGCAACATTGGATTAAGATCCAAGCACCACAATACTGTTCACTTGGTCAAAATTTTACTTATTGAAATTGATGATGAGATTCTTCCGTCAATCCTTGTCCAGCTGCTCATAGTTGTCCATAACCGGGGACACGGCTAAGATCTTAGTTTCTAACTCTGCAGAGTTTGTGCACTTTCACCTTTTGTCTTCAATTATCCCAAACATCCTATACACCCGGAGTGCATCATGGAAAGGAGAGAATTGAGACGAGATCTTTCAGAAGAAGAATTCAAACCCACCGGCAAGACCCGTTCCACCTATAATTTTGCTACATCTGCTTGTCAAGCCTGGGCTGAACTCTCACAACTTAGTTGATCAAGACAGAGCCCATAATGTCAAAAGGCTGCACGGGAAGCTACTAGATTTAGAGGGACATAGTAATCTCTTTGTTCCTGGGTGGCCATCCGCAAGTGACAACCTCAAGTGGAATAACCCTTCAACAAGGGCCCTGAGGCAACACTCAACATAACCCAGTCTTACCACTTCCACCCAGGTGGTTCATTCATTAGTTATACTTAGAATTTTTCCTCAACATCTAGTAAAACAATTTGTAACATTGCATAGCACCTAGTAAATTCTAAGGCTATCAAAATAACAAGGTAAAAGGGATGGCTACACACTACTAGGATAATATCATAGCATAGTATAACTTAGTAAAATTTCCTATCATGCATACTACTCAAAATCAACTAATGCATATAGAAAATAATGGGTAGTTTATGATGTGTTACTTGCCTTGTTGAAGTTGGTGAAGATATCACACTCTCTTCACAAAAGATCGTTGCTCTCCGTACAATCTACTCATTGAAAACACAATAACAAAATAAACAAACATGCTATCAAGCAAACATACAAGTGTAGAAAAGCAACTAACATATCAAATGGGGCTTAACCAAGTTGGTTAGGACAAGGTCTAGGTTTGAGTTTTGAAAGATTCATTTCATAATGGTTCAACACATTGTTAAGGAGTTTCCAAAGGTTTACTTGGAAAGGACTAGGTTGAGTTTGATGTGATCTAACTTTATTATAACCATACTTGTCGAGGAAGTTCCAAGGGTTCACTAAGAATAAACATTTTACTTTTCCAACTAAAGTAATACATGCAAGCACTTGGTCATATTCACCTTCAAAAATATTTGAGTGACTATGTTAGTATTTTCCATTGTGGCTAGGGTAGGTCTACTAAATTCATCATCAAAGGAAAAATATTACTAAGTCTTGGGTTTTCCATTTGGGTCAATGGTTGGACAAAAATAGCTTGTTATTCTTCAACTTGTATGGATTTGCTTCTAGTCCTCATGTGATTGCCTTCTTGAAGATCATCATCATGTCATCTAAGTTGTTTCCTTCCTTGGTGTGGTGCTTCTCTTGGTCTTGATAGTCTTCATGGTTTTCTCACTAGTTGTTTCCCAAGTGGTGTGGTCACAACTAAGTGTTTTATTTAACAAATGTGAAAATATCACTAAGTCAAAATAGAGGAGAAATGGGACAAGAGGATAGAATGGGAGAGGTGAGTCTTCTTCTTCATTTCTTCATATACTTGAACTTTATGTAGTATGCTTCAGATTGTTGTGGAGCCTAAGTCATTTCTTCAATGATCTTCCTTGTGCTTGAGTCTTGATTTCCTTTTTGCTAACTTGATGAATTCTTGAAGCAAGAATAGGGGAGTGTAGAAGTAGATAGAAAACTAAAGTTCACTACTTGGTACTATGTGATTGGCACATTCTAAGGACATGGCTTGGCTCCAAATGGACATAACATCAAATAATAACAATTGAAAACAATTCCTAAGTCATGGTGAAAATGGATGTATCACTATGTTGTGTTTTTGGTCAAATAATCATGGCCATGGTCCAAGGGTGTCCAAAATGGTTGGGAAATGAAGTCTCATGGTTCAAGGCTACCAAAAGGATCAACTTTGCCTAAGAAAACATTTTCTAATTATTTATAGAAATAATTCTATGTCAAAATACTCAAATAGACAACTTAATTTTAAAATCAATTTTAATTTGTTCAAATATTATTTTGGGACAGAGGGTGTAAAAGTACTCATCCTAAGGTTTCCAAAAATATTTTATTTGCAATTTTTGGATTTGTAGAATTTGAATTATGCCAATTTTCATCAAACAAGCATATTTGAAATTGAACAATTTTAAGTTTGTCAAATTTGAATTTGGCCAGTGCCAAAAGTTTCTAGATGTCAAGGGCTTTTCAAAAAGTCCAAGATTGCTAAATGTGTCCAAGTGGTTAAAAAGATATGATGTTTCTAAGTTCTAGGGACTATTCTGCAAATTTACAATTCTATGTTTATTCGGAATTAAATCCAGAGACACGCTGGGCCGAAAGTGGCTATTTGCCGCGTGGTGCGACGGATAACTGTTGGGTCTGGGCCGGCCGTGCGCTGCGCTGAGCGACGAATAGACTACTTAACGCGCTGCTGACGTGGCTAATTCCTACTGGCCGATACCCTTTGCGTTTAAGTGATGTAATCGCAGCCATCCGATCCAAAACAAACGGTGCAGGGGGATTTTAGGGTTACCTCACCGGCGTAACTCGCCGGGAATGGAGGTGGCGGCACGGCACCGCTCGGAATTCAACGACGGAGGGGTTCCGGTGGCCTCCGAGCACGGAGAGGTAGTCCACGAGGTTCACCTCGTCACGACGAACTCGATGGGAGCCTCGGGTAACCTCGGAGGATTCCGTAGAGATGGCACAATGCAGATGGAGGCGGCACGATTCCGGCGGCCACGGGAGAGCACGACACGGCCTATTCACTGCGAAAAAGAAGATAACAAGGAGTCAGGGAGAATCGTGGGGTCAAGGGAAGATGGATGGTAGGGGTCTCCCCCTCGGGGATGAGCTCACCTTGCCGGAAATGGAGAAACACGGGCACGGGTTAGACAAAGTCCGGCGAGCAAATACAGAGGTCGTGGGGCGACATTCGATGGGGAGAGGGGGGCAAAAGGAAGAGAGGACACGGGGCTTTAAGGATATGGAAACGGGGGAATTGATTGGACAAGGAAACGCACGAATTCAAGACGATTCAATTCGGCCATTTTCGAGTTCCTTCAGTTACCAGAGGAAGAAGACAGTGACGTCATGGTGACGTCATCAATGATTTTTTTTCCTGTTTTATTAAAAACTTAATAACTTCTGTTTTAATAATCCAATTAAGGTCAAATAAATTTCTAAATTCTTGTAATTTTAATATCTTTCAAACCATATCATTTTTGTAAACTTTTCAACACATTTCAAAATATAAATTTTCAAAATTGAATAAATACCTAATAGTGACTTGATGTGATTTTTAATTTAGAAAATTATAAAATAAAAATATTTGTCAAATAAAACTTCAGTAGATTTATAATGATCAAATACTATTTTCCAAAACCATTTCAAAGTGTTCTCATCTCTTTTTTTGTTATGAAAATATAATCAATTCATTAATAGTACTTAATACCATTTTAAAATAGAAAATAGTAAAATGGGGTTTTTGATTAAATAAATTTTTAGAGACATTAAACATTTCAAATAATATTTTTGCAAGTCATTTTCAAACCATTTTCATAATTAATAATTTTAGGATATGAAGGATTTATTAATAGTAACTTAATGCTATTTAATTAGTTCATATCAAATTATTAATATTGTTGATCAATAAAATTTAGAATAAAACCACAAGTCATGATATTGTTTTCAAAATCTTTTGTTATGTTATTTTCAAAGCAATGCATTTCATTTTCACCCCTTCATGTTTAAAACTTGGAATAACAACTAAAAGTTATTATTAAAACATTTTATTCTCATCAAATATTTTTGAGGCTTAGGACTTTATTAAGGGTTATAAATCTTTGATTTTTGATGCTATAAAATATTATAAAGGTAATATTTGAATTGAAAACATTTTATGTAATAAATTTTGCTAAAGATAAAATGGTTTTCTTTATGTGAGAAAATTCACTTGAGACGGTTTTAGGGTTTAGGGAATAGAGGTATAATATGATTAGAAATTTTAATTTCATTGAAATATGCATTGTTTTATTTTGTTTCTTGCTTCTCATTTGGTTTTTGGTGACTTACTAAACATGAAAACAAAAAGTTTCAAATTTTTGTGATTTTTGCATTTTTCCAAAAATCAGGGATGTTACAGACTACCACCCTTAAAAGAAATCTAGTCCCGAGATTTGGGAAGGTTAGAAAGAAAGATTTGGTTAACTGGATTCCAAAACAACTGGGTGGGCTACCACCCTTAAAAGAAACTTTTGTGGGTAGTCTATTTTCATTAGATTGGAGTGTAGCTGGATTCCAAATTGGATTGAGTAGAACTTTCCTTCGCGGTAGAGCTGTAGACCAACATAGATCTGTTGAACTACCTTTGAAACTGAGGGGTCACTCTTTGGGTCAAACAAAAGTCTTTGAGTTCCTCTCAACTTGGTCTTTTGAGGTCCTTAGCTATCTTCCTTGGATGCAAACACCATGCTATTTCTAACGAAACTCTCATGGTAGGCAATATATTCATTTGTTTGATACCTCCAAGGTTGGCTTGATCCTCACCGAAAATAGTACGTTTTCAATAACACTAACATAGGGTCATTATTGTATTCTACCATTATGGTTTAGGTTTAACATCGTCATCTCTCTAATAGGTATGTCACTCAGATTTAACATGCCTCTTAGAAAAAGTAGATAATGTGAGTAGTCACCATGGGGGCCAATCCATGTTGCACTCAATCATTACCTTGTACTTGGATTGATGAATCTTGTTTAATAACACTAGGTCACCTCACTTGTCTAACAGAAAGTTTCCAATCTGTAACACGAACTTGAGCTATCTATCAATTCTCAACTAGTGGGTTGCGTAAAACTCCTATGTAACACAAACTGGATATTTGTGTTTCTTCATTATTTCTTCTCTTGGTGTAGTTGTCTCTGAAATCTTCATAGCTCATGCAACTTGGGGTTCACTTGTATTTCTTCACTTGTTGATTGGCTTGCTGCTCCTTATTATGTAGTTGGAATTGATCATGGATATGATTGTTCCTTCACACAAAAGGATATTGAAATCTGTGACATTTCTCAATTGTATGGCCGGTGTCTCTATAGAGAACTAGTCTTGACATTCTTGGGTGAAAGGTTTGCTGTTGCACTTCATGTGGTAGCCCAATATGGTTGGTAAATGGGTATGGGTTTTGGTTTGGCTTAGCATGGAAGAGTAGAGATTAGAAAGGCTAAAGAAATTTCTACCCTAATACATCAGATCAAGGAAACTCATCTTGCATACAACACATAACAAACACATAGTAACACATTCATCACACCAAACAAAGTTTTTTTTTTTGAAAACAACTAATATTGTCATACCACACTCATTGTCATGATCAATACACTAACACGTTAACATTGTTCTAACAAAGGAACTAGATTGGTGGTCTCATCTATATCTTCTTGAGTTTTCTTCAGATTCTTCTCTCAATGCCTTGAGGTGTTCTTGATTGCTGTGAAGTATGAGTATATCTCCAAGTTTCTTCAATTGTCTTGAGTGTAGGTCTTCATGTGGTGAAAATACTCCTTGCACTTCTTGGTATGATCATCAACATTCCTGGCTTGATGGTATTGAAGAGGTAGGTCATCTAGAAAATTTTGAAGGTGAATAATAGATGAGATGATATGAGAAGAATTTAGACGATTGTTTTGTTTCTAGACAGTTTGAACATAGAAAGTCTTCAATCCTAGGGTGATCAATGGGTTATTAACAACTTGTTGCAAATTGGATATTCACTATAGTGAGAGATACAGGCACCCGCAAGCCAATCAGGGAACGGTCTCGTGTCCGTGGACACGTAAAGTTGTCCGGGCCGCTTCATCTCACTATGCCGCTAGGATCCAAAATACTCTAAGGAGATAATAACATGATCAAAAATGGCTTCCAAACCTAAGGGTCTCGAATCCTACAGGCAACATAATGCTCTGATACCATTTTGTAGCATCCCAACTTTTAATAAAGATGGAATACCTGTGCTTTTGTGCTAGTCCCTGGATCAATTGCTAGCACCACAGTACAAAATGAAATATCATGCAAATGCATCAAATTCTATTACATCGCATGATCCAGTCTTTACAAAATAGGATTACAACTTGCATAGTCTTAGAAGACTAGCAGAGAAGAAAGAAATACAACGGAAAACATAGTACAACATTGAGCCCATCTTCTTCATGTGCCACAGGCAAAACATGTTGGCGATAGTCTCGAGATCCTAAACGAAATCCTCACTCGTCTTCAGAAACATCTGCAATATGGAATATGCAGCCACAAGGGAGTCAATACAATTTAATGTATTGGCAAGTAACACTATGGTGGATATAAATGGCAAGACTAATACTACATGCTTATTTGGCTGAGTGGAGTTTTGGCTAAGTTTGCATAAAGCCAGTTTTCTCCTAGTCACTTTTGTAAAACAAACTTTTCTTTTCAAAAGGGTGGCAACATTGGATTAAGATCCAAGCACCACAATACTGTTCACTTGGTCAAAATTTTACTTATTGAAATTGATGATGAGATTCTTCCGTCAATCCTTGTCCAGCTGCTCATAGTTGTCCATAACCGGGGACACGGCTAAGATCTTAGTTTCTAACTCTGCAGAGTTTGTGCACTTTCACCTTTTGTCTTCAATTAGCCCAAACATCCTATACACCCGGAGTGCATCATGGAAAGGAGAGAATTGAGACGAGATCTTTCAGAAGAAGAATTCAAACCCACCGGCAAGACCCGTTCCACCTATAATTTTGCTACATCTGCTTGTCAAGCCTGGGCTGAACTCTCACAACTTAGTTGATCAAGACAGAGCCCATAATGTCAAAAGGCTGCACGGGAAGCTCCTAGATTTAGAGGGACATAGTAATCTCTTTGTTCCTGGGTGGCCATCCGCAAGTGACAACCTCAAGTGGAATAACCCTTAAACAAGGGCCCTGAGGCAACACTCAACATAACCCAGTCTTACCACTTCCACCCAGGTGGTTCATTCATTAGTTATACTTAGAATTTTTCCTCAACATCTAGTAAAACAATTTGTAACATTGCATAGCACCTAGTAAATTCTAAGGCTATCAAAATAACAAGGTAAAAGGGATGGCTACACACTACTAGGATAATAGCATAGCATAGTATAACTTAGTAAAATTTCCTATCATGCATACTACTCAAAATCAACTAATGCATATAGAAAATAATGGGTAGTTTATGATGTGTTACTTGCCTTGTTGAAGTTGGTGAAGATATCACACTCTCTTCACAAAAGATCGTTGCTCTCCGTACAATCTACTCATTGAAAACACAATAACAAAATAAACAAACATGCTATCAAGCAAACATACAAGTGTAGAAAAGCAACTAACATATCAAATGGGGCTTAACCAAGTTGGTTAGGACAAGGTCTAGGTTTGAGTTTTGAAAGATTCATTTCATAATGGTTCAACACATTGTTAAGGAGTTTCCAAAGGTTTACTTGGAAAGGACTAGGTTGAGTTTGATGTGATCTAACTTTATTATAACCATACTTGTCGAGGAAGTTCCAAGGGTTCACTAAGAATAAACATTTTACTTTTCCAACTAAAGTAATACATGCAAGCACTTGGTCATATTCACCTTCAAAAATATTTGAGTGACTATGTTAGTATTTTCCATTGTGGCTAGGGTAGGTCTACTAACTTCATCATCAAAGGAAAAATATTACTAAGTCTTGGGTTTTCCATTTGGGTCAATGGTTGGACAAAAATAGCTTGTTATTCTTCAACTTGTATGGATTTGCTTCTAGTCCTCATGTGATTGCCTTCTTGAAGATCATCATCATGCCATCTAAGTTGTTTCCTTCCTTGGTGTGGTGCTTCTCTTGGTCTTGATAGTCTTCATGGTTTTCTCACTAGTTGTTTCCCAAGTGGTGTGGTCACAACTAAGTGTTTTATTTAACAAATGTGAAAATATCACTAAGTCAAAATAGAGGAGAAATGGGACAAGAGGATAGAATGGGAGAGGTGAGTCTTCTTCTTCATTTCTTCATATACTTGAACTTTATGTAGTATGCTTCAGATTGTTGTGGAGCCTAAGTCATTTCTTCAATGATCTTCCTTGTGCTTGAGTCTTGATTTCCATTTTGCTAACTTGATGAATTCTTGAAGCAAGAATAGGGGAGTGTAGAAGTAGATAGAAAACTGAAGTTCACTACTTGGTACTATGTGATTGGCACATTCTAAGGACATGGCTTGGCTCCAAATGGACATAACATCAAATAATAACAATTGAAAACAATTCCTAAGTTATGGTGAAAATGGATGTATCACTATGTTGGGTTTTTGGTCAAATAATCATGGCCATGGTCCAAGGGTGTCCAAAATGGTTGGGAAATGAAGTCTCATGGTTCAAGGCTACCAAAAGGATCAACTTTGCCTAAGAAAACATTTTCTAATTATTTATAGAAATAATTCTATGTCAAAATACTCAAATAGACAACTTAATTTTAAAATTAATTTTAATTTGTTCAAATATTATTTTGGGACAGAGGGTGTAAAAGTACTCATCCTAAGGTTTCGAAAAATATTTTATTTGCAATTTTTGGATTTGTAGAATTTGAATTATGCCAATTTTCATCAAACAAGCATATTTGAAATTGAACAATTTTAAGTTTGTCAAATTTGAATTTGGCCAGTGCCAAAAGTTTCTAGATGTCAAGGGCTTTTCAAAAAGTCCAAGATTGCTAAATTTGTCCAAGTGGTTAAAAAGATATGATGTTTCTAAGTTCTAGGGACTATTCTGCAAATTTACAATTCTATGTTTATTCGGAATTAAATCCAGAGACAGGCTGGGCCGAAAGTGGCTATTTGCCGCGTGGTGCGACGGATAACTGTTGGGTCTGGGCCGGCCGTGCGCTGCGCTGAGCGACGAATAGACTACTTAACGCGCTGCTGACGTGGCTAATTCCTACTGGCCGATACCCTTTTCGTTTAAGTGATGTAATCGCAGCCATCCGATCCAAAACAAACGGTGCAGGGGGATTTTAGGGTTACCTCACCAGCGTAACTCGCCGGGAATGGAGGTGGCGGTGCGGCACCGCTCGGAATTCAACGGCGGAGGGGTTCCGGTGGCCTCCGAGCACGGAGAGGTAGTCCACGAGGTTCACCTCGTCACGACGAACTCGATGGGAGCCTCGGGTAACCTTGGAGGAGTCCGTAGAGATGGCACAATGCAGATGGAGGCGGCACGATTCCGGCGGCCACGGGAGAGCACGACACGGCCTATTCACTTCGAAAAAGAAGATAACAAGGGGTCAGGGAGAATCGTGGGGTCAAGGGAAGATGGATGGTAGGGCTCTCCCCCTCGGGGATGAGCTCACCTTGCCGGAAATGGAGAAACACGGGCACGGGTTAGACAAAGTCCGGCGAGCAAATACAGAGGTCGTGGGGCGACATTCGATGGGGAGAGGGGGGCAAAAGGAAGAGAGGACACGGGGCTTTAAGGATATGGAAACGGGGGAATTGATTGGACAAGGAAACGCACGAATTCAAGACGATTCAATTCGGCCATTTTCGAGTTCCTTCAGTTACCAGAGGAAGAAGACAGTGACGTCATGGTGACGTCATCAATGATTTTTTTTTCCTGTTTTATTAAAAACTTAATAACTTCTGTTTTAATAATCCAATTAAGGTCAAATAAATTTCTAAATTCTTGTAATTTTAATATCTTTCAAACCATATCATTTTTGTAAACTTTTCAACACATTTCAAAATATAAATTTTCAAAATTGAATAAATACCTAATAGTGACTTGATGTGATTTTTAATTTAGAAAATTATAAAATAAAAATATTTGTCAAATAAAACTTCAGTAGATTTATAATGATCAAATACTATTTTCCAAAACCATTTCAAAGTGTTCTCATCTCTTTTTTTGTTATGAAAATATAATCAATTCATTAATAGTACTTAATACCATTTTAAAATAGAAAATAGTAAAATGGGGTTTTTGATTAAATAAATTTTTAGAGACATTAAACATTTCAAATAATATTTTTGGAAGTAATTTTCAAACCATTTTCATAATTAATAATTTTAGGATATGAAGGATTTATTAATAGTAACTTAATGCTATTTAATTAGTTCATATCAAATTATTAATATTGTTGATCAATAAAATTTAGAATAAAACCACAAGTCATGATATTGTTTTCAAAATCTTTTGTTATGTTATTTTCAAAGCAATGCATTTCATTTTCACCCCTTCATGTTTAAAACTTGGAATAACAACTAAAAGTTATTATTAAAACATTTTATTCTCATCAAATATTTTTGAGGCTTAGGACTTTATTAAGGGTTATAAATCTTTGATTTTTGATGCTATAAAATATTATAAAGGTAATATTTGAATTGAAAACATTTTATGTAATAAATTTTGCTAAAGATAAAATGGTTTTCTTTATGTGAGAAAATTCACTTGAGACGGTTTTAGGGTTTAGGGAATAGAGGTATAATAGGATTAGAAATTTTAATTTCATTGAAATATGCATTGTTTTATTTTGTTTCTTGCTTCTCATTTGGTTTTTGGTGACTTACTAAACATGAAAACAAAAAGTTTCAAATTTTTGTGATTTTTGCATTTTTCCAAAAATCAGGGATGTTACAAATAGCATAGAGCCACCTGTCCGCCCAGTCAGCGTGCATTATGTCCTTATCCGTCGCCCAGCGCAGCGCGTAAACGGCCCAGGACCACTCCCTGTCTGCTGCACCGCGCAACAGATAACCATCTCGAGCCCAGCCCGTCTCTAATTTTTTAATTCCGAATAAAAATAGAAAAATAATTTTACAGATTAGTCTCTGCACATTAGATCTATCATATCTTTTGATCCATGAAGCCAAATTTAGCAATCTTGGACTTTTTGAAATCACCAGAACATGTAGAAACTTTTGGCACTGGCCAAATTCAAATTTGACAAACTTAAATTTGTTCAAATTCAAATATGCTTGTTTGATGAAATTTGGCATAATTCAAATTCTACAAATCCAAAAATTGTAAATAAAATATATTTGGAAACCTTAGGATGTGTACTTTCATATCCTCTGTCCCAAAATAATAAATTGAACAAATTAAAATTGAATTTAGAATTAAGTTGTCTATTTGAGTATTTTTGGCATAGATTAATTTGTATAAATAATTTCAATATAGTTCCTTTTGCAAAATTGTTCCATTTGATAACCTTGAACCAGAAACAACCTTGCCCAACCATTTTGGACACCCTTGGACCATGACCATGTATTTTTAGCCAAAAATCCATCATAGTAGTCCATCTAGTTATTATGTCTTAAATTTTGTTTCTATTTCTTTCTACCATTGTTTGTTGTGGTCATTTTGAATCCAAGACCAAGTCCCTTGTATGTAAACCTTCTAAGAGACCAAGTAGTGAACCTCAAATACTAGTACTATAGGTTTCTATCTACCCCTCCATCCCCCTATTCATGCTTCAAGAATCCATCAAGTTAGCAAATGAAAAACAAGACTCAAGCAATAGAAGGCTCTTCACTTTCAACTTGGTGGCAACATGAAGAGAATACAAGGAGGATCAATGAAGAAATTTTGAAGAAAAGACTCCACCACTAGAGGAAACTCAAGGAAGTACAAGTGTGAAGAAATCCAGAAGAAAACATCTCACTCTCTCTTTCTATCTTTCTTCTTATTTTTCTTTCCAAATTGACTTAGTAGTATTTGTGCCCATCCCATACCCAAACCAATTAGTGAAGTGAAAACCATGAAGACTATCAAGACCAAGAGAAGCACCACACCAAGGAAGGAAACAACTTAGATGGCATGATGATGATCTTCAAGAAGGCAATCACATGAGGCCTAGAAGCAATCCATACAAGTTGAAGAATAACAAGTTATTTTTGTCCAACCATTGACCAAAATGGAAAACCCAAGACTTAGTAATATTTTTCCTTTGATGTTGAAGTTAGTAGACCTACCCTAACCACAATGGAAAATACTAACATAATCACTTAAATATTTTTGAAGGTGAATATGACCAAGTGTTTGCATGTATTACTTTAATTGAAGAAGTAATATATTTATTCTTAGTGAACTCTTGGAACTTCCTCGACAAGTATGGTTATAATAAAGTTAGATCACATCAAACTCAACCTAGTCCATCCCAAGTAAACTCTTGGAAATCCCTTAAAGAGTATGGAACCAAGAAAGAATAAATATTTCAAACCCAAACCTTGTCCTAACCAACTTAGTTAAGCCCCTTTTGATATGTTAGTTGCTATGTATGTTTTCTACACTTGTATGTTTGTTTGTTAGGATGCTTGTTTATTTGGTTTTGTGTTTTCAATGAATAGATTGTACGGAGAGCAACGATCTTTTGTGAAGAGAGTGTGATATCTTCACCAACTTCAACAAGGCAACTAACACATCATCAACTACCCATTATTTTCTATATGCATTAGTTGATTTTTGAGTAGTATGCATTGATAGGAAATTTTACTAAGTTTATTATGCTATGCTATTATCCTAGTAGTGTGTAGCCATCTCTTTTATCCTTGTTATTTATAGCCTTAGAACTTGAGAGATGCTATGCAATGTGACAAATGATTTTTACTTGATGTTGTGGAAAAATTCTAAGTAACAACTTCAATGAACCACCTGGGTGGATTTGGTTGTTTGGCTGATGAGAGTTGAGTGTCTCCCCGAGGGGTTGTTCACTTGAGGAATGCCACCCAGGAACAAAGTGATTATGATGTTCCCCAAGTTTAGATTGCTTCCAGTGCAGCCTTTAGTCATATGGGCTCTGTCTTGATCAACTAAGTTGTGAGGGTTCAGCCTGGGCTTGACAAGCAGATGTAGCATAATTAGAGGTGGAACGGGTCTTGCCATTGGGTTGGATTCTTGCTTCTGAAAGATCTCGTCTTGATTCTTCTCCTTTCCTTAATGCACTCAGGGTGTATAGGATGTTTGGGTTGAGTTGAGTCTGAAGGTGAAAGTGCACAAGCTCTGCAGAGTCAACAAACTAAGATCTTAGCCGTGTCCCCGGTTATGGACAACTATGAGCAGCTGGACAAGGATGGACGGAAGAATCACATCACCATTTTCAATAAGTAAAAATTTGACCAAGTGAACAGTATTTGTGGTGCTTGGATTTCAGTCCAATGATGCCACCCCTTGAAAAGAAAAGTTGTTTTACAAAAGAGATAGGAGAAAACTTGCTTTATGCAAACTTAGCCAAAACTCCACTCAGCCAAATAAGCATGTAGTATTAGTATTGCCATTTATATCCACCATAGTGTTACTTGCCAATACATTAAATTGTATTTACTCCCTTGTGGCTGCATATTCCATATTGCAGATATTTCTGAAGACGAGTGAGGATTTCGTTTAGGATCTCGAGACTATCGCCAACATGTTTTGCCTGTGGCACATGAAGAAGATGGGCTCAATGTTATTCATGTTTTCCGCTGTATATCTTTGTTTACTGCTAGTCTTCTAAGACTATGCAAGTTGTAATCCTATTTTGTAAAGACTGGATCATGCGATGTAATAGAATTTGATGCACTTGCATGATATTTCATTTTGTACTATGGTGCTAGCAATTGATCCAGGGACTAGCACAATAACACAGGTATTCCATCTTTATTAAAAGTTGGGATGCTACAAAATGGTATCAGAGAATTGTGTTGCCTGTAGAATTCGAGACCCTAAGTTTGGAAAATACCCTAGGAATGAAAAAAATTCTATGTTCAAACTTTCTATAAACAAAACAATTATCTTAATTCTTCTCATATCCTCTCATCTATAATTCACCTTCAAAATTTTCTAGATGACCTACCTTTTGAATACCCTCAAGGCAAGATTGTTGATGACCCTTCCATGAAGTGCAAGAAGTATTTTCACCATATGAAGCCTTACACTCAAGATTTTTGAAGAATCTGAAGAAAAACTTAGACTTCACAACAATCAAGAACACCCCAAGATATTGAGAGAAGATTTTTGAAGAAACTCAAGAAGATATAGATGAGACCACCAATATAGTTACTTTGTTAGAACAACGTTAATGTGTTAGGGTATTGATCATACCAATGAGTGTGGTATGACAATATTAGTTGTTTTATAAAACCTTGTTGTTTGGTGTGAAGATTGTTTGTTATGTGTTGTTTGTAAGATGAGCTTCCTTGATCTGCTATTTTGGATAAGAACCTTCCTTAGCCATCTTTATAAATCTCTACTCATCCCTACTAGACCAAACCCAACACCATACTCATTCACCAACCCTAGTGAGAACCATTGGAATCATACAACCTTTACCCTATTGATACACAAGCCATCCCATTTGAGGAATGCTAGTATCAAATTTCCTTCTTCTGTGTGAAGGAACAATCACATCCATGATCAATGCCAACTACCTAATAAGGAGTATCCAGCCCATCAACAAGTGAAGAAGACAAGTGAACCCCAAGTTGCATGAGCTATGAAGATTTCAGAGCCAACTACACCAAGAGAAGAAGTAATGAAGAAACACAACTACCCAGTTTGTGTTACATGAGAGTTTGTTTAGAAATAGCATGATGTTTGCTTTCAAGGATGACAACAACAAGATGGAAGATTGCCAAGAACATCAAAAGATCAAGTTGAGAGTGAACCAAAGGCTTTTGATTGACCCAAAGAGTGACCCCTCAGTGTCAAAGGTAGTTCAACAGACCTATGTTGGTCTACACCTCTACCACAGAGGAAAGATCTACTCAAGCTAATTTAGAATCAATCTACACTCCAATCTAATGAAATTAGAGTACCCACAAAATTTTCTTTTAAGGGTGGTAGCCCACCATGTTGTTTTGGAATCCAATTACCCAAATCTTTCTTTCTAACCTTCCCAAATCTCGGGACGAGATTTCTTTTAAGGGTGGTAGTCTGTAACATCCCTGATTTTTGGAAAACTCAAAAATCACAAAAATTTGAAACTTTTTGTTTTCATGTTATGCAAGTCACCAAAAACCAAATGAGATGGAAGAAACAAAAGAAAACAATACATGTTCTAATGTTTTGGAAATGAAAATCCAGTATACCTCTATTCCATAAACCCTAAAGTCATTTAAAAATAAATATTTCTACATAAAGAAAATATTTCTTATTAAGCAAACCCTTACACCAAACATGTTTTCAACCCAATTATGATCTTGAAAATATTTTTGATATATAAAAACTAGGGAATTGTTATCTCTAATATTTTCTTCTTGTCTCTAAAAAGGGTTTCACTATTATTGATAACCCCAAAATAGATATAAGTTGGATCGTTGTTTTCCAAGTGTTATGTCAATCAACAAAATAATATAGTGCTATAGAAATAAATTGTTTATGAAAACAAGTAATATACTTTGAGAAAACAATGTTTTCATTTGGGAAAACCTTTCTGCTTTTACTAAACCCCATTTTCCAAATTTATTAAAAAATTCTCTTTGTTTGGAATATAACAAAAGGATACTAATTGTGGTTTCACTAATATGTAGAATATATACAATGTGAAAGTTCCTAAAATGGTCTTAGAAAACAATAGTTGAACCATAGAAAAATATTTCTAAAAATTGTTTTAATGATATAAAAATTAATGTTTTCTATTAAGTGACTATCATTGTTTCTTCATATATTAAAATCATAAAATATGAAAACCATTAAATATGATTTTGTAAAATGTTATTTTTATCACATTAATATCTCTGATATTTTATTCAACCAATAATTTTCATTTATATAATTGATATTTTTAAAATAGCATTAATATGCTATTAGTGAAATCATTTTTATTTCAAAATATAAAATAGCAAAACAAGTGTAAATGATTTTCAAAAATGATATTTGACTTATATAATGTCTCTTTATTTTTATAAAACCCTTTCTCAAAATTAAATTTGATTTTCTATTAAAAATGCTATTAAGTCACTTTTAATGAATTAATCAAATTTCATAATTAAAAAAATGTAACATGTTGAAAAGTTTATAAAAATGGTATTTATAGAAAGTATTTCAAATATTATGAATTTAGAATTTTGTTCCATGTTGATTTGATTATTTAAACAGAAGATATAAATTAAATAAGAAAACAGAAATAAAAAGAAAAGGAAAAAAGGGTGATGACGTCATGATGACGTCATCGTCATCAAGCTCTGCCCGTTACTCCCTCCACCATTTCTTCCCGAATTTTCGCCTCGCGATTAAAGAAAATTGAAGGCAGCAATTGATTCGTCGTTTCCTCCTCCTTATAGCCCCTCCTCTCCTCTATCTTTCCCCTCTGGTGCCTCCCTCAATCGTGCACCGTGCACAGAGGATTTCCTCGCCGGAGTTGCTCACGGCCGCCGCCGAATTCGTCGAATTCCGGTGAGACAAGCACATGTCCGTGTCCGAGAGTACCCCCTTTTTCCTCCACGTACCCTTGCACGCATTTTGACACCTCCTCCCGTATGCATGGTGCAGCGTAGCGGCGAGGGAGAGCTCGCCGGAGTCGAAACCCGCAGGTCCGCCTCGGGTCTGCACCGCGCCACCACGGGAGACCGCACCGGCCAGCGCCAAGGACGCCATCGAGTTCCCCGTGTCGCGGCGCACCCCTGCGTCACCTCCTCTGAGCCCGTGGAGCACCGGAGCGTCTTCTTCGTTGATTTCCGAGCTCTGCGCCGCCGTCGGCCATTTTCCGGCGACCTAGCCGCCACGGTGAGCTTCTCTTTCCTCCCTGTCCGTTAGATCTTAATCGAACGGTCCGAAACAGATCACTTAACGAAGAGGTACGGGCCAATAGCATAGAGCCACCTGTCCGCCCAGTCAGCGTGCATTATGTCCTTATCCGTCGCCCAGCGCAGCGCGTAAACGGCCCAGGCCCACTCCCTGTCTGCTGCACCGCGCAACAGATAACCATCTCGAGCCCAGCCCGTCTCTAATTTTTTAATTCCGAATAAAAATAGAAAAATAATTTTACAGATTAGTCCCTGCACATTAGATCTATCATATCTTTTGATCCATGAAGACAAATTTAGCAATCTTGGACTTTTTGAAATCACCAGAACATGTAGAAACTTTTGGCACTGGCCAAATTCAAATTTGACAAACTTAAATTTGTTCAAATTCAAATATGCTTGTTTGACGAAATTTGGCATAATTCACATTCTACAAATCCAAAAATTGTAAATAAAATATATTTGGAAACCTTAGGATGTGTACTTTCATATCCTCTGTCCCAAAATAATAAATTGAACAAATTAAAATTGAATTTAGAATTAAGTTGTCTATTTGAGTATTTTTGGCATAGATTAATTTGTATAAATAATTTCAATATAGTTCCTTTTGCAAAATTGTTCCATTTGATAACCTTGAACCAGAAACAACCTTGCCCAACCATTTTGGACACCCTTGGACCATGACCATGTATTTTTTAGCCAAAAATCCATCATAGTAGTCCATCTAGTTATTATGTCTTAAATTTTGTTTCTATTTCTTTCTACTATTGTTTGTTGTGGTCATTTTGAATCCAAGACCAAGTCCCTTGTATGTAAACCTTCTAAGAGACCAAGTAGTGAACCTCAAACACTAGTACTATAGGTTTCTATCTACCCCTCCATCCCCCTATTCATGCTTCAAGAATCCATCAAGTTAGCAAATGAAAAACAAGACTCAAGCAATAGAAGGCTCTTCACTTTCAACTTGGTGGCAACATGAAGAGAATACAAGGAGGATCAATGAAGAAATTTTGAAGAAAAGACTCCACCACTAGAGGAAACTCAAGGAAGTACAAGTGTGAAGAAATCCAGAAGAAAACATCTCACTCTCTCTTTCTATCTTTCTTCTTATTTTTCTTTCCAAATTGACTTAGTAGTATTTGTGCCCATCCCATACCCAAACCAATTAGTGAAGTGAAAACCATGAAGACTATCAAGACCAAGAGAAGCACCACACCAAGGAAGGAAACAACTTAGATGGCATGATGATGATCTTCAAGAAGGCAATAACATGAGGCCTAGAAGCAATCCATACAAGTTGAAGAATAACAAGTTATTTTTGTCCAACCATTGACCAAAATGGAAAACCCAAGACTTAGTAATATTTTTCCTTTGATGTTGAAGTTAGTAGACCTACCCTAACCACAATGGAAAATACTAACATAATCACTTAAATATTTTTGAAGGTGAATATGACCAAGTGTTTGCATGTATTACTTTAATTGAAGAAGTAATATATTTATTCTTAGTGAACTCTTGGAACTTCCTCGACAAGTATGGTTATAATAAAGTTAGATCACATCAAACTCAACCTAGTCCATCCCAAGTAAACTCTTGGAAATCCCTTAAAGAGTATGGAACCAAGAAAGAATAAATATTTCAAACCCAAACCTTGTCCTAACCAACTTAGTTAAGCCCCTTTTGATATGTTAGTTGCTATGTATGTTTTCTACACTTGTATGTTTGTTTGTTAGGATGCTTGTTTATTTGGTTTTGTGTTTTCAATGAATAGATTGTACGGAGAGCAACGATCTTTTGTGAAGAGAGTGTGATATCTTCACCAACTTCAACAAGGCAACTAACACATCATCAACTACCCATTATTTTCTATATGCATTAGTTGATTTTTGAGTAGTATGCATTGATAGGAAATTTTACTAAGTTTATTATGCTATGCTATTATCCTAGTAGTGTGTAGCCATCTCTTTTATCCTTGTTATTTATAGCCTTAGAACTTGAGAGATGCTATGCAATGTGACAAATGATTTTTACTTGATGTTGTGGAAAAATTCTAAGTAACAACTTCAATGAACCACCTGGGTGGATTTGGTTGTTTGGCTGATGAGAGTTGAGTGTCTCCCCGAGGGGTTGTTCACTTGAGGAATGCCACCCATGAACAAAGTGATTATGATGTTCCCCAAGTTTAGATTGCTTCCAGTGCAGCCTTTAGTCATATGGGCTCTGTCTTGATCAACTAAGTTGTGAGGGTTCAGCCTGGGCTTGACAAGCAGATGTAGCATAATTAGAGGTGGAACGGGTCTTGCCATTGGGTTGGATTCTTGCTTCTGAAAGATCTCGTCTTGATTCTTCTCCTTTCCTTAATGCACTCAGGGTGTATAGGATGTTTGGGTTGAGTTGAGTCTGAAGGTGAAAGTGCACAAGCTCTACAGAGTCAACAAACTAAGATCTTAGCCGTGTCCCCGGTTTTGGACAACTATGAGCAGCTGGACAAGGATGGACGGAAGAATCACATCACCATTTTCAATAAGTAAAAATTTGACCAAGTGAACAGTATTTGTGGTGCTTGGATTTCAGTCCAATGATGCCACCCCTTGAAAAGAAAAGTTGTTTTACAAAAGAGATAGGAGAAAACTTGCTTTATGCAAACTTAGCCAAAACTCCACTCAGCCAAATAAGCATGTAGTATTAGTATTGCCATTTATATCCACCATAGTGTTACTTGCCAATACATTAAATTGTATTTACTCCCTTGTGGCTGCATATTCCATATTGCAGATATTTCTGAAGACGAGTGAGGATTTCGTTTAGGATCTCGAGACTATCGCCAACATGTTTTGCCTGTGGCACATGAAGAAGATGGGCTCAATGTTATTCATGTTTTCCGCTGTATATCTTTGTTTACTGCTAGTCTTCTAAGACTATGCAAGTTGTAATCCTATTTTGTAAAGACTGGATCATGCGATGTAATAGAATTTGATGCACTTGCATGATATTTCATTTTGTACTGTGGTGCTAGCAATTGATCCAGGGACTAGCACAATAACACAGGTATTCCATCTTTATTAAAAGTTGGGATGCTACACTTAGCAAACCCTATTCTATAAAATGTTTCCAACCCAAATACTACTTTGAAGATGTTTTCATGGCATTCAAAACTTGAGGTTTACAAACCCCAATGATATTTTCACCATCATTAATTTTTTTATGAATTTGAAAATAGTCATGTGACTACAAAATGGTTTATCCAACTTTAAAGAGTGATAAATGGTTTTTTAACAATATGTTTTTCAAATGGTTGTCTTCAACTTCTATCTAATAATAATATTCCATGTTCCAACTATTTGATTACTGAAAATATATTCAAAGATAAAAATCAACTATATCACTTTTCAACTAATTATCCAGTACCAAAATAGACTTCACAATTTTTTCTTTTGAAAAAAAAAGACTCGCAAGAAACATGTTTTCAAATGGTTAAGTACCAAATTTATATCCCCTAATTATTCACTTTAATTATTTTCTATTTTAAAAATGGCATAAGTTGCTATTAGGGTTTACCCCTATTTTAAAATATAAAATTATGAAAAATGAGTATTAATGACTTTCAAAAATAATATTTATATTATAGGAATGCCACTAAAAATTTAATTGACCTTTTTATATATTTAATTGTTTTTCTATTTAAAAATGGCTTAAGTAGCTATTAGTAATTTAATAATATTTTAAAAATAAAATTATTTTTAAGTGTGTTAAAACAGCACACAAATGTTTTCATTTGAAAGGTTTTATTTTTACAAAACCATAGAAACAAATTTGAACTCATTTGCTGATGAGGACATCCCTAGTACATTGCCACTTAAACAAGATGAAGTGATACTTGGACCAATGACAAGATCAAGGACCAAGCTACTAGAACAACAGGTGAATTCAATCCTCATTAATTATGCTATTTATGATTATGAGAATTTTATACTACCTAAGTCTATGCATTTATGTATGATTAGGTTTATTGATAACACAAACATGATGGAGGAGAACAATCAAGAGGAGCTAGAAGATGATTATATAAGTGGTGAAAACAAAGGAGCCATGGTGAAAACAATGTTAGAAGATGGTGAAAACAATCATGCCATGGTGAAAACAAGTGTCCAAGATGGATAAAACAAATAAATAACAATTGTTATGTCAATAAAACAATTGTTATTCTTCAAGACAAGGGGATAGGCGCCTCCACCAAGTCAAATGCGCCATATAAAATCCTATTCCTAATAGGTATGGTTTCTATACCATAATTGGCTGAATCCCTTAATGGTGGATCGGTTTGTATCTCTCTTTGAGTCATAGTTGGACTCCTAGTCCTAGTAGGAGTCCTAGTCCTTGTAGGAGTTGGGGACTTGCGCAAGGAGCCCCTTGTGGCCGCACCCTCCACCTATATATGTCCACCACCAGCGTGTGGTATAGGTAGAACAAGTTTAAACCAAAACCAACCAACCCTAGCCTTGAGATTGTATTGCTGCTAAGCATTCATCTTGAAGTTTACCCTTGCAAAGTTGCGTGATATCTTGTTATTCCATCTGGGAATAGGGGATACAGGACCACTTGTGATCTTTGATTACTTGTGCAAGAGTTTGTAGTTGAGAATATCCAAAGAGCTTGACTGTTGTTGCATCTGGCAACAGGGGTCTGCTAAGTGAGAGGTCTTAGTGTAGCACTAGTTATCCACATATCAGAAAAATATAAAAAGAGATAGAAGCTCATTGAGAAGATTGGGCCACCCCATATCATCTTGGTATCAGATTCTCAGGTTTACTCGGTGAGCAAAGTTATCTTTACTTTTAGTTGTTTTTATTCCTATCCAGAAAAAGCCAAAAATATTAGGTTTAGAAATTTGCCAGAGCCTAGATCAACACTAAATTGCATCTACCTAGTTGCTGCTTTTTGTTGATTTGTGTTTCTGTTTTTCTGTTTTTAGTTTTTCATCTTTTAGGGTTAGGGTTCCTCTAGTTATTTATGTTTTCATCTATACCAAAAATTTCCGACAAAAATATAGTTCTTGCCGTGTGTGTTCTCTCGAGATTCAAGACCTACAGCTTGCCTTTGGTGAGTTGATTTTGTTCTCGGGTTGATCTTGGTGGTGCTCGAAAATTTACTATTCCATATACTCAAGGGTGCCTAGCTATAGTCGGATTCCACTTTGTTGCTATGGCGGTACAAAACTTGCCAAAAACACTGTCGTGGTCCACTTCCTACTCGCACTCGAACTCCTGCTGTGGATCGGATTCGGCGCAAAAAGTTTGCCGCCGCTGCCACTACCCTAGCGCACCATCCTAGCCGCACTCGGATTCGCCCTTGCGCGCGCTTACAAAATCCCACGCGCGCCAGACCCCGCAGCACACCACCGCAACATCCACCGCGCGCGCTGCCGTGACTGCTGCCGTGAGCCGTTTTCGTGCAGTTTTGCTGCCCGTACGGTACAACACCGGCTGTTTTCTCTGCCGCCACCATATTTTCCGCCGCGAGCTCGATTTTTCACCAAATTTCGTAGTTTTTCTTTTGTGTTACTCCCTGTTATCTCTAGGTTCTTGTTCTGATCCTTGATAAGAATCTGTTGATGCTATACAAACATCTGTGAGGGCTTTGCAACAAGAGATGGCTACTATGATGACAATGATGACAAATATGCAACAAGTACCAAAAGCTGCTGCTATAGTTGATGATGGGAGAGGAAATCACAATGGAGGCCGTATTGGAGTGGCAAGGAGAGTGCCCTTGGAAAACAATAGAGAGGATGATGGCTTGGGAAAACCAAAATTCTCTATACCTACTCTTGCTTGTGATTCTGAAGATGTGGAAGAGTACTTGATGTGGGAGCTCAAAATTGAGAAATTATGGAGACTCCATGACTATCAAGAGGAGAGGAAAGTGAAACTTGCATCTTCTTCATTTGATGGCTATGCTCTTTTGTGGTGGGATGGCATTACGAAGGATAGAGAAGAAAATGAAGAAGTTGAGGTGAACACATGGAGAGAGATGAAACAATTACTAAGGGAGAGATTTGTTCCCAAGAACTATATTAGAACTCTCTATGACAAATTACAACAATTGAAGCAAGGATCCAAGACAGTTGATGCCTATTACAAAGAGATGGAGTTAATCATACAAAGGGCTCGGATTAGAGAGGCTCCTGAACGAACAATGCAAAGATTCTTGAGTGGATTGCAATTCAAAGTTAAAAGCCTTGTGAGGCATATTCCTTATGCCAATATGAGTGAACTACTACATAATTCAAGGGAGGTCGAAAAGAGATTGCAAGAAGAGAAATTGATGAGTACAAGGAGAAGTTTTCCCTCACAAAAAATCAAATTTCTCATCACCTACACCTCCAAGTACTTCAACCCGTGGGACTTCTAGTTCCAAACCCGAACCAAATTCAACAAGTTCCAAGAAAGATACTACATCTACTTCAGGTCCTAGTTGTGCTACACCTCCTCCAAGAAATAGAGACATCACATGTCACACTTGTGGAGGAAAAGGTCACTTTAAAAGAGATTTCCCAAACAAGAAAGTTATGATTCTCAATGAAAATGATGAGTATGAGACTGGAGATGATGTTGATCCCAATGAGGAGGATGCATATGATGATGATGATAATGATGGTCCTATTGATGCCTTTGCTACCAATTATCCAACTATTGTTTGCACCAAAGCATTGAGTATTGTTCCTAGCAATGATGAGAGCCAAAGATGCAATTTGTTTCAAACCAAGGCAATTGTTGGTCCTAACATGGCTTGCAAGGTGATCATTGATGGAGTAAGTTGCAGAAATTTAGCAAGCAAGGATTTATGTGCAAAGATAAGGTTGAGATATATTCCACACCCACATCCATATTATATTCAATGGCTCAATGACAAGGAGGAAATAAGAGTATGCCAAATTGTGAGAGTGGAGTTCCAAATTGGACCATACAAGGATACTATTGAGTGTGATGTGGTTCCCATGTCAGTTTGCCATCTATTACTTGGAAGACCATGGCAATTTGATAGAAAAGTGCTACACAATGGGAGAGCAAACACTTATCAATTGAAAATTGGAACAATAAGGATATCATATTGTGGCCTATGACACCCCAACAAATAGTGAATGAATCAAGACAAAAAGTGGAAGTAAATCTAGAGAAAGAAAGAGAGAGGGAAAATATGAGTGAAAACACTACTTCCATGGGTGAAAACAAACCCAAGCCGAGTGGAAAAGGTAAGGGAGTGAGCCTCTTGACAATGTTAGCCACCAAAGAAGACTTGAGAGAGTTTGGACATGATCCTAGCCTAGTACTTGTAGTGCTCATGCACAAGGGGGAAATTTTGGTTTCTAATGACATGACTCCTCTTTCTATTGGTGTTTCTAATGTTTTGCAGGAATTTGATGATGTTTTTCCATAAGAATTACCCTCGGGATTACCACCATTGAGAGGGATTGAGCATCAAATTGATTTAATTCCTGGATCTTCATTACCAAATTGAGCTCCCTATAGGACAAATCCCCAAGAGACAAAGGAAATTCAGAAACAAGTACAAGATCTTCTTGATAAAGGTTACATTCGAATTAGCTTATCTCCTTGTGCTGTTCCTGTTATTTTGGTTCCTAAGAAAGATGGTACTTGGCGCATGTGTGTAGATTGTAGAGCAATTAACAATATCACTATTTAGTTATCGTTATCCTATACCACGTTTGGAAGACATGTTAGATGAATTAAGTGGTAGTGATGTTTTCTCTAAAATTGATTTGCGTAGTGGTTACCATCAAATAAGAATGAAAGAAGGGGATGAGTGGAAAACTGCATTTAAAACAAAATTTGGTCTATATGAGTGGTTAGTAATGCCTTTTGGATTAACTAATGCACCTAGTACTGTCATGAGATTAATGAACCATGTTTTGAGAGATTTTATTGGCAAATTTGTGGTTGTTTACTTTGATGATATTCTCATATATAGCCACAATGAACATGAACACATTGATCATATTAGACAAGTCTTGCATGTGCTAAGAGAAAATAAATTGTATGGAAATTTAGAGAAGTGCGCTTTTTGCAAAGATAAGGTCATATTTCTTGGTTATGTTGTCTCTAAACATGGGATAGAAGTGGATGAATCTAAAATTAAAGCAATTAAAAATTGGCCAATTCCCATGAATGCGAGTCAAGTAAGAAGTTTTAATGGTCTAGCTGGATTTTAGAGAAGATTTGTGAAAGATTTTAGTACTATTGCTGCCCCTTTAAGTGATTTGACTAAGAAAGGTGTAAATATCGAGTGGGGGGGTTGCTCAAGATATTGCTTTTGATACTTTGAAAAATAAGTTGATTTCGGCTCCATTATTGTTGCTACCTAATTGTAATAAACAATTTGAGATTGAGTGTGATGCTAGTGGCATAGGTATTGGAGGAGTGTTAATGCAAGATAAGAAACCAATTGTTTATTTTTCTGAAAAATTACATGGAGCACAATTGAATTATTTTGTCTATGATAAAGAATTCTATGAACTTGTTAGAGTATTTGAGGTTTGAAAACATTATTTGTGGCCAAAGGAATTTATTATACATTCTGATCATGAGGCATTGAAATTTTTAAAGAATCAATCCAATCTTAATAAGAGACATGCTAAATGGGTAGAATTTATTGAATCTTTCCCATACATTATTAAACACAAGAAAGGATTAGATAATGTGGTAGCTGATGCTTTGTCTAGGAAAAATATGCTACTCACTAAATTGGATGTGCAAGTTTCGGGTTTAGAAGAATTAAGGCCACTATATGCTCAAGATAAAGAAATTTCTACACCCTATAGTTAATGTTCTAATGTGAAGGCTTGGGATAAATATAATATACTTGATGGATTTTTGTTTAGAGCTAACAAACTATGTATTCCCGAGTGCTCTTTGCATTTGATGTTATTACAGGAATCTCATAGTGGTGGATTGATGGGTCACTTTGGACGAGAGAAAACATTGCTTATGTTGGCTGAAAAATTTTATTGGGCACATATGAGGAGAGATGTCTATAGATTTGTGCAAATGTGTATTACATGCAATAAAGCCAAGTCCAAATTGAAGCCCCACGGATTATATACTCCATTGCCAACACCAACTACACCATGGGAAGATATAAGCATGGATTTTGTGTTAGGCTTGCCAAGGACAAAGAGGGGACATGACTCTATTTTTGTGGTGGTGGATAGATTCTCCAAGATGTCACACTTCACTGCTTGTCACAAAAGTGATGATGCTTCCCACATTGCTACACTCTTTTTCAAGGACATAGTAAGACTACATGGAGTACCAAGGACAATTGTTTCGGATAGAGATGTGAAATTCATGAGTTACTTTTGGAAGACATTATGGGGAAGCTTGGAACCAAATTGTTGTTTTCTACAACATGTCACCCTCAAAAAAATGGACAAACCGAGGTGGTGAATAGAACCTTGTCCACATTGTTGAGAACTATGATCAAGAAGAATTTGAAGGAGTGGGAAGATTGTTTGCCACATGTGGAGTTTGCCTATAATAGAGTTGTGCATTCAACTACTCAACTATGTCCTTTTGAGGTGGTTTATGGATTTCGGCCTACTACACCACTTGATTTATTCCACTTGCTATTCAAGAGAGAATTAACATGGATGCATCCAAAAGGGATTATTTTGTGAAGAAGATACATGAGAAAACAATGGATGCCATAGATAAGAAAGGAAAGGATATTGCTCAAAGGAGAAATAAAAAGAGAAAGGAGTTTATTTTTCAAGAGGGAGATTTGGTATAGGTACACTTTCGAAAGGATAGATTACCTAAGCTAAGGAAATCAAAATTATTGCCAAGAGGTGCTGGTCCTTACAAAGTGATTGCAAAAATAAATGACAATGCTTACAAGATAGATCTTCCAATTGATGAATTTGGAGTGAGTAATTCCTTCAATGTTTCGGATTTGACACCATATCATGGAGAGAACCTTGATGTCGACATCAAGGCTTTTCAAGGGGGAGGATGATGAGGACATCCCTAGTACATTGCAACTTAAACAAGATCAAGTGAGACTTGGACCAATGACAAGATCAAGGACCAAGCTACTAGAACAACAGGTGAATTCAATCCTCATTAATTATGCTATTTATGATTATGAGAATTTTACACTACCTAAGTCTATGCATTTATGTATGATTAGGTTTATTGATAACACAAACATGATGGAGGAGAACAATCAAGAGGAGCTAGAATATGATTATATAAGTGGTGAAAACAAAGGAGCCATGGTGAAAAAATGTTAGAAGATGGTGAAAACAATCATGCCATGGTGAAAACAAGTGTCCAAGATGGAGAAAAAAAATAACAATTGTTATGTCAATAAAACAATTTTTATTCTTCAATACAAGGGGATAGGCGCCTCCACCAATTTAAATGCGCCATAGAAAATCCTATTCCTAATAGGTATGGTTTGTATACCATAATTGTCTGAATCCCTTAATGGTGGATCGGTGTGTATCTCTCTTTAAGTCATAGTTGGACTCCTAGTCCTAGTAGGAGTCCTAGTCCTTGTAGGAGGAGGGGACTTGCGCAAGGAGCCCCTTCTGGCCGCACCCTCCACCTATATATGTCCACCACCTGCGTGTGGTATAGGTAGAACAAGTTTAAACCAAAACCAACCAACCCTAGCCTTGAGATTGTATTGCTGCTAAGCATTCATCTTGAAGTTTACCCTTGCAAAGTTGTGTGATATCTTGTTATTCCATCTGGGAATAGGGGGATACAGGACCACTTGTGATCTTTGATTACTTCTGCAAGAGTGTGTAGTTGAGAATATCCAAAGAGCTTGATTGTTGTTGCATCTCGCAACAGGGGTCTGCTAAGTGAGAGGTCTCAGTGTAGAACTAGTTATCGACATATCAGAAAAATATAAAAAGAGAGAGAAGCTATTTGAGAAGATTGGGCCACCCCATATCATTTGGTGTTATAAATAAATAATTATGGTTTATTAAAGAAAACAGAAAAAGAAAACAGAATAAAAAAAGGGGGGAAGAGAGAAAAGGCTAGAGCAGCCCATCCCACCTCCTTCTCCCCTTCCTTATTTTCCGCACGAACCCAGCAGGCCCAACAACCCGCAAGAGGCCCAGTAGCGCGTGCAACCTCTCTCTCTCTCTCTCTTTCTTTCGCTGACAGGTGGACCCCACCGCTGGCGTCATCAGTGACGTAACCTTCCTTCAACCTCGCGCCGAAACGTTCGGCCGAGATTTTCGCCAGCGCAATCACCACCCCCGGGCACCGCCTTCCCTCCCTATCGCCTCCTATATATAGCACAAGGAACCCTCTTTTGTTTGCCCTAAACCCTAGCCCGAGAGCGCCGCGATACCGCACTTTATTGCTCGCCGGAGAAGGTCCCGTCTGTCGGTCGTTTCCATTGAATCCGGTGAGATATCCCGTACCCTCCATCCCCGTTCGTTCCATGTTGCTCTCCTCGTCTATGCGCACCTCCTGAGGATTTTTTTTTCCCGAACTTGTTTGCAGCCAGGAGACCGCACCGTGCACACCGGAGCTCCGCCGGCGCTCGAGAAGCTCCACTCGCTCGACGCGGCCATCCCAGGAAACGCGAGGATGCGCAACCGTCACCATGCGTCACCGCCAATGTCGAGATCTTACGACTCGGGCCGCCGTACTCTCCATTTCCGGCCACCCCACTCCGGTAAGCTCTCTCCCTCACTCTCACCCGCTAGATCCATCGGACGGATGAGATTAGATTGAGCGTGAAGCGGTATGTTACCGTTAGATCGAGATCTGACGGCTCAGATCTAGCCACTAATCCATGTCACACTAGTCCAGTCAGCAGCCACGCAACAGCACAGTCAGCAGCAGCACCCAATCAGGATCAGCCACGTGGCCCTGCTTTAATTTGAAAATTTTCTCCCGCTATATTTAATTGGCAATTTTGCAGATTAGCCCCTGCAACTTCAATTCATCATAACTTTTTATCCATAAATCCAAATTGAACAAACTTAGACTTTTTGGAATCCCCTTGATCTGTAGAATATTTTGGCACTAGCAAAACTTAAATTTTACCATTTAAAATTTGTTCAATTGCAAATATGCTTGTTTGATGATTTTTGGCATAATTCAAATTCTACAAATCCAAAAATTGCAAATAAAATATATTTGGAATCCTTAGGATGTGTACTTTCATGCCCTCTGTTCCAAAATAATTTTTGAACAAGTTAAATATGAATTTAGAATTAATTGGTATATTTGAGCATTGTTGACATAGATTTAATTCTATAAATAATTTCGATATAGTTCCTTTTGCAAAATTGATCCATTTGGTAACCTTGAACCAGAGACATCTTTTACTAACCATTTTGGACATCGTTGGACCATGACCTTGTGTTTTTGACCAAAAACCCAATATAATGATTCATCCATTTTACCATGTCTTAGAATTTGTTTCCATCTTTTTATTCTTTGATGTTATGGCTATTTTTGAGCCAAGACCAAGTCCCTAGTATGTGTAAATCACATATAAGACCAAGTAATGAACCTCAAACACTAGTAATTTTGTTTTCCATCTACTTCCCCACTCCCCTATTCTTGCTTCAAGAATTCATCAAGTTAGCAAATGGAACACAAGATTCAAGCAATAGAAGGCACTCCACTTTCAACTTGGTGGCAACATGAAGAGCTACAAGGAAGATCAATGAAGAGATTTTGAATAAAAGGCTTGGACTCCACAACTAGAAGCAACTCAAGGGGGTACATGTGTATGAAGAAAATCAAGGAGAAGACATCTTCCTCTCTCTTTCTAACCTTTCGATTGCTTTTCAAATTGACTTAGTGGTAGTTGTGCCCATCCCACCTTGGAACAACTAGTGAGAAGGCCATGAAGAATTTATCAAGACAAGGAGAAGAATCCATCCAAGGACAAGTCTACAGTAGAAGCATGAAGATGATCTTCAAGATGACAAGCAAGTCAAGACTTGGAGCAATCCATACAAGTTGAAGAATAACAAGTTGTTTATGTCCAACCATTGACCCAAATAGAAAATCCCAAGGCTTTATATTGTTATCTCCATTGTTATGAAGTTAGTTGAACCTAGACCCACCTTAACCCAAAATGGATGGAATAAGTTAGATCACTCAAATGTCTTGATGAAAATGACTAAGTGTTACACATTGTTATGTGCTATGTTAGTTGAAGAAGTGATATGATCACCCTTGGTGAACCCTTGGAACTTCCTCGACAAGTATGGTTATAATAAAGTTTGATCACATCAAACTCAACCAGTCCATCCCAAGTAAACCCTTCGAAACTCCTTAACAAGTATGAAACCATTATAGAACGAATATTTCAAACTCACACCTTGACCTTGTCCTAGCCAACTTGGTTAAACCCATGTTGTTATGTTAGTTGCTCTGTATGTTTTCTTCACTTGTATGTTTGTTTGGTAAGATGTTTGTTTATTTTTTTATTGTGTTTTCAATGTATAGATTGTACGGAGAGCAACGATCTTTTGCAAAGAGACTGTTATTTCTTCACCAATTCAACAAGGCAAGTAACACACCATTCAACTACCCATTATTTTCTATATGCATTTGTTGATTTGGAGTAGTATGCATGATAGGAAATTTTACCAAGTTATATTATGCTATGCTATTATCCTAGTAGTGTGTATCCCTCTCTTTACCTTATCTTTATAGCCTTAGAACTTGATAGATGCTATGCTATGTTATAAATTGTTTTTTACTTGATGTTGTGGAAAAATTCTAAGTAACGACTTTAATGAACCACCTGGGTGGATTTGGTAGTGCAAGGCTGATGAGAGTTGAGTGTCTCCCCGAGGGGTGTTCACTTGAGGAATGCCACCCAGGAACAAAGTGATTACGATGTTCCCCAAGTTTAGATTGCTTCTAGTGCAGCCTTTAGTCATATGGGCTCTGTCTTGATCAACTAAGTTGTGAGGGTTCAGCCTGGGCTTGACAAGCAGATGTAGCATAATTATAGGTGGAACGGGTCTTGCCATTGGGTTGAATTCTTGCTTATGAAAGATCTCGTCTTGATTCTTCTCCTTTCCTTAATGCACTTACGGTGTATAGGATGTTTGGGTTGAATTGAGTCTGAAGGTGAGAGTGCACAAACTCTGCAGAGTCAACAAACAAAGATCTTAGCTGTGTCCCCGGTTATGGACAACTATGATCAGCTGGACAAGGATGGACGGAAGAATCACATCACCATTTTCAATAAGTAAAGTTTGACCAAGTGAACAGTAGTTGTGGTGCTTGGATCTCAGTCCAATGACGCCACCTTTTGAAAACAAAAGTTTGTTTTACAAAAGGGATAGGAGAAAACTGGCTTTATACAAACTTAGCCAAAACTCCACTCAGCCAAATAAGCATGTAGTATTAGTCTTGCCATTTATATCCACCATAGTGTTACTTGTCAATACATTAAATTGTATTGACTCCCTTGTGGATGCATATTCCATCCTGCAAATGATTCTGAAGACGAGTGAGGACTTCGTTTAGGATCTCGAGACTATCGCCAACATGTTTTGCTTGTGGCACATGAAGAATATGGGCTCAATGTTGTTCTATGTTTTCCGATGTATTTCTTTGTTTTCTGTTAGTCTTCTAAGACTATGCAAGTTGTAATACTATTTTGTATAGACTGGATCAGGCGATGTAATAGAATTTGATGCATTTGCATGATATTTCATCTTGTACTGTGGTGCTAGCAATTGATCCAGGGACTAGCACAATAACACAGATGTTCTTACATTAATTAAATGTGGGAACGCTACATTCTTGCCAACCTTCCCCTTGCGGCTTTTGTTGGATCGGTGGACCGGTCGATGAGAGGAATCGGCTCCAATTAGCGTGTTGTTGACTTGAGTTTGCGATCCCTCGAAGGATCCACGAGTTATCTCCCCTTTTGTGTGCGTGAGTACATCGTGTTCTTCATGTTCTTCGCGTTCTTCCCAATCTTCCCACCTCTTGTGTGTCAATCCGTAAAGATCGGGCCGCCCTAGAGGCCAAGCTTATATCATATGGTATCAAGAGCAAGGTTGCCATGGATTTGACACCGTCTTTCCCCCAATTTTTTTTGTTCTTGCCTAAATTCGAAAATTTCCACCAAAAATAGCCCCACTTTGCTTTTGGATCGATTTGTGATTTGAGTGTGTTTTGGTAGGTTTTGATCCATATATCCTCTACTATACTTGTTGATCTACCTTTCCTTTGTGTTTACATGGCCTAATTCCACTTTTTTCACCTTCGATTTGGTGATTTTCAGAGAAGTTTTCCGCCCAAAAAAGTCAAAATCGCGACCAAAATCGCGAATTTTCGAGTGCGCAGAAACCCGTCTCTTGCCCGGCCTAGGCTGGCCTCCAAGAAAACTGCCGAGTCCGAAAACCGTTTTGGCCATAACTTTTGACTCGGAACTCTGTTTTGAGTGATCTTTAGCTCATTTAGTAGAAAATTACATCATCTACATCACCATTGCAGGTGATCCATCATCCATTGAAGCCCAGTTTCGTGAGCAAGCACGAAACTTTGCAGCCTATAGGGTGAAGATCGTCGGAGAGAGGTATAAACATTCCGAATCTTCTCCGTCTTGCCATTCCTTTGTGAGCCAACCTAACTTGTGATCACCTTACCTATTGGAGATAGTTCATCTATGATTGCTTGGGCTTTGCAAACTTGTACCGTGTAGTTTCTGAGCGACTGTTGTATGCGCTAGTTTATATAGTTTCATATGTTGGCACGAAGTGAGTGAGCAAAAAGTGCAAAAGAGAAAGAGAGAAGAGAAGAGAAATAATAAGAGAGAAAAAGGAAGCCACCACCTTCTATACCACTTGTAGGAAGCGCACAAGCTCGATGAACATCTCGTAGGTGGTGCATGGTGTGCAAATCTTGTAGCCCACCAATAAATTACAATCTAACTAGTGGCTCTCCTTGTACTTGTGCAACACGAGCTTTATATTCTTTGCTAGGATCATTTGGTTCATTCGCTCACATTTTGGTTGCATTAGTCCCATTTATCTCCGTGCGTGTGTTTTCATATATCTTTTGGAGATTGACTAGTTGTTGCTTTGTGACCTTTGTGGTTCTCTACTTTCCATTACAATATCTTGGTTTCCGGTTGTTCCATTTGCTTTCCACTTTCCATACCTATCCACCCATAAGCCGTGTGTGTTTTGGAGCTTGTTTTTGGATATTTCGAACTCAAGTCACTTTATTCTTTTTATTATCGGTTTCTCTTGGCATGGTCCACTAGTTCCAATACTTGCTAAAAGGTGAGGTTTGAGCTCTTAGGTATTCACACTCCATATATACACTTGTGCTTTGGAGTAACCATGTGTAGTGAGAGCGGAGCATATGGAGGCCATGATGACTATGATGAGTACATGATGGACCACTTCGACTACAACAACGACAACGAGCTTGACATGGGTGACCTCTACCACGACATGGTGGATCACCACTCCTGCGAGCACGACATGGTGGATGACCACTACTATGAGCATGACTTGGTGGATCACCACCACTACTACGACCACGACGTCGAGCTCTACAATTCCTCCCCAAGCATCATCGACATGGCGGAGCACCACACCAACCACGACAACTTTGACTCCATGAGCTCCAACGACATGAACCACTACTACAACTACGACACCGCGAGCTTGGATGAAGAGATGAAGCTGTGCTACACCGACTACGCATCCACAAACATGGCGGAGTACTACACCGGCAATGACTCCATAAGCATGAGGGACAAGATGGAGCTCTACAACTTCTCCGACTCCGACGTGGATGAGCTCACCTAAAAAAACTTCCTCTCCAAGCTTCGAGGGCCAAGATATGATATGTCCTATGGTTCATGCTCAAGACTGAGGACCTTCAAGGAGAATGCCAAGGCCAACACAAGACAACGCCCTACAACCTCAAGATGGTGCCACAACGAGAAATCCGACAAGTTGGCAAAGTCAATATTGGCTCCTTCAACATCAAGACGATGCCACAAGAAGGACATCATCGAGGCTCCATCAAGCAAGAACGCCAAACAGCCAAGGCATCCAAATGATTTTCTTCGTCAACAAACTTCAACATCCAAGTTGGCGCCCACACAAGCTACAAGACGACGACACAAGAAGATAACATCTACACCAACACTCCAAGTGCACGATGACTTCCGCACACCAATAATGGAGGCGAGCGCACATCACAAGGTGTCTCCTTCAAGTGCTACCACAACATTGCCAACACATATGCAAGCTATGAAGGTTCCATTCCATGCCATGGATACGACCTTCGATAAGTCTGAGGATGCTACCTCTCAACGGGTACAAGATCTCAAGAACTCCATCGACAAGATCCCCAAGCGTCTAGCAAGTTCAAGACGGAGACACAAGAAACAAGATCACACATGAAAGTCTAAGACCACCATGGTGCCCTCGACAAGTATGAAACATGTGGTATCTTCATCAAGTGCCACCACCATAATGGCTCCCACAGGGCAAGAGGAAGACCTACACCAAGATGGAGGAAGAAAAGGCCCTCCCATATATGATGATGATGGTGGTTCGAGCACCGGTCCCAACAACACCATGAGACTACTTCAAGACAAAGATCTCTTATGCCCCATATGCAATGCACATGGCCATGTGATGTGGGATTTCCAAGGCAGCGACGAAGATGGTGCGTCAAGTGGAGAAGCCCAGCATGGGATTTTCCCTTCGGCAATGGAGGCGAGTGATGATGCCAATCTTATGGCTCACACATTTGGAGGCGATACGGTTGATGAGGTTGAGCAAGGGATTTTCCCTTCAACCAAGGAGGCGTGTGGAGTTGAGGATATTGAGCGTACCTCTATGTGCATGTGTTAGGAGATGGTACCAATCCCATGTGAGCATGAGAGCCACTTAGCCCACATGAGTGTGAGTGAATGTGAGATGAGTGACTCCACCATATGTGATGAGGATATAATAGGGGTCCATGATGATTATGCATGCTTAAGTTGGAAGGAAATGTTGAGCCTCACTGATGTTCATTATAAGGTGAATTCTTTCCTAGTAATAAATATTGTTTGTGTTTATAAGAATGTTATACTACCTAAACCTATGCATTATGTATTAGTAGGGTTATTGATAACACAAACATGGATGGAGGAAGACCTCAAGGCATGCTGGAAAACAACATGGAAATGATGGAAAACAAGACACATGATGAGGACATCCCTAGTACACTTGTTATTCCTCCTATTGATGATGATGTTGTTGTTCAAGAGAAGCAAGATGAAGTGAGAATTGGACCAATGAATAGATCAAGGACCAAAATAATTGAATAGAAGGTGAACTCACTCCTATTAAATTATGATGTTTGTTCTTATGAGAATATTATACTACCTAAATCCCTGCATTTATGTATGATTCAGGTTGTTGATAACACAACCATTATGGGAGGAGAGGAGCATGGAGCCATGGAGCAATGCATGGGAGAACACATGGAGGATGATCATGGCAGCACATACAAGAGGGAGAAACCAGGAGCAATGCATGATGGAGATGGGAGCACCAAGGACATGTCTTAGGTTGTTTTCACCTATTATTATGTGTCATGTGCATTAGGCGTATGGGGGCACCAAGGACATGTCCTAGGGTGTCCCATGCGTGTGGAATAAAGGCTTGTATGCCTATTGGCCGCACCCCCCCCCCTCACGGGTCGGTTTGTATCTACTAGTCCAAGTCAAAACCCCTTATGGGTCAAGTCCTAGTCAGGTTTGGGCTGGTGCTTGCGCAACCCAAGCTGTGGCCGCACCCCCCTCTCTCATATATACCTCTTCACCTGCGTGTGAGAGGTTTAGACTACGTTTATTCATAAACCCTAGAACTCCATTGTTGATTGCTCGAAGCATTCATCGGGAATTGATATTCTGCAAGTTTTGTGTGTTATTTGCTATTCCACTGGGAATTAGTTGATATAGGACCACTAGTAGTCAGTGGATGCTCGTGCAAGTGTGTGGATTTACGAATATCCAAGGGATTGGCTGCTGCTGCAATTGGCATCAGGAATTAGCCGGAGAGTTCGTGGAGAGACACAATTTATCAGATCCCTGTTATCGTGTGAGTTCATCGAGAAGATCGGGCAACCACTTATCATCTTGGTATCAGATTTACAGGTTAACTCGGTGAGATATCGTGATCTAGTAGATTAGTTCTTGTTTTCATTACCTACCCACAGAAAAAGCCACAAAAAAATAGGATTAGTTCGAGCCATAGCCTTAGATCATCACTTTTATCAAGTTTTAGTTGTTGTTTTGTGGTTGATTTCGTGTTGCTTTTCTCCTTTTTTAGTCTTTCGGTTTTGGTCTAGGTTTAGGATTCTAAGTGTTCTTCGAGTTATCCCAATTGTGTCCACAAAATTTCACCCAAAAACTCCCTTCCGATCCAAAGTTATACTCAATTTGAGTTGGGTTCGGTTTCGTGCCGCGGCACCAAATTGCGCAGATTCACTGCCGCCGCCGTGTCCTAGCCGCAGTCGGAGTGCACCTCGACTGCACCTTACAAAATCCCGCCCGCGGACCAGCCCAGCGCTTATCCGTAGCCCCCCTGTGCGCGCTGCCGCGGCACGCGGTCTTCACGTTTTTCTGCCGCGCGCCAACGCTGCTGCTTGCGCCAAACCACAGACAGTGTCTGTACTATTGCGCGCGCCCGGTTTTGGCCTGTTCGCTGCACCTGCGCGCTGCCGCGATAGCGATTTGGCTCGTTTCTCTGCCGTGGTACGTTTTTCCTGCCGTGAGGTCTAATAGTAGTTGTAGTTATTTTTCGGTTTAGTTTTCTTTTAAACTTTCTTTAGGTTTTCTTTTCCTATCTTTGTGAGACTTAGCCACAGCCATTCTACAGCAACATACAGGCATCTTTCCTATAAACAATAGCTATTTTTTGCTCATTCCAGGCTGCTCATTATCGCATACATTGTGTCACATTGATATTATTGTGCTTATTTTTGCTCCTAGCTAGTTTTGGCCAGTTATAAAAGTATCAAAAAAACAGAAAACAGAAAAAAGAGAAAAACAGAATTGAGAAAAGAGAAAAAGGCCTTGAGATACATTGCTATATTGTTATTAGAGTTGTTTCATCACTACTATATTGACACTTTCCATTGACCAATCTTGTGCCTGTGATATATTTGAGCATAGCTAGTGTCTTTCGAGTGCATTGCAATATTTCCATCCATATAATTGCATTTCCACATATGTCTCCACTTTGGTGTGTGTTTCCTAGGTGTTATTTTCAGTCATCACAAACAGCAAATAGGACTTGTTATTGGTGTTGTTAGGTATCCATACCAAGCCCCACTATATATCCTGCTTTGCCTTGTGTTAGCTAAAATCCATGGGTATTCTTTTATTCACACCAAGTCATAGTAGTGATGTTTACTTGTGGTAAGTATTGCTATTCACTTTGGAACAGTAAGTTAACCCCATTGCTTTGCTGTTTTGAGTGAGTTGTGAGAGAACACCACATCCCATATTTTTGTTTTCACTAACACATTAATCCATGGAGTCTGTGGCTAGTGATGTGCAGGTGGATAAAATTGGTGGGAAAGCTACTAGGGCTACTTCTAAGAAGACTGTTGATGATATTCTCACATGGGGAGATCTATCCAAATTTAGAGATATGATCACTTCCAGAATTGATAAGAAGCTTGATCAGTATGATGAAGTGGTAGCCACCAGAATTGATAAGAAGCTTGATTCTTATGATGAGAGTTTGAGGAGGGATTTACAGCATATGGATATTAAAATTGAGAAAGTTGCTTCTCAAGAATCTGTTGATATTACGCAAGAATCTCTCACTAATTTGACTAGACAAATTACACAGTTGTCTACTCAACTAGAACAAACAGGTAATGATGATGATTGGGAACCAGGCCGATCCCAAGCTTATAATGGCTGAGGAAGTTTTGCTGCTAGAAGAATACAAGCTCATGGTCATCATGGAGAAGATGATGGTTTGGGCAAGCCAACATTTTCTATTCCTCCTTTCACTTTTGATACTGATGATGTAGAGGAATATTTGATGTGGGAGCTTAAAATTGAGAAGCTATGGAGATTGCATGATTACAATGAAGATAGGAAGATTAAATTGGCTTCTTCTAGTTTTGATGGTTATGCTCTATTGTGGTGGGATAATATTACACAATTGAGGGAATAAAATAGTGATCCTGAAGTGGTTACTTGGGATACTATGAAGCAACTCATGAGGAACAGATTTGTGCCCAAGAATTATGTGAGAACATTATATGATAGATTGCAACAGTTGAAGCAAGGTACATTGTCTGTTGATGCTTATTATAGAGAGATGGAGTTGATTATTCAGAGGGCTAAAGTGAGAGAGTAACCAGAACATACTATGCAACGTTTTCTCTAGGTTTGCAATTTAAAATCAGAAGGATTGTGAGGCACCTCCAATATAATGATATGAATGAATTGCTACATCATGCAAGGGAGGCAGAATCACAGCTAGCCGAGGAGGCAAAGATGAGTGCTAGGAGGTTGTTTTCACCTCGAAATAATAATTTTTCTTCTCCATCACCACAACCAGCACCTAGCCGTGGGGTTTCTACACCCAAGGCCGAGATCACACCCTCCACTTCTAGGAGGCAAGTGCAACCAGCAGCAAGTGCTAGTGGATCCACTTCTTCCATAGCACGAAATAGAGACATGTCATGTCACACATGTGATGGAAAACGCCACTTTAAGAGAGAATGTCCAAATAAAAAGACCATGCTTGTTAATGAGGATAATGAGTATGAGACTAGAGATGATGTTGATCCTACTGAGGAGGATGATTGTGATGAGCAAGGAGGTCCACTTGATGCTTATGCCACCCATTACCCCACTATTGTTTGCTCACAAAATGCTGCTGCTTTGAGTGTTATTCCTTCTCCAGAAAATCAGAGGTGCAATATTTTCCAAACCAAAGCAATGGTAGGTCCTAAAATGGCTTGCAAAGTTATTATTGATGGAGGAAGTTGCAGAAATCTTGCTAGTAAAGAGCTATGTGCAAAACTGAAATTGAAGTATATTCCACACCCTCATCGTTATTATATACAGTGGCTGAGTGATAAAGGAGATATGAAGGTGAGCTACATGGTGAGAGTGGAGTTCCAAATTGGGCCATATACTGATACCATTGAGTGTGATGTTGTGCCCATGTATGTTTGTCACATGTTGCTTGGAAGACCATGGCAGTTTGACAGGAATGTTACACATAATGGGAGAGCTAACACATACCAGTTGAATTGGCATGGGAAGGATATTATTTTGAGACCTATGACACCACAACAAATTGTAAATGAGTCTCGTCAAAAAACTGAAATGAATTTAGAGAAGGGGAGTGAGAAAGAAAAACAAGAGAGTAATCCTTCTATGAGTGAAAAAAATAAGATGAGTGGTAAAAATAAAAGTGAGGGAGTGAGCCTATTATGTATGCTAGCCACCAAAGAGGATTTGAGAGAGTTTAGTGGGGACCCTAGTATGCTTCCGATAGTGCTTATGCACAAGGGAGAAATTTTGGTTTCTTCTGACATGACCCCTATTCCTCTTGGTGGTTCTCATGTGCTACGGGATTTTGATGATGTTTTTCCAGAGGAGGTACCAGCAGGGCTGCCACCGTTGCGTCGCATTCAGCACCAAATTGACTTGATTCCTGGAGCAACATTGCCAAACCGAGCCCCTTACAGGACAAATCTCCAAGAAACAACGGAAATTTAGTAACAAGTGCAGGAGCTACTCGACAAAGGTTATATTTGAATTAGCTTATCTCCATGTGTTGTTCCTGTTATTTTAGTGCCTAAGAAAGATGGTACTTGGCGCATGTGTGTAGATTGTAGAGCAATTAATGTAGCGTTCCCACATTTTAATAATGTAAGAACACCTGTGTTATTGTGCTAGTCCCTGGATCAATTGCTAGCACCACAGTTCCAAAATGAAATATCATGCAAATGCATCAAATTCTATTACATCGCATGATCGAGTCTTTACAAAATAGTATTACAACTTGCATAGTCTTAGAAGACTAGCAGAAAACAAAGAAATACAGCGGAAAACATAGAACACATTGAGCCCATCTTCTTCATGTGCCACAGGCAAAACATGTTGGCGATAGTCTCGAGATCCTAAACGAAATCCTCACTCGTCTTCAGAAACATCTGCAATATGGAATATGCAGCCACAAGGGAGTCAATACAATTTAATGTATTGGCAAGTAACACTATGGTGGATATAAATGACAAGACTAATACTACATGCTTATTTGGCTGAGTGGAGTTTTGGCTAAGTTTGCATAAAGCCAGTTTTCTCCTATCACTTTTGTAAAACAACTTTTCTTTTCAAAAGGGTGGCAACATTGGATTAAGATCCAAGCACCACAATACTGTTCACTTGGTCAAATTTTACTTATTAAATTGGTGATGAGATTCTTCCGTCAATCCTTGTCCAGTTGTTCATAGTTGTCCATAACCGGGGACACGGCTAAGATCTTAGTTTGTTGACTCTACAGAGGTTGTGCACTTTCACCCTTTGTCTTCAATTAGCCCCTATACACCCGGAGTGCATCATGGAAAGGAGAATTGAGACGAGATCATTCAGAAGAAGAAGTCCAAACCCACCGGCAAGACCGTTCCACCTATAATTTTGCTACATCTGCTAGTCAAGCCTGGGCTGAACCCTCACAACTTAGTTGATCAAGACAGATCCCATATGTCAAAAGGTTGCACGGGAAGCTACTAAACTTAGAAGGACATAGTAATCTCTTTGTTCCTGGGTGGCCATCCGCAAGTGACAACCTCAAGTGGAATAACCCTTAGATAAGGGCCCTGAGGAAACACTCAACATAACCCAGTCTTGCCACTTCCACCCAGGTGGTTTATTCGTTAGTTATACTTAGGATTTTTCCTCAACATCTAGTAAAACAATTTGTAACATTGCATAGCACCTAATAAATTCTAAGGCTATCAAAATAACAAGGTAAAAGGGATGGCTACACACTACTGGGATAATAGCATAGCATAGTATAACTTAGTAAAATGTCCCATCATGCATACTACTCAAAATCAACTAATGCATATAGAAAATAATGGGTAGTTGATGGTGTGTTACTTGCCTTGTTGAAGTTGGTGAAGATATCACACTCTCTTCACAAAAGATCGTTGCTCTCCGTACAATCTATTCATTGAAAACACAATAACAAAATAAACAAGCATCCTAGCAAACAAACATACAAGTGTAGAAAAGCAACTAACATATCAAAAGGGGCTTAACCAAGTTGGTTAGGACAAGGTCTAGGTTTAAGTTGAAAGATTCATTCTCTAGTGGTCTCATTCTTGTTAAGGAAATTCCAATGGTTTACTTGGGAAGGACTAGGTTGAGCTTGATATGATCTAACTTTATTATAACCATACTTGTCAAGGAAGTTCCAAGAGTTCACTAAGAATAAACATATTACTTCTTCAACTAAAGTAATACATGCAAACACTTGGTCATATTCACCTTCAAAAATATTTGAGTGACTATGTTAGTATATTCCATTGTGGTTAGGGTAGGCCTACTAACTTCCTCATCAAAGGGAAAATATTACTAAGTCTTGGATTTTCCATTTGGGTCAATGGTTGGACAAAAATAACTTGTTATTCTTCAACTTGTATGGATTGCTTCTAGACCTCATGTGATTGCCTTCTTGAAGATCATCATCATGCCATCTAAGTTGTTTTCTTCCTTGGTGTGGTGCTTCTCTTGGTCTTGATAGTCTTCATGATTTTCACTTCACTAATTTGTTTGGGTATGGGATGGGCACATATACCACTAAGTCAATTTGGAAAGAAAAATAAGAAGAAGGATAGAAAGAGAGAGGGAGATGTTTTCTTCTGGATTTCTTCACACTTGTACTTCCTTGAGTTGCTTCTAGTGGTGGAGTATTTTCTTCAAAATTTCTTCATTGATCCTCCTTGTAGCTCTACATGTTTCCACCAAGTTGAAAGTGAAGAACCTTCTATTTCTTGAGTCTTGTTTTCCATTTGCTAACTTGATGGATTCTTGAAGCAAGAATAGGGGATGGAGGAGTAGATAGAACACTATAGTACTAGTGTTTGAGGTTCACTACTTGGTATCTTATATGGTTTACATACTAGGGACTTGGTCTTGTATTCAAAATGGCCACAACAAACAAAGGTAGAAAGAGTAAAACAAAAACTAAGGCATGATCAACTAGTGGTTCACTAAGATGAAGTTTTTGTCCAACTTACAAGGAAATGGTTCAAGGTTGTCCAAAAGGTTTAGGTACTGATGTCTCTGGTTCAAGGTCACCAAAAGGAGCAATTTTTCTCAAGGGAACATATTCTAATTATTTATAGAATTAATTCTATGCCAAAAATACTTAATTGGACAACTTAATTCTAAATTCAAATTTAATTTGATAAAAAATTATTTTAGGACAAAGGGTATGAAAGTACACATCCTAAGGTTTCCAAATATATTTTATTTGCAATTTTTGGATTTGTAGAATTTGAATTATGCCAAAATTCACCAAACAAGCATATTTGAATTTGAACCAATTTAAGTTTGTCATATTTGCATTTGACCAGTGCCAAAAGTTTCTAGATGTCAAGGGCTTTTCAAAAAGTCCAAGATTGCTAAATTTGTCAAAGTGGTTAAAAAGTTATGATGGTTGCAAGTTACAGGGACTATTCTGCAAATCTGCCAATTATTTCTATTCGGGAAAACAGGAAAATAGAGGGGCTGACGTGGCGGCTGACGGGGCTGTGACTGGGCGCTGACAGGGCACACACGTGGCTAATTTCTATTGGCTCGTACCCCTTCAGTAAGTGATCTAATCCTGCCCCTTGGATCTAGATCTGACGGTGCTGGGGAGGTCGAGGTTACCTCCGCCGGAATTTTCACCGGAAAATGTCGAGATGGCGGTGCCGGGCTCGGACTTGGACGGCGATGAAGCTTCGGTGGTCCGCGAGCTCAACGGAGAGCACCACGGGGCTCAGCGGAGCACGCCGATTCGAAGGGTGTCGGCGGCGTCCACGGATATGGCTTCTCCCGATGGCGCGATGGACACCCGAGACGGCCGATGAAGTCGCTTCTCCGGCGAGCTCTCCCTTGTCGTTACGCTGCACCATGCAAATGGGAAGAGGTGTCAAAATTCGCGCATGGGCACGGGGAGGAAAAGGAGACAGAGAGGGGTGGCGGAGACGTGCTAAGATGGTCGGGATCGAGGTTGAACGGCGGCGGTCAGAAGCTATTCCGGCGAGCAAAATCTGAGGCCTGGGGGAACGAATCGAGCGGACTCTCGAGGGGGAAATGAAGAGGAGGAGGAGGTGTATAAAGGGGCAGGGTTGGGGCATTCAATCGGAGGCAGAAACGGAAGAATCAAGGAGATTTATTTCTCCTTCAATTCGGTTTGGAAACGGACGGGAGAGGAAGAAGACGATGATGACGCCAGCATGACGTCATCACTTTTTTTTTCTGTTTTCTTGTTTATTTTATATCTTCTGTTTTATAACTCCAATTAACCTCATTTAAATTTCTAAAATCTTGAAATATTAATACCTTTCCAACAATATCATTTTTGTAAACATTTCAGCATATTTTATTTTTGAATTTCTGAAAATTGAAATGATTCCTTAATAGTGATTAATGTGATTTTTAATTTCGAAATTTATAAAGTATAAATATTTGTCAAATTAAATTTCAGTAGCTTTATAATGATCAAATACTATTTTCCAAAACCAAAATAGAGTGTTTTCATCTTTTATAATTTTTTAAATATGATGAAAACATTAATAGTCACTTAATACAAATTTTAAAATAGAAAATGTAAATAAATGGAAATTGGGTCTTGTAATATTTCAGATACATTATTTAGGTCAAATATTATTTCTCAAAACAATTTCAACCCATTAGTATATTTTATAATTTTAGCATATTACTAAATCACTTAATAGCAACTTTATGCCATTTTTAATTGTAGAAAATAATTAAATAGGAAAGTTGATAATAATTATCAGAGGACTACCACATTTGTAAATATTTGTTTTCCCAAAGTATTTCACTTCTAAAAACAATTTATGGAATATATTCTATGGTTTGACACTTGATATTTGAATAGCAACTTAAATAATTTTTATTCATATGATATATTTAATGATTGGTGAAAATGTTTTTGGTGACATTGAGAATTACTAAAGATAACAATCCTCTAGTTTTTTTAAATATCATAATAATTTTCAAAATGGTAGTGGAGTTGAAAACATGTTTATAAATATGTTTGCCAAGATAATATTTTATTCACATGGGGGAACATATCTTATTTTAGAAATAGGCTTTACGGTTTTTGGAATTAAGGAAATTTGGATTCTTCATTCCAATTACATATTTATTTCTTTTCTTTCTTCCTTTTATTTGGGTTTTTGGTGACTTGCTTTATCATGAAAACAAAATTTCAATTTTTTGTGATTTTTGAGTTTTCCAAAAATCAGGGATGTTACAGACTACCACCCTTAAAAGAAATCTCGTCCCGAGATTTGGGAAGGCTAGAAAGAAAGATTAGGTTTTGGGTAACTGGGTTCCAGAACAACTAGGTGGGCTACCACCCTTAAAAGAAACTTTTGTGGGTAGTCTATTTTCATTAGATTGGAGTGTAGATTGATCTGGGATTGGCTTGAGTAGAACTTTCCTTCGCGGTAGAGCTATAGACCAACATAGGTATGTTGAACTACCTTTGACACTGAGGGGTCACTCCTTGGGTAAATCAAAATTCTTTGGGTTCCTCTCAACTTGGTCTTTTGAGGTCCTTAGCTATCTTCATCTTGTTGTTGTCATCCTTGAAGGCAAACACCATGCTATTTCTAACGAAACTCTCATGGCAGGCAAACTTCCATTTGTTTGATACCTCCAAGGTTGGCTTGATTCTCCTCGAAAATAGTACGTTTTCAGCAACACTAACATAGGGTCATTATTGTATTCTACCATTCTATGGTTCAGGTTTAACATCGCCGTCTCTCTAATAGGTATGTCACTCAGATTCAACATTCCTCATAGCAAAAGTGAATAATGTGAGTAGTCACAATGGGGGCCAATCCATGTTGCACTCAATCATTACCTTGTACTTGGATTGATGAATCTTGTTTAATAACACTAGGTCATCTCACTTGTCTAACAGAAAGTTTCCAATCTGAAAGACAAACCTGAGCTAAACTATAGGCTCTTACACTAGTGGGGTTGCATAAACTCTTATACTTCACTAACTGAGTTATTGCAGTTTCTTCATCTATCCTTCTCCTGATGTAGGGAAGAGCTTCTCCTGGTGTAGGGAAGGGCTTCAAAATCTTCATAGCTTATGGAACTTTGGGTCCTCTTGTTTATCTTCCCTTAATGATTGGATTGATGCACCTTGGTATAAAGTTTTCTTCATAATGGATGTGATTGTTCCTTCACACAAAAGAAGGAAATTTGATACTAGCATTCCTCAAATGGGATGGCTTGTGTATCAATAGGGTAAAGGTTGTATGATTCCAAATGGTTCTCACTATGGTTGGTGAATGAGTATGGTGTTGGGTTTGGTCTAGTAGGGATGAGTAGAGATTTAGGAAGATGGCTAAGGAAGGTTCTTATCCAAAATAGCATATCAAGGAAACTCATCTTACAAACAACACATAACAAACATACAGCAACACATTTCATCACACCAAACAACATAGTTTTAGGAAAACATCTAGTATTGTCATACCACACTCATTAGTATGATCAATACTCTAATCGTGTTTCGTGTCTCACAACTCTGTTACATCTCATGGTGGTCTACTATTCAAGGCAGGGTAACAACTTTCTTGCTTTACTCCTCATGAGAGGTCTTCAATACTCAGTCTTCACGATGATCTCCGCGTTCTTGTACATTGTAATCTCTTTTTCAAGAGTGTTGATCTCTTCTTCGGCTTCCTTGAGAATCTTCTTAGTGTTGTGAAGTCTCCACTTGAGTCTCTCAGTAAGTTCTTCAATAGCCCTCCATGCAGCACTTCTTGCTGAATCAAAGAATGTAAAATGCACCTCCTTGTTGGTGAGCATGCAATCTCCTCCCATCTTGTGGTCGTACTCCTTGTTCATGTACAGATGAATCTGCACCCACCAATATTCAAGATCATCTTCCTCATCAATGTAGGGAAAACCCCAGTAGACTGCTAGTCCTTCAAATCCCATGATTAACATGAGATCCTTCAATGCTCTTGGAAAATCAGTGTCACACTCTAGGGACATGGTCATCATTGGTCCTTTCTTGAGTGATTCAATGATGTTGGTCATCTACAGATAAGAGCAGACATTAGAAATGTATCATGGAAAGGAGTACGAGGAGAAATGAAGATATAAAAGATTTCTTTGTGGAGTTGTTAAAAAGTATATATATTTTATTCCTATGGCTTTTCCTATTCTAATCCAAACTTAGGGTCTCGAATCCTACAGGCAACACAATGCTCTGATACCATTTTGTAGCATTCCCACATTTAAATAATGTAAGAACACCTGTGTTATTGTGCTAGTCCCTGGATCAATTGCTAGCACCACAGTTCCAAAATGAAATATCATGCAAATGCATCAAATTCTATTACATCGCATGATCCAGTCTTTACAAAATAGTATTACAACTTGCATAGTCTTAAAAGACTAGCAGAAAACAAAGAAATACAGCGGAAAACATAGAACACATTGAGCCCATCTTCTTCATGTGCCACAGGCAAAACATGTTGGCGATAGTCTCGAGATCCTAAACGAAATCCTCACTCGTCTTCAGAAACATCTGCAATATGGAATATGCATTCACAAGGGAGTCAATACAATTTAATGTATTGGCAAGTAACACTATGGTGGATATAAATGACAAGATTAATACTACATGCTTATTTGGCTGAGTGGAGTTTTGGCTAAGTTTGCATAAAGCCAGTTTTCTCCTATCACTTTTGTAAAACAACTTTTCTTTTCAAAAGGATGGCACCATTGGATTAAGATCCAAGCACCACAATATTGTTCACTTGGTCAAATTTTACTTATTGAAATTGTTGATGAGATTCTTCCGTCAATCCTTGTCCAGTTGCTCATAGTTGTCCATAACCGGGGACACGGCTAAGATCTTAGTTTGTTGACTCTGCAGAGGTTGTGCACTTTCACCCTTTGTCTTCAATTAGCCCAAACATCCTATACACCCGGAGTGCATCATGGAAAGGAGAGAATTGAAACGAGATCTTTCAGAAGAAGAAGTCCAAACCCACCGGCAAGACCGTTCCACCTATAATTTTGCTACATCTGCTAGTCAAGCCTGGGCTGAACCCTCACAACTTAGTTGATCAAGACAGAGCCCATATGTCAAAAGGTTGCACGGGAAGCTACTAAACTTAGAAGGACATAGTAATCTCTTTGTTCCTGGGTGGCCATCCGCAAGTGACAACCTCAAGTGGAATAACCCTTAGATAAGGGCCCTAAGGAAACACTCAACATAATCCAGTCTTACCACTTCCACCCAGGTGGTTCATTCGTTAGTTATACTTAGGATTTTTCCTCAACATCTAGTAAAACAATTTGTAACATTGCATAGCACCTAATAAATTCTAAGGCTATCAAAATAACAAGGTAAAAGGGATGGCTACACACTACTAGGATAATAGCATAGCATAGTATAACTTAGTAAAATTTCCTATCATGCATACTACTCAAAATCAACTAATGCATATAGAAAATAATGGGTAGTTGATGGTGTGTTACTTGCCTTGTTGAAGTTGGTGAAGATATCACACTCTCTTCACAAAAGATCGTTGCTCTCCGTACAATCTATTCATTGAAAACACAATAACAAAATAAACAAGCATCCTAGCAAACAAACATACAAGTGTAGAAAAGCAACTAACATATCAAAAGGGGCTTAACCAAGTTGGTTAGGACAAGGTCTACGTTTAAGTTGAAAGATTCATTCTCTAGTGGTCTCATTCTTGTTAAGGAAATTCCAATGGTTTACTTGGGAAGGACTAGGTTGATCTTGATGTGATCTAACTTTATTATAACCATACTTGTCGAGGAAGTTCCAAGAGTTCACTAAGAATAAACATATTACTTCTTCGGCTAAAGTAATACATGCAAACACTTGGTCATATTAACCTTCAAAAATATTTGAGTGACTATGTTAGTATATTCCATTGTGGTTAGGGTAGGCCTACTAACTTCCTCATCAAAGGGAAAATATTACTAAGTCTTGGATTTTCCATTTGGGTCAATGGTTGGACAAAAATAACTTGTTATTCTTCAACTTGTATGGATTGCTTCTAGACCTCATGTGATTGCCTTCTTGAAGATCATCATCATGCCATCTAAGTTGTTTTCTTCCTTGGTGTGGTGCTTCTCTTGGTCTTGATAGTCTTCATGGTTTTCACTTCACTAATTGGTTTGGGTATGGGATGGGCACATATACCACTAAGTCAATTTGGAAAGAAAAATAAGAAGAAGGATAGAAAGAGAGAGGGAGATGTTTTCTTCTGGATTTCTTCACACTTGTACTTCCTTGAGTTGCTTCTAGTGGTGGAGTCTTTTCTTCAAAATTTCTTCATTGATCCTCCTTGTAGCTCTTCATGTTGCCACCAAGTTGAAAGTGAAGAACCTTCTATTTCTTGAGTCTTGTTTTCCATTTGCTAACTTGATGGATTCTTGAAGCAAGAATAGGGGATGGAGGAGTAGATAGAACACTATAGTACTAGTGTTTGAGGTTCACTACTTGGTCTCTTATATGGTTTACATACTAGGGACTTGGTCTTGGATTCAAAATGGCCACAACAAACAAAGGTAGAAAGAGTAAAACAAAAACTAAGGCATGATCAACTAGTGGTTCACTAAGATGAAGTTTTTGTCCAACTTACATGGAAATGGTTCAAGGTTTTCCAAAAGGTTTAGGTACTGATGTCTCTGGTTCAAGGTCACCAAAAGGAGCAATTTTTCTCAAGGGAACATATTCTAATTATTTATAGAATTAATTCTATGCCAAAAATACTTAATTGGACAACTTAATTCTAAATTCAAATTTAATTTGATAAAAAATTATTTTAGGACAGAGGGTATGAAAGTACACATCCTAAGGTTTCCAAATATATTTTATTTGCAATTTTTGGATTTGTAGAATTTGAATTATGCCAAAATTCACCAAACAAGCATATTTGAATTTGAACCAATTTAAGTTTTTCAAATTTGAATTTGGCCAGTGCCAAAAGTTTCTAGATGTCAAGGGCTTTTCAAAAAGTCCAAGATTGCTAAATTTGTCAAAGTGGTTAAAAAGTTATGATGGTTGCAAGTTACAGGGACTATTCTCCAAATCTGCCAATTATTTCTATTCGGGAAAACAGGAAAATAGAGGGGCTGACGTTGCGGCTGACGGGGCTGTGACTGGGCGCTGACAGGGCACACACGTGGCTAATTTCTATTGGCTCGTACCCCTTCAGTAAGTGATCTAATCCTGCCCCTTGGATCTAGATCTGACGGTGCTGGGGAGGTCGAGGTTACCTCCGCCGGAATTTTCACCGGAAAATGTCGAGACGGCGGTGCCGGGCTCGGACTTGGACGGCGATGAAGCTTCAGTTGTCCGCGAGCTCAACGGAGAGCACCACGGCGCTCAGCGGAGCACGCCGATTCGAAGGGTGTCGGCGGCGTCCACGGATATGGCTTCTCCCGATTGCGCGATGGACACCCGAGACGGCCGATGAAGTCGCTTCTCCGGCGAGCTCTCCCTTGTCGGTACGCTGCACCATGCAAACGGGAAGAGGTGTCAAAATTTGCGCAAGGGCACGGGGAGGAAAAGGAGACAGAGAGGGGTGGCGGAGACGTGCTAAGATGGCCGGGATCGAGGTTGAACAGGCGGCGGTCAGAAGCTATTCCGGCGAGCAAAATCTGAGGCCTGGGGGCACGAATCGAGCGGACTCTCGAGGGGGAAATGAAGAGGAGGAGGAGGTGTATAAAGGGTCAGGGTTGGGGCATTCAATCGGAGGCAGAAACGGAAGAATCAAGGAGATTTATTTCTCCTTCAATTCGGTTTGGAAACAGACGGGAGAGGAAAAAGACGATGATGACGCCAGCATGACGTCATCACTTTTTTTTCTGTTTTCTTGTTTATTTTATATCTTCTGTTTTATAACTCCAATTAACCTCATTTAAATTTCTAAAATCTTGAAATATTAATACCTTTCCAACAATATCATTTTTGTAAATATTTTAGCATATTTTATTTTTGAATTTCTGAAAATTGAAATGATTCCTTAATAGTGATTAATGTGATTTTTAATTTCGAAATTTATAAAGTATAAATATTTGTCAAATTAAATTTCAGTAGCTTTATAATGATCAAATACTATTTTCCAAAACCAAAATAGAGTGTTTTCATCTTTTATAATTTTTAAAGTATGATGAAAACATTAATAGTCACTTAATACAAATTTTAAAATAGAAAATGTAAATAAATGGAAATTGGGTCTTGTAATATTTCAGATACATTATTTAGGTCAAATATTATTTGTCAAAACAATTTCAACCCATTAGTATATTTTATAATTTTAGCATATTACTAAATCACTTAATAGCAACTTTATGCCATTTTTAATTGTAGAAAATAATTAAATAGGAAAGTTGATAATAATTATCAGAGGACTACCACATTTGTAAATATTTGTTTTCCCAAAGTATTTCACTTCTAAAAACAATTTATGGAATATATTCTATGGTTTGACACTTGATATTTGAATAACAACTTAAATAATTTTTATTCATATGATATATTTAATGATTGGTGAAAATATTTTTGGTGACATTGAGAATTACTAAAGATAACAATCCTCTAGTTTTTTTAAATATCATAATAATTTTCAAAATGGTAGTTTAGTTGAAAACATGTTTATAAAGATGTTTGCCAAGATAATATTTTATTCACATGGGGGAACATATTGTAACAGCCCAATTTTTGGAAGACAGGAAAAACTTGTTTTCAATAACCCAAAAATCAGGGCCAACAAAAACTTTTTAATATGTTTGACTTATGCTTGTGTTTTCATTTCTATTTGGTTGTTGTATGTGTTTGTGTTTGAGTTTGTTAACAACTAACATTAAAAACAATGATCATAACTTTCTTAAAAATACAACCCTGGTGATCAAGTCATGACAAGAAAGCTTATCATCTTCATTCATCACACTGTTTTGGCAAAAACCTTTTTGAAAATGTTTTGATTTTAAAAGAAACCCAATGAACAAGTTTTGAGAAAAACAAAAGATAATTTCCAAAACTATATGAAGAGTATGTTGGAGCTAATCATCTCCAACCTGTTTTCAACCAATATGTTTTTGCAAGTATTTCAAAAACTCTTTATCACCTCCTTCTTTTGCAAAAACAATAAAAGGGGACTATGTTACCCCTGTGTTTAACCTCAATTACATTCTTTTGGAAATAACAAGCTTTGAGATAAACATTTTTACAAAACCCTCTTGTCATGGTATGCCTTGATCACTACCTCCATTTAACACTTTAGAGAAACACTTGGAAATTAATATGAAGAACTCAATTGTTTGAGTGATCTTGTGTGTCTTGTTATGTTATCTACTTGTTGTGTGATCTTATCTTGTGTTTGCTTGAGTTATTTATTTCTGTTTGTTGTTTAATGTGTGTTGCTTTAATAAAATAAAACCTAGTAATAACAAGATCAAACATCAATACCATATTCCAACTCATGTCCATATCATCTTCTGTTTTCTTAAAATCTCCAACTTTGGGGACAGACTTCTATGACAAATCTTGAGATGATCATCATACATCTCATTGTATATATCTATTATATCCCTCCAAGTTGTTATTCTTGATGTTGAAAACACTTTGGTATCATCTTTCAAAGTCCTTTAGAAGGCATCCCTAAATATTGATCCTATTTCTGTTATCTTGAAGCACTTTGTCCATGTTACTCCAAATCACTCCTTATTGTTTTCAGGCCCAATGAACCTACCCTTGTAATCTCCATGACCTATACATCACCTTCATATGGTCCATTTATTTTGCAAAGGCCATTTAATTATTTATCTCTCATGGTTTTTAACCTATTAAATAAACTCCTGTTTTCACCCTTTTTCCACTTGGTGTCTCAAATATTTTCAAAGGAGTTGTCTATTAAAAATCACTTTTAAGACCTATATTATGTACTCTATCATCCCAACTCAAAAAGATTTGTTTTAAAAGCATTTTACTATTTCTTATTTTCCATTTTCCAAAAGGCCAGAAATGGACATTAAAACATTTTGTGAAGAAAAGTATTTCCTAAAATCTTGGAAAAATTACCTAACATGCCTATGGTCATGTGGGACTTATTTATAGAAAAACATTTGCAAGTTGTTTTGAAAAGTTTGGAGAAAACTTTTAAAAACAGTTTCTGCCATTTTTGAAATTCCAAAATTTTGTGAAAGAAATATTTTCAAAAACACTTGAGGCTACCACCCCTAGACTCCATTTTCCATCCTCTATCCAATGAACACAATCTTTCACATATGTTCTATTCAAAATTTTGGTGAAAACAGTCAAAAACTACCTCTGGTTACTCTGGTCACTATTGAGTTCATCCATGTGTTCAATCATTGCCTCCCCTCCACCTCTCTCTTCATCCCTGGCATTGTAAACATCCATATTGAACTCCTAGACATGGTCTACCAACCCCTAGCTCTCTCCCTATCTTTTTCTCTCAACCATTAGCTAGAGGCCAAGGATGGTGATCACCACCCATATATCTAATCCACTCCTCAGTCCATTCCAGGTCGAGCCCCTGCGCCACAGGGCTCCTAGTGCAACATGTGATCTCCCTGGAAGAGCCCTCCCCCTATCCTTGTCTCCATCCCCCTCGACCATGAGCTGTCCATGGTGTCCAGAGCACCCTCGCCACGTCTCTCGCGTTCCAACGCGTGGGCAGCATGCCAAGCTTCGGGTCCTTGTCTACTAGCTCCACGAGATGTCCAGGAGCACAACCGTGCCTCCCAATGCCTTCCACTCGCCCTCCTTCATCCCTTCCCCGCTGTCGAACACCTACGGGCGCGGAGCACACGCCGGCGATTTCCGACGCTCCCGTGCTCCTCCTGCCTCCGTACCTCTCCACGAGATCAATCTCACCATTCTCTATCTTCCTGGCCACAAAAATCCCGATGAATGCCTCGTTGGCCGACTCGTCTGCAACCACCATGGCCGCCATGGACGCCGGGCGCCGAGCTCCGATGACAACCGTCCCCGAGCCACCCTTCTGTTATCCATCAAGTCCATCCACCTCGTGATGCATCTAATCGAGACCCTAGCCGGAAACCCCTCTCCCTAACCCGGTTGTTCGCCGGAATCGGCCGCCGACCTCCGCGGGTAACCTCCTCGTCGAGCCGTGAGCACAGGTGGTTTCGCCCCTCTCCTCTCTTCCCTTACCTTCCTGGGTCACTCTAGAATCTTGTGCCCCGCTTTATTTCTACCTCCACTCGTTGCAGGGACGCCGTCGACCGTGACCATGTTCCGCCGCCGCGGATCCCCGGTGTCCACCCTGCTCCGGCCGTTCCCTTCCAAATCTTGTTGGGGCATCGCCTCCGCCACGTCGTCCTGGTCCTCGTGGTGCAATCTGCTCTTCCATGTGACCACGGGAATCAACAGCGGCGAGCCCGCATGTCCTCTGTGACTGCCGGAGGGGACTCCGCCGTGTTCTTTGGTCATCGCCGGCTGGTGCGGACGGGACCTCCTGTCAGCCGTCGGATCCGCATCCGACGCGTCCTTTTGAACCGCGGGATGATCTAACCCCAGCCGTTGATGGAAGATCAAATGGTTGCTTACCATTTTGCCGCGCGCGCGCTGGCTAGCAGGCCGGCCTGCCTCCGTGCGGCCCAACTTCTTCAGATCTGGCCCTTTTGCCATTTGTTTCTGCAGGTTGAATTTGTTTTTCAGCAGATCTGTTTTCTGCCTTTTTACTTTTAATCAAAACAAAAATGTTAACTACTGAATCTTGCCAAACCAAAAATCACAGATGTAGATCTACTAATTCCTAACCATCTCCAAGTTGCAGATCTGCATTTTGTGGTATATTTTAGGAGAAATAAAATAAATGACAGAGAGACTCATTAACACCTTTTATTTAATAACTTGAGTTCTAAGTATCCAAATCTTGCAAACTCAACTGTTCTGAGTAGCCCTTGATAATATCTATCTGTTGAACTTGGCCTTGTGTTGACTTGAGTTGTTGTTTGAAAATGACATGCATTTTAGTTTTTAGGCTAGAGAGAACTTCTGTGAATTGTTTAATTTTATTGGTGATGAATTTTGATGTGAATCCAATTGTGTTGGCTTTCTAGTGACTAGGAGCACCTCATACTAGATTTTCATGATGTTAGGAGTTACAGAATAAGATTGGTGCAATATTTAGTGTTTAGCTCTTTTCTGCATTTTATTGCTATGCCCTTATTTAAATTGTGTGTTATATTATTTTGTTATAAAATTGATTCCTAGCATGTGTAGGGCATCATTACATGTTTTATTGGTGTTATTAGTGTGTCATGATCATTTTAGGAAAATGTGTGTGAAGAGTATGTTGTTGTAGTATTTTTCCATAGGGTTGTTTTCCTTGTAATATTAGGATAAATCTTGTATTTCCTCTTATGGGTATGATGATTTTCATAAGTGCTTTAGTATTGTTTTACCTAGCATAGCTACTGTTATTTTACCATATTATACTTTCTTGCATGCTTGAGTGAGCTCTAGATAATTTTGGCATGCCATGCTAGTTTTAGGTGATTTCTGCCATAGTAGTTATTTGCATGCTTAGTTTTTGATAAATTGTTTAGGTTGTTATTATGATATTGCTAGCATGTATAGGTGTTGTTTTCTCTGTTATTTGGGTGTCATCTTACATATCCATCATGTTAGAATAAATCATGTTTGATGACCTCTTATGGATATGCATGTCTGCTTGTCTAAATAGCCTTTTTGCATGTCTAGTTTTAATAGTTGTTTTGCTCCATGATTATTTTCATGCATTGAGTGATGCCATGGTATTTTTGGTATGGTTTTGTCTCTGTTATTAGGTTGCTTAGGTACTGGTTATATTAATTCTCCATGATTAGAAAAGCATGTGTTACTATGAGCTTGTAGTATTGCTTGATAATATTTTCCTATGCATGTGTGTGTGTTCCTAGGTTGTCTCGTTGTTTTTTTTGCTCATCCTCATGAATGACCAGAGAGTCATTTAACCTTATTTGAGCATGATATGAGAGTGGCACACCCACTGAACTCATGCCATTTTGGTTGAGGATCCATAGCACCTATTCTAGTGTTATTCATGTGTGTTGTCTATGCATGTTTTGCTTGTTGTGCACCCTAGTAATTTTTGTTTGTGAGTGTACTTGTTTGATGAAATGCTTGCTGTATCTGTACATTTTATCAAGTGCTTGCCTTTGTTTGGTTCTGATTGGGTGTTTTCCTTTCATGGTTACGACGTTAGATAACGAAGACGGTATTATTTCCCAGAGAGGTTTTTATTGCAACTCTTGTTTATTTCAAGAGCAAGACCAAGACCAGTGACAAGGCAAGCCATTCTAAATGATTGCTGATGTTTTACTTATCATTATCTATCATGCATGTTTTACTTCTGAATTTTTACAAAAGTTTGATTCAAAAACTATTCTTTTAAGTGGACTATACCACTATTTATTTTATGTATCTAATATGCTATATCCACTATATAATCTTGGTGTTACCAAGCCCTTTAGATATTTTAATATCATCACTTAATCAATTTGAGTCCCCTAGTGGACATTTTAACTTGTTGTTCTTGGAAAGCAAAAGATTGGAAAAACCCCGAGGAAAGGTGGGACCTTGTCCGAGGGAGGTTTGTGAAGAAGGAAATGTTTTCGACTTGCTTTCCAAAAATGACACATAACCTAGTCTTCGACGGACAACCAAGACGTACTGCCACATTACCTCAATATGGGTACGGGGTATAGCTAATTTCTTGTCGGTGTTAGTCCGTGTCTACCTCAAAGTGCTATAGGGGTTAGAGTCCCCCGAACCGAATTGTCGCCAGAGGGAGAAATGGGACATTCACAGTGTGGGATTAAGTTCACTACCGGTTGCAGCAATTGGGTCTCCTGCCATGGCGGTGTGTTGTCAGGGGAAACCGGATCGATACGGCTGACTCACTCGGTGCCGGGGAGAACAAACCCAGTTGAAGAGGTAGTCATTTACTAGCACTGACATAGTGGATGGTTAGGACCAGTTATCCGATGTTTGCATACTGTCTCGGACAGTCCGTGGTTGTTCACGGCGGATGTACTGGATCTTGTGGAGTCTGTACACCTCTGCAGAGTAAAACTATTCAGAATAGCCGCGTCCTCGGATATGGACAGTTGAATGGCCATGTAGCTAGCATTGTGTCAATGTTTTCAAAAAGCTGGAAAGTGTTTTGGAATTGTACCTGGGAGGTACGTTGAAAGGGAATGATTGTACCTTTGAGGTACTGGATAAATGATGCTCTTAAAGGTGTGTTTTTTTCCAAGAAGTTTTGCAAAGAGAAATGTTTTCTTTATTTAGAATGCTTTATCAAAACCTTGTGGACATGCTATATCTACAAGAGAAATGAAATATCTTTTGAAGTATCTTCTTCAACAAAGAAAATAAAACTTGTGCAACTATGATGGGTCTTAAATTCATCATGGCTAGTTGAACACTAATTAAAGCCTTCCTACCACCTATATTTATGCATCCTTGCATGTTTAGCTTTCATTTGGGGTGGCTTGCAAGAGTACATTCAAACGTACTCATATTGGTTTCGTCCCTGGCTATTGTCTTAGCCAGACTTTGAGCAGAATACCGGAGAACCTGAAGAAGATGGTGTTGCTGACGGCTATGCGAACTAGGAATGTCTCCGAGTCAGTAGCCTGTAGGTAGTCAAGGCGTGACTTGGGTTTACCACGAGTGTGTTTTGTAGTCTTCCGATGTTTTTAGTGTGTGTGTTCCTGCCCTGCGTGGCAGTTGTTTTCAACTGAGTCATGTGACCAGTTGTGTAAGCCATGTATTCGTGTAGTGGATGTTGTAATGTGCAATGCCAACTCGAGTATGTTGTTCATGACTAACTGATCATGGGATCGTGAATGTATGCATACTGGAGGTCTCGGACTACTAGTCTGGGGTCCCCACAGAGTTGGTATCAGAGCCATCCTGACTTTAGGATACCTTAGTTAGCATGGACGTCAGATAGGAAACAAAACTATTTTGGTAAAAACTATATTACTACCTAAAATGTTTTATCTAAGGAACCCTAAGTATGGTTTCAATTTTTCTCATATTTTCGAAAAAAAATTATTGCCTTGTTTATAAAGCAAAAGTTTGAGAGAAACAGAGAAAATAGTAAACATACCTTTTTACCCTTTTGTTTTCATGGCTCAAAATGTTTCGTAAATAAATAAACATGGGTTTATAAAGTTTTGGTTTTCATTTAAAACTATATCAAAAAGTTTTCTTCTGTTATCTTTCTATAAAACAATTACATACTTTGCGATATCCCGAGAAAACCTTAGTAGTTAGCAACCCAAAGATAAAGAAGCTTCCTTCCGAAGACCTCAACATTAAGATGAGATAAAGAGAAGACTTCATCAACCCCTGGTCGACCCAGCCCCATAGGGTTTGATAGGTTTCGCTCAGTTATTTTCCTTGAGCTACCCGTTATTCAGCGGTAATAGACGTTTGCTAGTACTAAAGGTACCTTGTTTGTCCTTTGCATGGGTGCTAATTGTGTGTTTTAACTTTTGCGTAGTGTTTTTACTTGCTCCCTTGTTTGGTGTGCTTTTGAATTTGTTTGCTGGAGTGTCTCACAAGCACGCCTTTTCGGCAAAAACAAAGGCACCAGACATCTACCTCTTGCTTTGTTCCCGCTTGTTTGCGAAAAATATTTTTGCCAAGTCGGCCTTAGCTACCCTTTTTGGTATCTCTTCAAAAGTCTGACTTAGCAAAAGCCCCTTTTAAAAAGTTTTGTCTCCCATTCCCTCGTGAGAAGTGCAAGATTGTGGAGCGCCCTCTACTTCAACCCGAGAGCCCAAGATCTCTTAAATTTTCTTCAAGATGGATGACGGACTTCACGCGCCATTTTGTGCAACTACATCAAGAGCTGTCATGAAGAACGACAAAATTCAGATTCAAGCCCGAGAAGATGCGTGATGTGTCTCGCGACACAAACAAAAACTTTTACTAGTCTAACAGTACTAACATAACTATCTAATTTTTAGACTGACATCTAACCGAAGGTTTGCAAAAGGCACTAGCTAGTTTTTCCGAGGGAAAGCTAACTATGTGATCCTAAATCACCTATAAAGACGCCTGCAAAGCTCCATGAAGATCAAGACACAATTAAGTCCTCCACTACCTGCCATCGCCACCAAGCAAAAATGAGACGAAGACGAAGATAATTCCCGACAACCTACGAAGATCAATCAAAGGGGGGAAGCATCCGCACTTCAACGCGGTCGACCACTCAAGAAGTCAAGAAGCATATAGGAGTTTCTAATAGCTTTCATAGCAATAATCGGAAAGAGTCAAGTCTACGGACCTGACACCCTGTGAGACTCGATTGTTGGCATGGGTAACTACCCGTGAAACTCCTAAGGAAGATCAGGTCTAGACAACGACAAAAGGTCTACAAAACAGCAAAATCAAGACCCTTCATTAGCTTGTGTCGTCCCACCAACATCAACCTCAAGGACATGAAGTGTCAAGTGAACATATCCATCTCCGCGATAAGCAACATTCTGACAACATCAACACCTCGAGTTCTCAGAAGACCACCTCGTCAAAGGATCTTCCTTTACAAAAATTGAAGAAGCCCGAGACTCTTGTTTTTAGTTACACTCTTAAGTACCCACTTACGAATCTCGGGGACGAGATTCATTTTAAGGGGGGAAGAGCTGTAACAGCCCAATTTTTGGAAGACAGGAAAAACTTGTTTTCAATAACCCAAAAATCAGGGCCAACAAAAACTTTTTAATATGTTTGACTTATGCTTGTGTTTTCATTTCTATTTGGTTGTTGTATGTGTTTGTGTTTGAGTTTGTTAACAACTAACATTAAAAACAATGATCATAACTTTCTTAAAAGCACAACCCTGGTGATCAAGTCATGACAAGAAAGCTTATCATCTTCATTCATCACACTGTTTTGGCAAAAACCTTTATGAAAATGTTTTGATTTTAAAAGAAACCCAAAGACCAAGTTTTGAGAAAAACAAAAGATAATTTCCAAAACTATATGAAGAGTATGTTGGAGCTAATCATCTCCAACCTGTTTTCAACCAATATGTTTTTGCAAGTATTTCAAAAACTCTTTATCACCTCCTTCTTTTGCAAAAACAATAAAAGGGGACTATGTTACCCCTGTGTTTAACCTCAATTACATTCTTTTGGAAATAACAAGCTTTGAGATAAACATTTTTACAAAACCCTCTTGTCATGGTATGCCTTGATCACTACCTCCATTTAACACTTGAGAGAAACACTTGGAAATTAATTTGAAGAACTCAGTTGTTTGAGTGATCTTGTGTGTCTTGTTATGTTATCTACTTGTTGTGTGATCTTATCTTGTGTTTGCCTGAGTTATTTATTTCTGTTTGTTGTTTAATGTGTGTTGCTTTAATAAAATAAAACCTAGTAATAACAAGATCGAACATCAATACCATATTCCAACTCATGTCCATATCATCTTCAGTTTTCTTAAAATCTCCAACTTTGGGGACAGACCTCTATGACAAATCTTGAGATGATCATCATACATCTCATTATATATATCTATTCTATCCCTACAAGTTGGTATTCTTGATGTTGAAAACACTTTGGTATCATCTTCCAAAGTCCTTTAGAAGGCATCCCTAAATATTGATCCTATTTCTGTTATCTTGAAGCACTTTGTCCATGTTACTCCAAATCACTCCTTATTGTTTTCAGGCCCAATGAACCTACCCTTGTAATCTCCATGACCTATACATCACCTTCATATGGTCCATTTATTTTGCAAAGTCCATTTAATTATTTATCTCTCATGGTTTTTAACCTATTAAATAAACTCCTGTTTTCACCCTTTTTCCACTTGGTGTCTCAAATATTTTCAAAGGAGTTGTCTATTAAAAATAACTTTTGAGACCTATATTATGTACTCTATCATCCCAACTCAAAAATATTTGTTTTAAAAGCATTTTACTATTTATTATTTTCCATTTTCCAAAAGGCCAGAAATGGACATTAAAACATTTTGTGAAGAAAAGTATTTCCTAAAATCTTGGAAAAATTACCTAACATGCCTATGGTCGTGTGGGACTTATTTATAGAAAAACATTTGCAAGTTGTTTTGAAAAGTTTGGAGAAAACTTTTAAAAACAGTTTCTGCCATTTTTGAAATTCCAAAATTTTGTGAAAGAAATATTTTCAAAAACTCTTGAGGCTACCACCCCTAGACTCCATTTTCCATCCTCTATCCAATGAACACAATCTTTCACATATGTTATATTCAAAATTTTGGTGAAAACAGTCAAAAACTACCTCTGGTTACTCTGGTCACTATTGAGTTCATCCATGTGTTCAATCATTGCCTCCCCTCCACGTCTCTCTTCATCCCTGGCATTGTAAACATCCATATTGAACTCCTAGACATGGTCTACCAACCCCTAGCTCTCTCCCTCTCCTTTTCTCTCAACCATTAGCTAGAGGCCAAGGATGGTGATCACCACCCATATATCTAATCCACTCCTCAGTCCATTCCAGGTCGAGCCCCTGCGCCACAGGGCTCCTAGTGCAACATGTGATCTCCCTGGAAGAGCCCTCCCCCTATCCTTGTCTCCATCCCCCTCGACCATGAGCTGTCCATGGTGTCCAGAGCACCCTCGCCACGTCTCTCGCGTTCCAACGCGTGGGCAGCATGCCAAGCTTCGGGTCCTTGTCTACTAGCTCCACGAGATGTCCAGGAGCACAACCGTGCCTCCCATTGCCTTCCACTCGCCCTCCTTCATCCCTTCCCCGATGTCGAACACCTACGGGCGCGGAGGACACGCCGGTGATTTCCGACGCTCCCGTGCTCCTCCTGCCTCCGTACCTCTCCACGAGATCAATCTCACCATTCTCTATCTTCCTGGCCACAAAAATCCCGATGAATGCCTCGTTGGCCGACTCGTCTACAACCACCGTGGCCGCCATGGACGCCGAGCTCCGATGACAACCGTCCCCGAGCCACCCTTCTGTTATCCATCAAGTCCATCCACCTCGTGATGCATCTAATCGAGACCCTAGCCGGAAACCCCTCTCCCTAACCCGGTTGTTCGCCGGAATCGGCCGCCGACCTCCGCGGGTAACCTCCTCGTCGAGCCGTGAGCACAGGTGGTTTCCGCCCCTCTCCTCTCTTCCCTTACCTTCCTGGGTCACTCTATAATCTTGTGCCCCGCTTTATTTCTACCTCCACTCGTTGCAGGGACGCCGTCGACCGTGACCATGTTCCGCCGCCGCGGATCCCCGGTGTCCACCCTGCTCCGGCCGTTCCCTTCCAAATCTTGTTGGGGCATCGCCTCCGCCACGTCGTCCTGGTCCTCGTGGTGCAATCTGCTCTTCCATGTGACCACGGGAATCAACAGCGCCGAGCCGGCATGTCCTCTGCGACTGCCGGAGGGGACTCTGCCGTGTTCTTTGGTCATCGCCAGCTGGTGCGGACGGGACCTCCTGTCAGCCGTCGGATCCGCATCCGACGCGTCCTTTTGAACCGCGGGATGATCTAACCTCAGCCGTTGATGGAAGATCAAACGGTTGCTTATCGTTTCGCCGCGTGCGCGCTGGCTAGCGGGCCGGCCTGCCTCCGTGCGGCCCAACTTCTTCAGATCTGGCCCTTTTGCCATTTGTTTCTCCAGGTTGAATTTTTTTTCCAGCAGATCTATTTTATGCCTGTTTACTTTTAATCAAAACAAAAATGTTAACAACTGAATCTTCTTCAGATCTGCCTATTTTCTGCCAAACCAAAACTCACAGATGTAGATCTACTAATTCCTAACCATCTCCAAGTTGCAGATCTGCATTTTGTGGTATATTTTAGGAGAAATAAAATAAATGACAGAGAGACTCATTAACACCTTTTATTTAATAACTTGAGTTGTAAGTATCCAAATCTTGCAAACTCAACTTTTATGAGTAGCCCTTGATAATATCTATCTGTTGCACTTGGCCTTGTGTTGACTTGAGTTGTTGTTTGAAAAGGACATGCATTTTAGTTTTTAGGCCAGAGAGCACTTCTGTGAATTGTTTAATTTTATTGGTGATGAATTTTGATGTGAATCCAATTGTGTTGGCTTGCTAGTGACTAGGAGAACCTCATACTAGATTTTCATGGTGTTAGGAGTTACAGAATAAGATTGGTGCAATATTTAGTGTTTAGCTCTTTTCTGCATTTTATTGCTATGCCCTTATTTAAATTGTGTGTTATATTATTTTGTTATAAAATTGATTCCTAGCATGTGTAGGGCATCATTACATGTTTTATTGGTGTTTTTAGTGTGTCATGATCATTTTAGGAAAATGTGTGTGAAGAGTATGTTGTTGTAGTATTTTTCCATAGGGTTGTTTTCCTTGTAATATTAGGATAAAACTTGTATTTCCTCTTATGGGTATGATGATTTTCATAAGTGCTTTAGTATTGTTTTCCCTAGCATAGCTACTGTTATTTTACCATATTATACTTGCTTGCATGCTTGAGTGAGCTCTAGATAATTTTGGCATGCCATGCTAGTTTTAGGTGATTTCTGCCATAGTAGTTATTTGCATGCTTAGTTTTTGATAAATTGTTTAGGTTGTTATTTTGATATTGCTAGCATGTATAGGTGTTGTTTTCTCTGTTATTTGGGTGTCATCTTACATATCCATCATGTTAGAATAAATCATGTTTGATGACCTCTTATGGATATGCATGTCTGCTTGTCTAAATAGCCTTTTTGCATGTCTAGTTTTAATAGTTGTTTTGCTCCATGATTATTTTCATGCATTGAGTGATGCCCATCCTCATGAATGATCAGAGAGTCATTTAACCTTATTTGAGCATGATATGAGAGTGGCACACCCACTGAAGTCATGCCATTTTGGTTGAGGATCCATAGCACCTATTCTAGTGTTATTCATGTGTGTTGTCTATGCATGTTTTGCTTGTTGGTGTGCACCCTAGTAATTTTTGTTTGTGAGTGTACTTGTTTGATGAAATGCTTGCTGTATGTGTACATTTTATCAAGTTATTGCCATTGTTTGGTTCTGATTGGGTGTTTCCTTTCATGGTTACGACGTTAGATAACGAAGACGGTATTATTTCCCGGAGAGGTTTTTATTGCAACTCTTGTTTATTTCAAGAGCAAGACCAAGACCAGTGACAAGGAAAGCCATTCTAAATGCTTGCTATTGTTTTACTTATCATTATCTATCGTGCATGTTTTACTTCTGAAGTTTTACAAAAGTTTGATTCAAAAACTATTCTTTTAAGTGGACTATACCACTATTTATTTTATGTATCTAATATGCTATATCCACTATATAATCTTGGTGTTACCAAGCCCTTTAGATATTTTAATATCATCACTTAATCAATTTGAGTCCCCTAGTGGACATTTTAACTTGTTGTTCTTGGAAAGCAAAAGATTGGAAAAACCCCGAGGAAAGGTGGGACCTTGTCCGAGGGAGGTTTGTGAAGAAGGAAATGTTTTCGACTTGTTTTCCAAAAATGACACATAACCTAGTCTTCGCCGGACAACCAAGCCGTACTGCCACATTACCTCAATATGGGTACGGGGTCTAGCTAATTGCTTGTCGGTGTTAGTCCGTGTCTACCTCAAAGTGCTATAGGGGTTAGAGTCCCCCGAACCGAATTGTCGCCAGAGGGAGAAATGGGACATTCACAGTGTGGGATTAAGGTCACTACCGGTTGCAGCAATTGGGTCTCCTGCCATGGCGGTGTGTTGTCAGGGGAAACCAGATCGATACGGCTGACTCACTCGGTGCCGGGTAGAACAAACCCAGTTGAAGAGGTAGTCATTTACTAGCACTGACATAGTGGATGGTTAGGACCAGTTATCCGATGTTTGCATACTGTCTCGGACAGTCCGTGGTTGTTCACGGCGGATGTACTGGATCTTGTGGATTGTGTACACCTCTGCAGAGTAAAACTATTCAGAATAGCCGCGTCCTCGGATATGGACAGTTGAATGGCCATGTAGCTAGCATTGTGTCAATGTTTTCAAAAAGCTGGAAAGTGTTTTGGAATTGTACCTGGGAGGTACGTTGAAAGGGAATGATTGTACCTTTGAGGTACTGGATAAATGATGCTCTTAAAGGTGTGTTTTTTTCCAAGAAGTTTTGCAAAGAGAAATGTTTTCTTTATTTAGAATGCTTTATCAAAACCTTGTGGACATGTTATATCTACAAGAGAAATGAAATATCTTTTGAAGTATCTTCTTCAACAAAGAAAATAAAACTTGTGCAACTATGATGGGTCTTAAATTCATCATGGCTAGTTGAACACTAATTAAAGCCTTCCTACCACCTATATTTATGCATCCTTGCATGTTTAGCTTTCATTTGGGGTGGCTTGCAAGAGTACATTCAAACGTACTCATATTGGTTTCGTCCCTGGCTATTGTCTTAGCCATACTTTGAGCAGAATACCGGAGAACCTGAAGAAGATGGTGTCGCTGACGGCTATGCGAACTAGGAACGTCTCCGAGTCAGTAGCCTGTAGGTAGTCAAGGCGTGACTTGGGTTTACCACGAGTGTGTTTTGTAGTCTTCCGCTGTTTTTAGTGTGTGTGTTCCTGCCCTGCGTGGCAGTTGTTTTCAACTGAGTCATGTGACCAGTTGTGTAAGCCGTGTATTCGTGTAGTGGATGTTGTAATCTGCAATGCCAACTCGAGTATGTTGTTCATGACTAACTGATCATGGGATCGTGAATGTATGCATACTGGAGGTCTCGGACTACTAGTCTGGGGTCCCCACACATATCTTATTTTAGAAATAGGCTTTAGGGTTTTTGGAATTAAGGAAATTTGGATTCTTCATTCCAATTACGTATTGTTTTCTTTTCTTTCTTCCTTTTATTTGGGTTTTTGGTGACTTGCTTTATCATGAAAACAAAAGTTTCAATTTTTTGTGATTTTTGAGTTTTCCAAAAATCAGGGATGTTACAATTAACAACATCACTATTCGTTGTCGTCATCCTATACCTCGTTTGGAGGACATGTTAGATGAATTAAGTGGTGTTTTTGTTTTCTCTAAAATCGATTTGCGTAGTGGTTACCATCAAATAAGAATGAAAGAGGGGGATGAATGGAAAACTGCTTTCAAAACTAAATTTGGTTTATATGAATGGTTAGTGATGCCTTTTGGTTTAACTAATGCACCTAGTACTTTCATGAGACTTATGAACAATGTTTTGAGAGTGTTTATTGGCAAATTTGTGGTAGTTTATTTTGATGATATTCTCATATATAGCCACAATTAAACTGAGCATGTTGATCACATTAGACAATTCTTGCATGTGTTAAGAGCAAATCAATTATATGGTAATCTTGCTAAATGTTCTTTTTGCAAAGACAAGGTCATTTTTCTGGGATATGTTGTATCTAAACATGGCATTGAGGTTGATGAATCTAAAATTGAAGCTATTATAAATTGGCCTATTCCAACTAATGTTAGTCAAGTGAGAAGTTTTAATGGATTGGCTGGTTTCTATAGAAGATTTGTGAAGGATTTTAGTACTCTTGTTGCACCATTAAATGATTTAACCAAGAAGGGTGTTGATTTTACATGGGGGTAGAACAAGATATTGCTTTTGATGAGATAAAGAACAAGCTAATTTCGGCCCCATTATTATTCTTGCCTAATTTCAATAAACAATTCGAAATTGAGTGTGATGCAAGTGGTATTGGTATTGGTGGTGTCCTTATGCAAGAAAATAAACCCGTTGCTTATTTTTCTAAGAAATTGCATGGTGCCCAATTGAACTATTCTGTTTATGACAAAGAATTGTATGCACTTGTTAGAGTTCTTGAGGTTTGGAAACATTATTTATGGCCAAAAGAATTTATCATACATTCTGATCATGAAGCATTGAGATTTTTAAAGAGCCAATCTAGCCTTAATAAAATACATGCTAAGTGGGTTGAATTCATTGAATCGTTCCCATACATAATTAAATATAAGAAAGGCAAATATAATGTTGTTGTTGATGCTCTCTCTAGGAAAAGTATGCTTTTAACTCAATTGGATGTGAAACTTCCTGGTTTGGAGAGTGTAAAAGATTTGTATGCTCAAGACAATGATTTTAAAACTGCATATGCAAATTGTACTACTGTGAAAGCATGGGATAAATTTCATTTGCATGATGGATATTTGTTTAGAGCTAACAAAGTATGGGTGCCCGAGTCGTCCTTGCAATTGTTATTGTTGCAGGAATCACATAGTGGTGGATTGATAGGACACTTTGGGAGGGAGAAAACATTGATGATGTTGGCTGATCACTTCTATTGGCCACGTATGAGAAGAAATGTGGAGAGGTTTGTGAGACGCTGCATCACTTGCAACAAGGCTAAGTCTAAACTGAAACCTCATGGTTTATATACTCCTCTTCCTGCACCTACTACACCTTGGCAAGACATTAGTATGGATTTTTTTGTTAGTTTTGCCTAGGACTAAAAGAGGACATGATTCAATATTTGTGGTAGTTGATAGATTCTCCAAAATGTCACATTTTATTGCATGCCACAAGAGCGACGATGCGTCGCATATCGCTAATCTGTTTTTCAGGGACATAGTGAGATTACATGGAGTACCCAAGACTATTGTTTATGATCGTGATGTCAAGTTCATGATCTATTTCTGGAAGACACTATGGGGGAAGCTGGGGACAAAGCTGCTGTTTCTACTACTTGTCACCCCCAAACTGATGGACAAACGGAGGTGGTGAATCGCACATTATCCACATTGCTGCGAGCCATGATTAAAAAGAACATGCGGGAGTGGGAGGAGTGTTTGCCTCATGTTGAGTTTGCATGTAACAGGGCTGTACATTCTACCACTCAGCTATGCCCGTTTGAGGTGGTATATGGTTTCAAACCCATCACACCACTTGATTTATTGCCACTTCCTGTACAAGAAAGAATTAATATGGAGGCTTCCAAACGAGCTGATTATGTGAGGAAGATTCATGAGAAGACCAAGGAAGCAATTGAGAAGACAGGAAGGCATGTTGCTGAGAGGATTAACAAGAAGAGGAAGGAGGTACTTTTTCGTCCAGGTGATTTGGTGTGGGTACATTTTCGTAAGGACAGATTTCCCACATTGCGCAAGTCCAAGTTGATGCCACGAGGTGCTGGTCCATATAAAGTGCTCTAAAAAATTAATGATAATGCATACAAGATTGATCTTCCTAGTGTTGAGTTTGGCGTGAGTAATTCATTCAATGTTGCTGATCTATCACCATACCATGGAGAGGACCTTGATGCGTCGAGGTCGACGCCTTTTCAAGGGGGGGGGTGATGAGGACATCCCTAGTACATTTGTTATTCCTCCTATTGATGATGATATTGTTTTTCAAGAGAAACAAGATGAAGTGAGAATTGGACCAATGAATAGATCAAGGACCAAACTAATAGAACAGCAGGTGAACTCACTCCTATTAAATTATGTTGTTTGTTCTTATGAGAATTTTATACTACCTAAATCCCTGCATTTATGTATGATTCAGGTTGTTGATAACACAAGCATTATGGGAGGAGAGGAGCATGGAGCCATGGAGCAATGCATGGGAGAACACATGGAGGATGATCATGGCAGCACATACAAGAGGGAGAAACCATGAGCAATGCATGATGGAGATGGGAGCACCAAGGACATGTCTTAGGTTGTTTTCACCTATTATTATGTTTCATGCGCATTAGGCTTATGGGGGCACCAAGGACATGTCCTAGGGTGTCCCATGCGTGTGGAATAAAGGTATGTATGCCTATTGGCCGCACCCCCCCCCCTCATGGGTCGGTTTGTATCCCCTAGTCCAAGTCAAAACCCCTTATGGGTCGAGTCCTAGTCAGGTTTGGGCTGGTTCTTGTGCAACCCAAGTTGTGGCCGCACCCCCTCTCTCATATATACCTCTTCACCTGCGTGTGAGAGGTTTAGACTACCTTTATTCATAAACCCTATAACTCCATGGTTGATTTCTCTAATCATTCATCAGGAATTGATATTCTGCAAGTTTTGTGTGTTATCTGCTATTCCACTAGGAATTAGTTGATACAGGACCACTAGTAGTCAGTGGCTGCTCGTGCAAGTGTGTGGATTTACGAATATCCAAGGGATTGGTTGCGGCTGCAATTGGCATCAGGAATTAGCCGGAGAGCTCGTGGAGAGACACAATTTATTAGATCCCTGTTATCGTGTGAATTCATCGAGAAGATCGGGCAACCCCTTATCAACACATGTGGTGAAAATAAATCTGCAAGTGTGGAAAACAACTCCAGGAATGTTCTTCCACACTAAACAATGATGAAAACAAGAGGAGGGCGCGTCATTGAAGATCAATGCGCCATATAGAAGTCCTAACTCAATTAGTCATGGCTTGTATGCCATAATGGCCAAACTCCCTAAAGTTGGGTCGGTTTGTATCTCTTATAGTCCAAGTAGGAGTCCTAGTAGGAGTCTATCCTACTCCAAGTCGGGGTCCTAATTGAGTCCTAGTCCTAGTAGGAGTCTCTCCTAGTCCAAGAAGGAGTCCTAGTTGAGTCCTAGTCCTAGTAGGAGTAGTGCTTGCGCAAGTAGCCCTTGTGGCCGCGCCCCTCCTTCTTTATATACCTACCACCTTCGTGTGGATTAGACATAACAAGTTTAAACCAAAAACCCTAGCCTCTAGATTGTACTTCTGCTAAGCATTCATCTTGGAGTAACCATTGCAAAGTTGCGTGCTATCTTGTTGTTCTACTGGGAATAAGGGGATACAGTACCACTCGTGATCTTTGATTACGTGTGCAAGAGTGTGTAGTTGAGAATATCCAAAGGGGTTATCCAAGTGAGAGGTCTTAGTGTATCAGAAAATCCACAAAACATCCACCAAATTCGAGAGAGCTCATTGAGAAGATGGGGACACCCCATATCATCTTGGTATCAGATTCTCGAGTTTACTCGGTGAGTAAATTCCATCCATAGTATAGTTGTTTTTATTCCTTATCCAGAAAAAGGCCCACAAAAATATTAGGTTTAGAATTGCCAGAGCCTAGATCAACACCAATTCGCATCTACTAGTTGTTGTTTCTTGTTGATTTGTCTTCCTGTTTTTTCTATTTTTAGTTTTTATCTATTAGGGTTAGGGTTCCTTCTAGTTGTTTTCTTTTTCATCAATATCGAAAAAATCTCACCAAAACATCAGTTACCCGAGTTGTTCTTGCTGGTTATTCGTTTGTGATAGGTTTGATTCTACCACGGGAATTCATATCTTGTCGTGGATCACCTAGCCACACTCGGTTTTCTTGGGTGCATCGGATTGGGCAAGGAAAAATTAGCGAAGTGCTGCTGCAAGTGCTCCTAGTTGCTATCAAAAAATTACTGTTTCGCTGTCGTGCACGCGTGCCACACCCATCCTTACTCGGACTCGGTTTTGTGCTTCACCGTGCACGTGTTTTGTAACGCGTTTGATTTCCACGCGCACACACCTAGCCCATATCGGATTCCTATCCGAGCGTTGTCGGGCACCAATTCTGCGCCAACTCGTTGTCGCGCACACTCACCCTAGTCCCTCTCGGACTCGATCTCGTGGGCATAAAAGCTACCCCGCAGCGTTACCGCAGCTCTACCCACAACACACGCAGATCCGCGCGCACTGTCCTCTGCCGGGTAGAGTTTTTGACTGTTTTTGTTGCCGTCGCGACACAATTTTCATAGTTCTCTGCCGTGGGAAATTCTATCTTGTTTTCTCGGTTTTTCCTTAGTTTTGCTTTGTTTTTTTCCTGTTTTCTCATTAGGTATCCTAGTCTGATCTTGATAAGCCTAGCCACAGCCATTCTACAGCAAAATTTTAGGTACACAGCCCAAAGACTAGCTGTTTTATTTCTCTACAGGCTGCTCAATTTGATCTCATTCTTGTCCATATTTTCTATTTTCCTTTACTCATTGCTCCTAGTTGATTCAAAGGCCATTGAAAAAGTATAAAAAATTAGAACAGGAGAAAAAGTATAAAAAATAGAAATAGAGAAAAAAATCAAAAGAGGTCGAGTCATTACTATATCACTACTGGAGCTTGATACATCATATCTTAGATATTTTTGTGGACATATTTGAGCAATCTTGTGCCTGTTTTCATTGAGTATTTGCTAGTGTCTTTCTAGTGCTTGCAATAACTCTTCCATATAATTGCTAAGCCACATTTGTCTCCCAGAGTGTGTGTGTTCCTTTAGTGAATTTTATCACATTAGACAGTAAATAGGAGTTGCTATTTTGGTGTTGTTAGGATTCCCAACCAAGACCCACAAAATACCATGTTTTTGTCTTGTGACACTTGATATCCTGGTAATTCTCTTCTCACACTTGGTACACTCTTCATTGATAGTTGCTGGTAAGTAAATCCTATTCACTTTGGAACGGTGAGATACATCTTCATTGTTGGTTTTGAGTCAGTTGAGAGAGAAGACACAATCGTTGTTATTTTGTTTACTAACAAGTTAACCAATGGAGTTCTCTATAGTTGATCTTGCAGTTATACATTTTTTGAGGAGGATGCAAGTGGGATTCCATCATCAGATTTATTCCACTTCACTGCAGACATCAAGGAAAGCCATGTTGCTATTACCCTTGATAAGGGTACACGGTATAATTTTGTTAGTCCTGAGGTTGTTGAACAATTGCAGCTGGTTCCAAAGACATGTGATCCAATTAGGTTACCTACTTATGATGATGAAGTTATTATTACTCACATAGTTTCTGTTCCTTTAACCATTCATGGCCATAAGGAGAGAATTTTATGTTTTCTGATGCCTAGAGCTATTACTTGTTCTCATCTTTTCTTTGGACGACAATGGTGCATTAGATATAGTGTTAATTTTGTTAGCCATTATCCTGATTTACAATTCTATTGGAACAAAAAGAAAAATTGGATAATACGTGCATGGCATCAAAACTTTCGGGACATTAGACGACAACCATTATTTTTGTCACCTCAATTCCTTCAAAAGGAAAGACTTGAAAACCTCGCGATGCAATGGTTTGAGAATATAGAGGTTATAGAGACATGTAAGGATTTTTCTTCTAATGTAATCATGTCTACTCCTAGTGTTGTTTCTTGTGATGTGCAGGTTGCTTTTGAAGAAAGGGAGTCTATAGTACAACCAGCACCACCACTTCATACATTGGAAGAGCATGCCATTGTGCCTAGTATTGTTTCTTGTGATATGCAGGTTACTTTTGAAGAAAGGGAGCCACCTCAAGAACAAGCTGCATAACCACTTGAGATAGATGAATCAGTACCTACTAAATCTAAGGAGGATGTCATTGATATTGGTGCTGATTTCGAGCTGCCACTTGCGAGTGCTGAATTTTGTGAGTCTACTAATTTGCTAGTTGATTCTTGTGAGTTGACAAGCACTTATAGTTCACCACCATGTGATAATTTTATAATTTCAAACTTTGATCATGTGGTATTGATTACACATAAAGAAGTGCTTGCTAAAATACCACATATTAATATTGTGTATTCCATCATGTTACATGAACCAACTAATGTGCAATGTGCTATGAATAGGATTGCTGAAATTTCATATCTCAATTCTAGCACTCATACTACTTGTTTCACTTTTAATTTGGTTGGTGACTATAACATGAATGAAAAAATTATGGTGGATTACATATGTATTACTTGTGATAGAATTGCTAAATTGAACATTGTGTTACCTCGGTTGGATTGTTTCCAATTTGATAAATATGAGCATAATGTTACACATATGTTTGATTTGCCAAAAACTTTGATAAATACATATGCTACTGATTTGTACTTCACTTATATATGCAAATTGGGTTGCAATTTACATAATAAAGATAACAAAAATGTTAAAAAAATTTGGGTGTACTACTACAACTAAATTTGATCATAGACCTTATGTGAGAACACTTGATTTAATATTAAACAATAAGAATTTATACATAGATGTTTCTCCTTATGATCATGATTTTATGAGCTTCACTTATACTTGCAATTGTGATTGCTATTTGATGAGATGCTATTTGTTTTCATGTGACACTTATGTGCTATTTACATGCAAAATTCGTGGCCCCATGTCATGTGAGAATTATTATCATGCCCACACAACTAATGCACCCCCATTATAGATACATATACTGTGCATACACGTTCTTCTTTTTGTTACTTCCACGTTCAGCTTACCACAAGCCGCGGACGTCTTGTCTTGAAGAAAGGGAGGATGATGAGGATATAATAGGGGTACATGGTGATTATACATGCTTAAGTTGGAAGGAAATATTGAGCCTCAATGATGTTCATTATAAGGTGACTTCTTTCCTAGTAATAAATATTGTTTGTGTTTATAAGAATGTTATACTACCTAAACATATGCATTATTGATAACACAAAAATGGATGGAGGAAGACCTCAAGGCATGCTGGAAAACAACATGGAGATGATGGAAAACAAGACACATGTGTGGGAAAATAACATGGAGATGATGGGAAACAAGACACGTGTGGTGAAAACAAATGTGCAAGTGTGGAAAACAACTCCAGGAATGTTCTTCCACACTAAAAAATGATGAAAAAAGAGGATGTAGCATTCCCACATTTAAATAATGTAAGGAAATTTGTGTTATTGTGCTAGTCCCTGGATCAATTGCTAGCACCATAGTACAAAATTAAATATCATGCAAATGCATCAAATCTATTACATCGCATGATCCAGTCTTTACAAAATTATGTAGCACAACCCATTTGATATGGAGTTGGACTCCTAGATTGGCCCGATCTTCACGAATCGACGAAGAACGAACGAAGAACACGAGATGGGGAATCGAGGGGAAACGTGGGGGAACGCGGGGCAACACACAAATCGGGATAAATCGCAAGAACCGAAAGATCCAACTTCCCGTCAACTAAGCCCCGAGTGCCGCCTACGGAACAATCGATCCAACTGAACTCACCTTGATACAAACCGTCTCACACCCGTAGCCGGTACCACTATGCCAATAGAACCTCAAGATAACGAGAGGAGATTGGACAACTCTTGACTGAAACCCGATAGGGAGAGGACAAGTAGTTGGGATGTGCCTTGATACGATCCTCGACGAAGTCGGAGGAGTAGCCTTGATACGTTCCTCGGTACACACCGGAGGAGTAGTTCCTCAAAGAGGGATATAAGAGAGTTGAGCTCCAAATGTCTAAATTCAACTCTAACCCTAGATCTGAGAATGGGGGTGACTATATATATTCTAGTGACAACGGGGGTAGGTGGGAGGATAAGATACAAGGGTCAAGGCCCGAAAATGGCACGCAGGCCGCGCAGGAGCGGAGGCTCCGGTGGTTTCCACCGGAGGTACCGGTGGATCGAGCGGAGGCTCCGGTGGGGGTCCGGTGGTGGCTCCGTGGTCAACCACCCGAAGGGGTTTTGGGCGGAGGTAGCACCGGAGGCTCCGGTGGCGAGCCGTGGAGCGGAGGATCCAGTGGGATCACCGGAGGTTCCACCGAGGCTCCGGTGGTGGCTCCGGTGGTGGCTCCGCTAGCAGCCACCCGAAGGGTTTTTGGCCGGAGGCTGCACCGGAGGCTCTGGTGGCGAGCGTGGAGCGGAGGGTCCGGTGGGAACACCGGAGGTTCCGCCGCCTAGGGCTTCCTGCCTTCGCCTCCTTGCGCTGGTTCTGCCCGTTCGCCTTCCGCGTCTTCTTGGGCACCCGTGGTGGGCTTGAACCTGAGCACACAAAGTGTTGCACCATGAGGTAGCGCACCATCCACCAAGTTACCGAAAGTATGGATCGAGAGGAGTGAGTTCACCTTATCCCGGATGGCCTTTGCGCGTGATCTTGTCATCGGTGCACTTGGTGGAGTTGGGTGGGCTACATCATCTCCCCCCTCCCCCTTGAAAAAGAGTCGACCTCGACTGGGCGTCGTCTTCATCACTTGGGTATCCATGGAAGGGAGAGAGGTCCTTGAAATTGAAGGAGTTGTGGACGAGGTACTTGGATTGCGGTAAGTCGAGCTTCTAGGCGTTGTTGTTGATGCGTTTGATGACCTTGAAGGGGCCATCGCCTCTTGGCTTGAGCTTGGAGTTGCGTTCTTCGGGGAAACGGTCCTTGCGCAAGTGTAGCCACACAAGGTCACCTTCTTGGAACACCATGGGTTTCTTGTTCTTGTTCATGATAGAGGCTCGGTGCGCGGAATGCTTCTCAAGCGTAGCTCTTGTGGAGTTGTGTAGCTTCTTGATGTAGTCGGTGCGCTTGTCGATGTCCATGTTTACTCGCTCGCGTAGAGGCAAAGGGAGTATGTCGAGGGCGGTGTTGGGGTTGAAGCCGTAGACGATCTCGAAGGGACTCTTCTTGGTAGCTTGATGGAGAGCACGGTTGTAGGCGAACTCGGCGTGTGGGATGCATTCCTCCCAATTCTTCAAGTTGGGCTTGATCAATGCTCGAAGTAGTGAAGAGAGTGTGCGGTTGACGACCTCAGTTTGTCCATCCGTTTGTGGGTGATAGGCGGTGGAGAAGAGTAGCTTGACGCCGAGCTTGGCCATCAACGTCTTCCAAAAGTAGGAGGTGAACTTGACGTCGCGGTCCGAGACAATGGAAGTAGGTACACCATGTAAATGCACAATTTCCCTGAAAAACAACGTAGCAACATGTGAAGCATCGTCGGTTCGGTTGCAAGGAATGAAATGTGTCATCTTAGAGAAACGATCCACAACTACAAGGATTGAATCCATGTTGGTTTTAGTTCGCGGGAGGCCTAACACAAAATCCATGCTAATATCACTCCAAGGTGCATGTGGGATAGGTAATGGCATGTAAAGACCATGGGGGTTGGAAGTGGACTTAGCTCGGAGGCATGTAGAACATCTCTTGACGTGTCTCGCAACTTGATGCTTCATCTTGGGACAATAGTAGTTGGTGGAGAGCATGGCATAGGTCTTGTCGCGTCCAAAGTGTCCCATGAGACCTCCTTCATGTGATTCCTTCAATAACAACAAACGAAGAGAGGACTCGGGGATACACAATTTGTTAGCCTTAAACAAAAACCCTTTGTGAAGATAGTAATCATCAAAACCTCGGTTAGGCAAGCATTTCTCAAAGATAGGACCAAAGAAAGTATCGGAAGCATATAAGTCTTTGATCTCATCAAAACCAATCACATTGATGTCAAGACGTGTAAGAAGGCACTCTTTCCTAGACAAGGCATCGGCGACCACATTCTCTTTACCTTTGTTGTACTTAATGACATAAGGAAAAGATTCAATGAATTCTACCCACTTAGCATGCCTCTTGTTCAAATTGGTTTGGCTTTTCAAGTATTTCAATGATTCGTGATCGGAATGAATGACAAATTCTTTTGGCCAAAGGTAGTGTTGCCAAACTTCTAGCACTCTAACCAAAGCAAAAAGTTCCTTATCATAGATTGGGTAATTTAGTTTAGCGCCATCAAGTTTTTCACTATGGTAAGCAACGGGGCGTCCGTTTTGCATGAGAACGCCACCAATTCCTATACCACTAGCATCACATTCAATCTCAAAAGTTTTCTCAAAATCCGGTAAGACAAGCAAAGGAGCTTCGGTTAAGCATTTCTTAAGTGTGTCGAAAGCTTTTTGTTGCGCATTGCCCCAAACAAAAGGTACATTCTTTTTGGTAAGTTCATTCAAAGGTCAAGCAATAGTTGAAAAATCTTTGACAAAGCGGCGATAGAAACCAGCAAGGCCATGAAAGCGCCTTATCTCACCCACGGAGGTAGGGTTGGGCCAATTCCTAATTGCCTCAATCTTCTTGTTATCTACTTCAATACCATTGGGAGAGATCACAAAACCCAAGAAAACAAGCTTGTTGGTGCAAAAATTGCATTTGGAAAGATTGGCGAAAAGTTTTGCGTTGCGAAGAGCCAACAATACTTGTGAAACATGATCAAGGTGATCTTCAAAGATTTGCTATAAATGAGAATGTCGTCGAAGTAAACCACAACAAATTTGCCAATGAAAGGATGTAGAACTTCATTCATGAGACGCATGAAGGTAGATGGGGCATTCGAAAGACCAAAGGGCATAACAAGCCATTCATACAAACCAAGTTTTGTTTTGAAAGCCGTTTTCCATTCATCACCTATACTCATACGAATTTGATGGTAACCACTTTTAAGATCAATTTTGGAAAAGATAGTAGCACCACTCAATTCATCAAGCATGTCATCGAGCCTAGAAATAGGATGTCTATATCTAACGGTGATAGCATTGATAGGGCGACAATCCATACACATGCGGGAAGTAGAATCTTGCTTTGGAACAAGGATAACCGGCACGGCACAAGGGCTAAGGGATTCGCGAATAAAACCTTTTTCTAGTAGTTCTTGGATTTGGCGCTCAATCTCCTTAGTCTCCTCGGGGTTGGTGCGATAAGGAGCGCGGTTTGGAAGGGGCGCACCCGAATGAGGTCAATGCGGTGTTCGATTCCTCAAAGGGGAGGAAGTCCCGGAGGGAGCTCATCGGGAAAGACGTCTTCAAATTCCTGCAACAAAGGCAACAAAGATGGAGGAAGATTTGTCATGTCGTTAGTTTCAAGTGCTTCCCCTTTGCACAATAGGACAAAGTGAAGTATGGTTGGGTCATCTCGTAGCTCTTGCATCTCTCTTTTGGTGGCAAGTAAGGCAAAGCCTTTGGCATCACTCAGAATTTTTTCACTCATATTTGGCTTGTGGCTCTCACTCTCTTTTTGGTGGATCACTCTATCACCACTCATCTCATGATATTTGAGCTATTCTTGTTTACGAGCAAGAGTCTTGGCGTTGTCGGCGATCACTTGGCTAGGAGACATGGGACGAAGAACAAATGTCTTGTAATTCCACATGAAGCTATAGTGATTGGTACGCCCATCATGGATAGCACTCTTGTCGTATTCCCAAGGTCGACCAAGAAGAAGATGAGACACAGTCATAGGAACAACGTCACACTCTACCGTGTCTTCATAGGGACCAATCTTGAAATTCACGGAGACCATGTGTTGAATCTTGAAGGTGCCGGAGTCACTAAGCCATTGGACATGGTATGGATGAGGATGTTGCTTGTAAGGTAATTTGAGTTTGTCGCAAAGCTCTTTGCTAGCCAAGTTGTGGAAACTTCCACCATCGATGATGACCTTGATTGACTTTCCATCAATACCGGCTCTTGTTTGAAAGAGATTGCACCGTTGATCTTGCTCATCTTGAGGAGAAGAAGTGAGGACTCTTGTGACCACTAGCAATGGATTCTTGTCCTCATCGCAATACACACTTTCTTCATCATCGTTGGGCACGTCCAAAGAGTTTAGAGCAACTTGATGCAAGGCATAGTATTCGCCTTCGCTCATAGAATCACGTTCACCGTCTTGGTTGACAATCATGATCATCTTGTTGGAACATTCAAAGGACTTGTGTCCACTACCACCACACTTGAAGCAAGTAATAGTGCTTGACTTGACTTGAGGAGCACTTGAGGATGAGGTGGGAGGCACTTTCTTCTTGAATGGTTGGGAAGACTTGTTGGGAGCACTAGAGGCTCGAGTGTTGCTCTTGGTGGTAGTTGGAGGAGGAACTTGTGTCATTGGAGATGAGGATGATGGTCTTGAGTTGAAGAAAGCCTTTTGCTTGTTATACTTGAGATCTTCAGCAATTTGGCGTTCCGCCTTGAGAGCTTGGTGGACAAGGGCCACAATGTTGTCATGCGGTTGATACTCGACGATCTTCCTTATAGGATAGTTGAGGCCATTGAGAAAGCGGGCCATTGTTTGCTCTTGAGATTCCATCACATGAGCGCGAATCAAGGATGTTTCCATTTCCTTGTAATACTCATCAACGGACTTCACACCTTGACGAAGTTCTTGGAGCTTCTTGAAGAGGTCACGCATGTAGTGTGGAGGGACGAATCGAGCATGCATGAATTGCTTCATCTCATTCCAAGTGGCAATAGGAGCAATGCGATTGCGGACTCGTTCGGCTTGTAGACGGTCCTACCATAAGAGTGCATAGCCTTCGAATTCCAAAGATGCTAGAGCAACCATCTTCTTGTCGGTGAAGTTGTGAATGCCGAAGATCTTGTCAACTTTGAGAGCCCAAGCAAGATAGTCTTCGGGATCATTCTCACCATTGAACTTGGGGACATTGAAACGAAGAGCACTCATGTTGTTGTCCTCCTGCGGACGATGGGGACGCTCATGTTGGCGCTCATGGGGGTCTTCATCATAAATGGGAGGTGAATCATCATAGGGGTCATCCTCATTGTCTTGGCGGTGGCGATCATGATGGGGAGGATGACGCCGGTGGTAATTAGGTGGTGGTTGTTGGTGGTGATAGAGCCTAGCTTCACGGCGTTCACTATCATCATGGCCATTGTGATGTTGTCGAGGACGTTCTTGTTCTCGGCGAGGGTGTTGCGGAAGCACTTGTTCATCTCGAGGGTGTTGAGGATGATCATGTTCTTGGCGGTCATTGTTGTTGGGACGCGCATGGCGCCTAGGTGGCCTTCGATGTTGACGAGCATCTTCCACGAAATCATTGTGGCCATAGTCTTGAGCGTGGCCTTGTGGGGGTGGAGGATGATGGTGTTGTCGAAGGTCCGGGCGTTGTGGTTGTTGAAGAGGGTCACCACGGCCTTGGCCATGTCGAGGTGGTGGTGATGGCGAGCTATCCTCATACCAATTTCGTCGCGGAGGTTGTTGAGGTTGTGGAGGAGGTGGTGGTGGTTGTTGAGGTTGTCCACCCTCCTCCACGTTGTGGCGATCATGGCGATCATGGCGACGAGGTTGGTGAGGATCTTGATTGCGGTGGCTTGAGCGACGAGACCTTGAGGACGATAATGAATGGCGGCGATTGGCAAGATTAGCCAAGTTGATGTTGATGCGCGTCATTTGATCATTCAATCGAGCCTCTTGGTCTTGGAGTCGACGCTCATAGCGTTGCAACCCGTCCTTGACGAGTTCGCGGAGTTGAAAGTGGTCATTATGGGTGACGAAGTTGGCGTAAGCATTGTCGTTGTAGAATGGATTGCCTTCGTCTTCCGAGCTCGGACTTGTGAATACTCCTTCCCTAGCCATTTAAAAAACACACACAAGGGTGATATTGAAGAAATGGACGCCTCACTTACCCAACGTTACCTTTCTTGGTCGTATTGAGGCTAGTGGACGAGCCTAGGTGTAGGGCGGTATGTCAAGAGCGAATCCAAAAAGATCGAAAGAAACCGCAAACGACAACACACACACACTTTATATGGAAGGCAAATAGGTTAGGAAAGTGGCGAGGAAAAATCTACAAAACCAAAGAAAAGTTTGTTGTCAAACGTGGAAAATATTCAAAGAGAAGTTAGCACAAAAACCAAACCTATAGGATGGAAATATGGTGGAACACACACACGCAAGGGAAAAGTGGGGTTAGTGCGACCAATGGACGAGCGAAGACCGAAATGGACCTAACGTAGACTAATGCTCAATGCCACACTAACTCAAGGAGGACGCTAGCTCAAACCGCAAATTTGAAAAGGCAACAAGATTCGCACCGTGGCAATCGGTCACTCTTTCTCTTTTGCGACGCAATGCTACACGTTCCTACAATGGAAAGCAATTGGCACCGATCCTTTTGCTTCTTTTTCTCTTTTTCTCTCTTCTTTTTTATTTTCTCTTTTTGATGGATTCCAAAGTGCCAATGCCTACTCGTAGCTAATCTCTCACAAGCGCTAACCTCGCACTCTCGATGCCACAAATGCGATGCCAAGCGGTGTAAAAAGAACTAGTCCGAATATGTAAGTAACACAATGGGGTGGGGTGGTTCAAGCGGAAGAAAGTTATACCTCTCTTATTGATGATCATGGACTTGCGGCCGTGGGGGAGTCGATGTCGTGGCGATCCGTTGATGTGGAAGCACCATAGTACAAAATTAAATATCATGAAAATGCATCAAATCTATTACATCGCATGATCCAGTCTTTACAAAATTATGTAGCACACCCCATTTGATATGGAGTTGGACTCCTAGATTGGCCCGATCTTCACGAATCGACCAAAGAACGAACAAAGAACACGAAGAGCGGTAAGAACACGAGATGGGGAATCGAGGGGAAACATGGGGGAACGCGGGGCAACACACAAATCGGGATAAATCGCAAGAACCGAAAGATCCAACTTCCCGTCAACTAAGCCCCGAGGGCCGCCTACGGAACAATCAATCCAACTGAACTCACCTTGATACAAACCGTCTCACACCCGTAGCCGGTTCCACTACGCCAATAGAACCTCAAGATAATGAGAGTAAGATTGGACAACTCTTGACTGAAACCCGATAGGGAGAGGACAAGTAGTTGGGATGTGCCTTGATACGATCCTCGACGAAGTCGGAGGAGTAGCCTTGATAGGTTCCTTGGTCCACATCGGAGGAGTAGTTCCTCAAAGAGGGATACAAGAGAGCTGAGCTCCAAATGTATAAATTCAACTCTAACCCTAGATCTGAGAATGGGGGTGACTATATATAGTCTAGTGCCAAAGCGGGTAGGTGGGAGGATAAGATACAAGGGTCAAGGCCCAAAAGTGGCACGCAGGCCGCGCAGGAGAGGAGGCTCTAGTGGTTTCCACCGGAGGTACCGGTGGATCGAGCGGAGGCTCCGGTGGGGGTCCGGTGGTGGCTCCATGGTCAACCACCCGAAGGGGTTTTGGGCGGAGGTAGCACCGGAGGCTCCGGTGGCGAGCCGTGGAGCGGAGGCTCCAGTGGGATCACCGGAGGTTCCGCCGAGGCTCCAGTGCTGGCTCCGGTGGTGGCTCCGCTGTCAGACACCCGAAGGGTTTTTGGCCGGAGGCTGCACCGGAGGCTCCGGTGGCGAGCGTGGAGCGGAGGCTCCGGTGGGAACACCGGAGGTTCCGCCGCCTGGGGCTTCCTGCCTTCGCCTCCTTGCGCTGGTTCTGCCCGTTCGCCTTCCGCGTCTTCTTGGGCACCCGTGGTGGGCTTGAACCTGAGCACACAAAGTGTTGCACCATGAGGTAGCGCACCATCCACCAAGTTACCGAAAGTATGGATCGAGAGGAGCGAGTTCACCTTATCCCGGATGGCCTTTGCGCGTGATCTTGTCATCGGTGCACTTGGTGGAGTTGGGTGGGCTACATCACCATTCCACCAGGAACATCACCTAGTGGACCTATGATAAGGTCTCGAGCAAAGGCGATGCATGATAAGGTGAACTCAATCCTCTCTCTCTCTATGCTTCCGATGACTTGGTGAATGGTGCGCTACCTCATGGAAATGCCCTATGTGTGCTCAGGTTTGACCCCACCACAGACCCCTAGGATGTTGCCCAAGATTCCCAAGAACATGCCCAATAAGATGCCCAAGAAGTTATAGACCAACATAGAACTGTTGAACTACCTTTGACACTGAGGGGTCACTCTTTGGGTCAATCAAATTTCTTTGGGTCACTCTCAACTTGGTCTTTTGATGTCCTTGGCAATCTTCCATCTTGTTGTTGTCATCCTTGAAGGCAAACACCATGCTATTTCTAAAGAAACTCTCATGGTAGGCAAAATCTTCCATTTGTTTGATAGCTCCAAGGTTGTCTTGATCCTCACCGAAAATAGTACGTTTTCATTAACACTAATATCGGGTCATTATTGTATTCTACCATTCTATGGCTCAGGTTTAACATCGTCGTCTCTCTAATAGGTATGTCACTCAGATTCAACATTCCTCATAGCAAAACTAAATAATGTGAGTAGTCACCATGGGGCCAATCCATGTTGCACTCAATCATTACCTTGTACTTGGATTGATGAATCTTGTACAATAACACTAGGTCACCTCACTTGTCTAACAGAAAGTTTCCAATCTGTAAGAAAAACTTGAGCTAAACTATCATTTTCTCATACTATTGGGTTGTGTAAAACTCTTATGTAACACAAACTGGATAGTTGTGTTTCTTCATTGTTTCTTCTCTTGGTGTAGTTGGCTTTGCAGTCTTCATAGCTCATGCAACTTGGGGTTCACTTGTCTTTCTTCACTTGTTTATTGGCTTGCTTCTCCTTATGATGTAGTTGGCATTTGATTATGGATGTGATTGTTCCTTCACACAAAAGGATCTTGAAATCTGTGACATTCCTCAGTTGTATGGCTTGTGTCTCTATAGAGAACTAGTCATGAAATTCTTGGGTGAAAGGTTTGTTGTTGCACTTCATACTCTAGTTCACTAAGGTTGTTGAATGGGTATGGAATTTGGTTTGGCTTAGCATGGATGAGTAGAGATTAGAAAGAGAGCTAAAGAAGTTCCTACCCTAACACATCAGATCAAGGAAACTCATCTTACAACCAACACATAGCAAACATATAGCAACACAATCATCACATAAAACAACCAAGTTTTAGAAAACAACTAGTATTGTCATACTATACTCGAAAGTATGATCAATACACTAATCGTGTTAACGTTGTTCTAACAAACTAGATTGGTGGTCTCATCTATATCTTCTTGAGTTTTTTTCAGATTCTTCTCTCAATGCCTTGAGGTGTTCTTGATTGTTGTGAAGTCTAGGTATATCTCCAAGTTTCTTCAATTGTCTTGAGTCTAGGTCTTCATGTGGTGAAAACACTTCTTGCACTTCATGGTATGGTCATCAACAATCTTGCCTTGAGGGTATTGAGGAGGAGGTCATCTAGGAAATTTTTGAAGGTGAATAATAGATGAGATGATATGAGAAGAATTAAGATGATTGTTTTGTTTCTAGAAAGTTTGAACATAGAAAGTTTTCAATCCTAGGGTGATCAAGGGGTTATTAACAACTTGTTGCAAATTGGATATTCACTATAGTGAGAGATACTGGCACCCGCTAGCCAATCAGGGAACGGTCTCGTGTCCGTGGACACGTAAAGTTGTCCGGGCCGCTTCATCTCACTATGCCGCTAGGATCCAAAAGTACTCAAAGGAGTCAATAAATTTGATCAAAAAGGGTTTTCCAAACCTAAGGGTCTCGAATCCTACAGGCAACACAGTGCTCTGATACCATTTTGTAGCGTTCCCACATTTAAATAATGCAAGAACATCTGTGTTATTGTGCTAGTCCCTGGATCAATTGCTAGCACCACAGTACAAGATGAAATATCATGCAAATGCATCAAATTCTATTATATCGCATGATCCAGTATTACAAAATAGCATTACAACTTGCATAGTCTTAGAAGACTAGCAGAAAACAAAGAATTACAGCGGAAAACATAGTACAACATTGAGCCCATCTTCTTCATGTTCCATAGGCAAAACATGTTGGCGATAGTCTCGAGATCCTAAACGAAATCCTCACTCATCTTCAGAGACATCTGCAATATGGAATATGCAGCCACAAGGGAGTCAATACAATTTAATGTATTGGCAAGTAACACTATCGTGGATATAAATGGCAAGACTAATACTACATGCTCATTTGGCTGAGTGGAGTTTTGGCTAAGTTTGCATAAAGCCAGTTTTGTCCTATCTCTTTTGTAAAACAAACTTTTCTTTTCAAAAGGGTGGCAACATTGGATTAAGATCCAAGCACCACAATACTGTTCACTTGGTCAAAATTTTACTTATTGAAATTGGTGATGAGATTCTTCCGTCAATCCTTGTCCAGCTGCTCATAGTTGTCCATAACCGGGGACACGGCTAAGATCTTAGTTTGTTGACTCTGCAGAGGTTGTGCACTTTCACCCTTTGTCTTCAATTAGCCCAAACATCCTATACACCCGGAGTGCATCATGGAAAGGAGAGAATTGAGACGAGATCTTTCAGAAGAAGAAGTCCAAACCCACCGGCAAGACCGTTCCACCTATAATTTTGCTACATCTGCTAGTCAAGCCTGGGCTGAACTCTCACAACTTAGTTGATCAAGACAGAGCCCACATGTCAAAAGGCTGCACGGGAAGCTACTAAACTTAGAAGGACATAGTAATCTCTTTGTTCCTGGGTGGCCATCCTCAAGTGACAACCTCAAGTGGAATAACCCTTAGACAAGGGCCCTGAGGAAACACTCAACATAATCCAGTCTTACCACTTCCACCCAGGTGGTTCATTCATTAGTAATACTTAGGATTTTTCCTCAACATCTAGTAAAACAATTTGTAATATTGCATAGCATCTACTAAGTTCTAAGGCTATTAAAATAACAAGGGTAAAAGAGATGGCTACACACTACTAGGATAATAGCATAGCATAATATAACTTAGTAAAATTTCCTATCATGCATGCTACTCAAAATCAACTAATGCATATAGAAAATAATGGGTAGTTGATGGTGTGTTACTTGCCTTGTTGAAGTTGGTGAAGATATCACACTCTCTTCACAAAGGATCGTTGCTCTCCGTACAATCTATTCATTGAAAACACAATAACAAAAATAAACAAGCATCCTAGCAATCAAACACATAAGTGGAGAAAGCAAACAGAGAAAATAACATAACAAAGGAGTTGGACCAAGTTGGCTAGGACAAGGTCAAGGTTTGATTTTGACATAATCTATTCTCTAATGGTTCAATACATTCTAAGGACTTTCCAAGGTTTTACTTGGGATGGACTAGGTTGACTTTTGTAGAAAAATAACTTTATTATAACCATACTTGTCGAGGAAGTTCCAAGAGTTCACCAAGGTGATCTCACTATTTCAACTAAAGTATCACAATACAAAGTGTAACACTTAGTTGTTTTCATCAAAACATTTGAGTGATCTAAGTTAGTCCTTCCATTTTGGTTGAGGCTAGGTCTAGGTTCAACTAACTTCATAACAAAGGAGATAACAAGTTAAAGTCTTGGTATTTTCCATTTGGGTCAAGGGCTGGACAAAAACGACTTGTTATTATTCAACTTGTATGGATTTCTCCAAGTCTTCACATGCTTGTCTTCTTGAAGATCACCTTCATGCTTCTATTGTAGACTTGTTCCTTGGATGGATTCTTCTCTTGGTCTTGATAGATTCTTCATGGCTTTCATTTCACTAATTGGTTTGGGTATGGGATGGACACAAATACCACTAAGTCAATTTGAAAAGAAAGAAATGGAAGGGATAGGAAGAGAGAGGAAAATGTCTTCTCCTTGATTTTCTTCATACTCATGTACTTCATTGAGTTTCTTCTTGTTTTTGTGAAGTCTATGTCATTCCTTCAATTTCTACAATGATATTCCTCATAGCTCTTCATGTTGCCACCAAGTTGATATTGAAGTTTCATTCTTGTGCTTGAGTTTTGATCTCCATTTTGCTGACTTGGTGAATTTCTTGAAGCAAGAATGGGGGGAGTGGAGAAGATAGAAAACTAAAGTTCACTACTTGGTACTATATGTGATTGATACATTCTAAGGACTTGGATTGGCTCCAAATAGACATAACATCAAGGAATAACAGTTGAGAACAAATCCTAAGGCATGGTGAAAAATGGATGTATCACTATGTTGGGTTTTTGGTCAAATACTCATGGCCATGGTCCAAGGATGTCCAAAATGGTTAGGAAGGGTTGTTTCTGGTTCAAGGTTATCAAATTGAGCAATTTTGCAAAAGGAACTATAGTGAAAATATTTATAGAAAGTAATATATGTCAAAATACTCAAATAGACAACTTAATTCTAAAATCAATTTTAATTTGTTCAAATATTATTTTGGAACAGAGGGTATGAAAGTACACATCCTAAGGTTTCCAAATATATTTTATTTGCAATTTTTGGATTTGTAGAATTTGAATTATGCTAAAATTCATCAAACAAGCATATTTGAATTTGAACCAATTTAAGTTTGTCAATTTTGAATTTTAAAAGTGCTAAAAGATTCTACAGATCCAGGGGATTTCAAAAAGTCAAAGATTAACAAATTTGGCCAAGTGGTTTAAAAGTTATGAAGTTTCAAAGTTTCAGGGGCTTTTCTGCAAAATCTACTTTTTAATTTCTATTCGGAAATAATTCCAGAGACTGGCTGGGCCGAAAACGGCTTATCTGTCGCGCGGGGCGGTGGGTAGGAATTGGGCTTGGGCCGTCTACGCGCTGCACCGAGCGACGAATAGAGAACTTAACGCGTGCTGACTGCAGCCACGTGGCGCGCTGTGGTTGGTTGGTACCGGTTCAGTAAGTGATTTAACAGGGGTCGTGGGATCTAGATCTAACGGACGGGGATCAAATAGAACTCACCAGGCGGCGGGACTTCGCCGTAATGGAGGAAGACGGCGGCGCTGCGCACGGGTGTGGACGGCGGGGCTTCTCCGGTGGTCCTCCGGACACGGGGAAGGCACGACGAGGTTCAGCTCGCGATGACGAGCTCGATGGAGGCCACAGTGTTCTGTCTCGCTTCCGGGGACGGTGGCGCAACACGGATGGTGACGACGCGACTCCGGCGAGCACAGCACGACGCTCCCGCTGCGAGAAAAGAAATAATGGATGGTTCAGGTGCGTGCGCGGGGCTTAGGGGAGGAAAAGAGACAGAGAGGGGTAGAGGATACGGGCTACGGTGGCCGGGATCGAGGTTGAACGGAGGCGGTCCCGTGCGGCTCCGGCGAGCAATTTCGAGGGCCTGGGGGCTCGATCCAGAGGGGAGTGAGAGGGGAAACAACGGCGGGAGGCAGGGCTATAAGGATCTGGGCTCGGGCAGAGTTAATGCGCCGTAAATCGCGAGTTATCGCCGGATTGAAATCGGAGTAGAAACGGAAGAAACAGCAACGGCTGTGGCTTGATGACGATGACGCCATCATGACGTCATCCAGCCTTTTTCTTTTCTTTTTTATTTCTGTTTTTAATATCTTTTGTTTTATTAATCCAAAAGACCTCAAAATAATTTCTAAAAACTTGTAAAATTAATATCTTTCTGTTTAGAACATTTTTATAAACTTTTGAACACATTTCACTTTTTATATTTTTGAAAATATAAATAACTACTAATAGTACCTTAATGTATATTTTTAAATTAGAAAAATAATAAAATGAGGTTTTGATTAAATAAAATTTCAGAGACAATAATCATGTCAAATACTATTTTTGAAATTCATTTTACCTCACTTTCATATTTTTATAAACTTAACATTTAATTGATTTACTAATAGTAACTTAATTCCATTTTTTAAATAGAGGATTAAATAAATATAAAGTGGCTTAAATAAAATTTAGAAAAACTCCACAAGTCATAATATTGTTTTCTAAGTCCTCTTTTATGTTATTTCAAAGAAATGCATTTTATTTTCACACCTTTATGTTTAAAACTTGGAATAACAACTAAAAGTTATTAAAATATTTTATTCTCATCAAATATTTTTGAGGCTTAGAACTTATTAAGGGTTATAAATCTTTGATTTTTGCTGCCATAAACTATTTTAAAAGTAATATTTGAATTGAAAGTATTTTATGTAATAAATCTTTCTAAAGATAAAATGGTTTTCTTTATCCAATTAAAATTCATTTTGAGAGGGTTTTAGGGTTTATGGAATAGATAATTGGATTGGTAATTTCAGTTTCATTGAATATGTATTATTTCCTTTTGTTTCTTGTTTATCATTTGTTTTTGGTGACTTTCATAACATGAAAAATAAAAAGTTTCAATTTTTAGTGATTTTTGGACTTTCCAAAAATTAGGGATGTTACAGTATCCGACTACGGATAAGATACAAATTGGACTAAGATTCCTCAAGATAACCGATGGCGTCCAATCCCTGCCCAGGCCAAGCTAGAGGAATTCCCAAGCAAACGTCGTCCAACTTCAAACCTGTCGAGTGCATTGTGAATACAGCCCCGAATCATGGGGCCAGTACTTTGAATGTACCAACAAGCGGCAAGCAATACTCACAGGATACCAATGCAACCAGTCATCACATGATACAAATACTTTGGGTACAAAAGAAGAGGTTGTTATATTGAAGCGGCAGCGGGCGGCACTAAGCAATCTACAGATACACGCTACAACTCTCATCTATTAGAAAGAGATAAGAGAGCGCGACGAAAAACAACTATAACTACTCACCAAAACAATACCCATCCAGAGTTAACCCCCCTCAACAAATGCCCGGAGGTAACCCGAGGAAAACTCACACATGTTGAAATAGTAATCATTGTTATCGCACAGGTTAACAAATATCATTATAGAACATTATCAACACTATTGAGAACCATGATCAAGAAAAATATGAGGGAGTGGGAATAGTGTTTGCCACATGTGAAATACGCATATAACAGAGATGTGCACTCAACTACTAAGCTTTGTCTGTTTGAGGTGGTCTATGGATTCAAACCCATTACACCACTTAATTTACTACCACTTCGCATACAAGAAAGAATAAATATGGAGGCATCAAAGAGATCTGATTTTGTGAAGAAGATACATGAGAAGACAAAGGATGCTATAGAGAAGAAAGGGAAGTATGTTGCTGAGAGAGTAAATAAGAAGAGAAAGGAGGTTCTATTTGAACAAGGAGATTTTGTATGGGTACACTTTCGAAAGGACAGATTTCCTAAGCTTAGAAAATCCAAGTTATTGCCTCGAGGTGTTGGTCCCTACAAAGTGCTTGCAAGATCAACGACAATTCTTACAAGATAGATCTTCCATTGATGAATTTGGAGTGAATAATTCCTTCAATGTTGCTGATTTGACACCATATCATGGAGATGACCTTGATGCGTCGAGGTCGACGCCTTTTCAAGAGGGGGAGGATGATGAGGACATCCCTAGTACATTGACACTTAAACAAGATGAAGTGAAACTTGGACCAATAACAAGATCAAAGTCCAAGCTCATTCAACAACAGGTGAATTCACTCCTTATTGATTATGATGTTTGTGATTATTAGAATTTTATACTGCCTAAGTCTATGAATTTATGTATGATCAGGGTTATTAATAACACAAGCATGATGGGTGAAAACAACCAAGAGGAGCTGGAAAACAACATGAAGATGTTGTAAAACAAGACTACAAGTGGTGAAAACAAGACTACCATGGTGAAAACAAACATACAAGATGGTGAAAACAAGATTTCCATGGTGAAATCAATCATGCAAGATGGTGAAAACAATCATACAAGTGCAGAAAACAACTTATAACTTGTTATTCCACACTAGAAGAGAGTGAAAACAAGAGGAGGGAGCCCCATTGGATACCAATGCGCCATAGAGAAATCCTACTTCGAGTAGGTATGGTTTGTATACCATATTTGGCCGAACTCCTTAATGTGGGTGAGTTCGAATTTTTCCTTAGAGTCCAAGTAGGAGTCCTAGTCCTAGGAGTCCAAATCCTAGGGGGAGTTGGTGCTTGCGCAAGGACCCCTTGTGGCCGCACCCCTCACCCTTAAATAGAGACCACCTGCGTGTGGTTGAGAGAGAAGAAGTTTAAACCAAAGAAACCCTAGCCTTGAGATTGTATTGCTGCTAAGCATTCCTCTTGAAGTATTACCAATTCAAATTTGCGTGATATCTTGTTATTCCATTGGGAATAGGGGATACAGGACCACTTGTAATATTTGATTACTTGTGCAAGAGTGTGTAGTTGAGAATACCCAAAGGGCTTGATTGTTGTTGCATCTGGCAACAGGGGTCATCCAAGTGAGAGTTCTCAGTGTAGCACTAGTTATCACAAAATCCAGAAAATCCACAAAAAGAGAGAGAATCTCATTGAGAAGATTGGGCCACCCCATATCACTATGAGGGATTGCAAGCCCAAGTCAACAACACGCTTATTGGAGTTGATTCCTCTCATCGGTCGGTCCATCGATCCAACAAAAGCCGCAAGGGGAAGGTTGGCAAGAACTACCGAAATCACGAGGCGAAAGAGTGGCTACTTGGACAGATGTTGATACAATCCAATAGATGAACCTATGGAGTTACCATGGATCCCATGGGGAGGTTCTCCACATGGGAGGGGGAGCACAAAGCCCAATTCTATCTCAAGTCAACTCTAGAATAGGGACGATGAGGAGGGGTCCTATAGTATAGGGGGTAGGTGAGAGGGATACAAGGGTAGGTTCCCCTATTCCCACATAGGGGAGCCGGCCTGGCTGGGCTAGTCTGTAGGGTGGCCAGCCTGAGGGTCGCGGGGAGGCCGGTCTACGCCGGGCTTGATGTCGGGCGGCTCTATTAGGGAGCCGTCCTGGAGGCCGGCCTGGCCGGGTTTCCTGGCCTTCTTCTTCTTTGTCTTCTCGCTTCTTCCTCCTCTTCCACGCATACACCATGGACGGCCTTGAGTCCTGGTCTTCCTCGGCATCTCCCCTCACATCCATACTCGTAGACTCATACCTATCAATATACGGGGGTTGATGGTCAAGTAGTATACCGTCCAAAGGGTTACGACATGGGTTATAGAAGAGGAATGAGTTCACCTTTTGAATCCATGGTGACTTGACATATGATGGACTGTGAGACATGCCCAGTGGGATGGGTCGTGCTGCGTCATGATGTTTGCCCGATCTTTCACAGAAAGAACCACCAATTATAAATATTCTCCCGACCACGCGCAATACACGTAACCTGGAGAACTTGATAGATTTAGGCGAGCAACAAGGTGATGAACACCACGCCTCATGCCAAACTCGGAAACTCTAGGCAGATCCAAGAACACTCGTACATTTATTTTCAAAGATAACTGATGAACGTCCGAGATGCCGTCTACACGCTGATCCGTAGGGACGGTGGAACCTCGAACTTTTAGTTCTACATAATTTTCAACCTGTATAAAACCCTAGGCCTTTGTTCTCTTTATATAAGAGGCCAATCCCTAGTCGGTTAGACAGACCCAAACCGAAACTGACTCGAACTTAAACCTAGTTGGACTCGACACGATACAGACCGGCCTATTAGAAAACTCGGCCAACACATGCGGCTCGCAGGCCTTAGACATTATACATCATAATTTATTGTCCTAGCGTGCTAACCCGTAGATGCCCGCATCATCGTACCGGGTTCAACTTCGGAGAGCAGAAGTCTGGGAGCTCGTCCGAAAAAATTTAGGGGCTATACTATTTTTAGGTTCATGTGAGCGTTTTGAGACACTCGCCATTATAGTGATTTTTTTGCCCCGCGTGGGCTTTTTGGAGCACTATCAGAATTTTCGAAAAAATTGGAAAGATTTTTTCGAGGCTATCCTGTTTTTAGCCTTTGTGGAGCAGTTTGTGACAGTTGTGTTTATAGTATTTTTCTGTCAGTTTGCACGGTATATTGAGCAAAAAAAGAAGAGCTCATGTGCATAGTTCATTGTTGCTTGTTGTTGCAGCGTTGTGACTTTCTTGGTATTTTAGTCTTGCATCTCTAATACTGTCTAGCCTAGGACCAGCACAAGTACTGTCTTTGAGCATTGATTCAACATGCATTCCTGAACTGATTATTGCTAATCCTTGCTACTATATATAATCCTCCCAAAGATCCAAAGATTTCTACTCTATGCATTGTGCCTAACCTGGTAATCGCTTTGTCCAATCTTTGGGTGTTGATTCTTGTGGTTGTCGTGACGCTCTACTGCTTGGTACTGAACTTGTAAGAGTTTTGTATTTTGTTTGACGAATTGCGTGATTTCCACCAGATTTTAGTAATTCGTAGGATGATATGGGGTGGCCCGATCTTCTCAATGAGCTCTCTCTCTTTTTGTGGGTATTTTCTGGATTTTGTGATAACTAGTGCTACACTGAGACCTCTCGCTTGGATGACCCCTGTTGCCAATTCAACAACAATCAATACCTTTGGATATTCTCAACTACGCACTCTTGCACACGCAATCAAAGATCACGAGTGGTCCTATATCCCCCTATTCCCAATGGAATAACAAGATATCACGCAACTTTGCAGGTATACTTCAAGATGAATGCTTAACAGCAATACAATCTAGAGGCTAGGGTTTCTTTGGTATAAACTTGTTCTACTCTTCCACACGCAGGTGGTAGCTATTTAAGGGGGAGGGGTGCGGCCCCAAGGAGGCTTGCGCAAGCACCGACTCCTCCTAGGACTAGGACTCCTACTAGGACTCGAAGAGGGGATACAAACCAACGCAATGTGAAGGGGTGCGGCCAATATGGTATACAAACCATGCCTAATTGGATTAGGACTTGTATGTGGCGCATTGATCTTTAATGGGGCGCCCTCCTCTTGTTTTCACTCTCACTTAGTGTGGAATAACATGCTTGTAGTTGTTTTCCACACTTGTACTATTGTTTTCACCATCTTGTATGATTGTTTTCACCATGGTACTCTTGTTTTCACCACTTGTAGTCTTGTTTTCCAGCATCTCCATCTTGTTTTCCAGCTCCTCTTGGTTGGTTTTCACCATCATGCTTGTGTTATCGATAACCCTGATCATACATAAATGCATAGACTTAGGAAGTACAAAATTCTCATTATCACAAACATCATAATCAATAAGGAGTGAATTCACTTGTTGGTGTAGTAGCTTGGTCCTTGACCTTGTCATAGGTCCAAGTCTCACTTCATCTTGTTTAAGTGGCAAAGTACTTGGGATGTCCTCATCATAGGACAATATATTGTTTCTTGTTGTGTACTAATCATGGCAGGTGACGCCGTGAACATCGTGACGAATAAGGAGTTGTACGGGCACTTTGATAAGTTGGTGTCCATTCATGCCCAGGACATGGAGACGTAGGTTGGAAGTGCTATGAGAAAAATCGTTGAATTGGAGGGCATCTTGATACGGGCATCTACTGGTTAGCACGCTAGGACAATAAACTATGATGTGTAATGTTTAAGGCATGCGAGCCGCATGTTTTGGCCGAGCCTTCTAAATGGGCTCGTTTGTATCCCGTTTGAGTCTAATTAGGTTAGGAGTCGGTTTGGGTCTGTCCAACCGGTTAGGTGTTGGCCTCCTATATAAAGAGAGCAAGGGGTTAGGGTTTAGACATGTTGAAAATTATGTAGAACATTGTGTTCATGTTACCACCGTCCCTAGGGGATCGGCGTGTAGACGGTGTCTCGGACGTTCATCAGTTATCTTTGCAAATAAAGGCATGAGTGATCTTGGATCTGCCAAGGGTTATCGTGCGTGGCTAGTGGGCTCTTGGATCTACCTAGAGTTGTCGAGCTTGGCGTGAGGCGTGGTGTTCATCATCTTGTTGCTCGCCTAAATCTATCATGTTCTTCAGGTTACGTGTATTTCTCACGTGATTGGGAGAATAGTTATCCAGGTGGTTATTGCGGTGAAAGATCGGGCAAACATCTGTATCATGTGGTATCAGAGCCAGATTGATCAACGCGAGAAGGTTTGTCTTCTTGAGATTGATCTGTTGTTTGCAAGCTTGTAGATTGCTGTTTCTAAAAAGTGTTGGGCTGCCGAGTCGACGCATTGTTTCATGTCGGCTAGTTGAGGAGGAATCAAAGGATTGCTGGCGACGTATGGCCATCTGAGGAATTACTGTGTTTTTTTGTTTTCGTAGAGATTGAAATACCTCGGCATGGGTACAGGCACGAACACAAAGAGGGAAAAAAGATCACACGTGGAGTCCTAGGCTTGGATTCTAGTGCAACCTAGGCTTGATCGTGGAGTATCTTTACGCAACCAATCACGTTTTTTTTTGAGAAACACAGTACAAACGCAAGCGCTCATATACACGCGCATACACTCACCCCTATGAACGCACACATGCACACCCTACCCATATGAGCACCTCCGAGAGACCGAACCGGCGGGTCTTGAGATTGACGAAGTCACCATAGGCGCCTCGCTGTCGCCGGGAACGTCGCCTCCCACTGAAAGAATATTCCGCCTAAATGCAACACACAGATGTCAAACCTGAGGTTTAAACTCTGGTGGGCTGGGGGTACAACCACCCTCCTAACCATCCAACCACAGGTTGGTTTGCCAATCACGTTTTTATTTGACCACATTACCTGCTCGTGTCCCTTTTGCGAGGATTGAAAATAGATTGTAACTTACAAGAAAACAAGAGGCAGTTTTTTTTTTCTACGTGGAGTCTTGGCAGCATAAAAAAAGGAAAAGATGATCAGATCAGACTTTGTGCATGGACAGTTTATATGCGTTGACAGTTTCCATCCGGGGCCCTTCTATTCTAAGATGAAAAAGAAAAGAGCAAGACCAAGAGAGCAGGTTGCATTGGATCTTAAAGGGAATCAATTTGGTACTATTTGGAAGGCACGTTCAGCACCATGGAGAAAGGAAACAAAAAAAGAGGATTAGTTTGGTACATATCTTGCATCCGTATGAGGGAAAAAAATCAAAGGATGGAAAGGACCATCGTGGCAGACTCACAAATATGGGTTTCCGCGTCAATCATCATGAAAAAAAAAAGATGTTCGGTAGCTTTTTTTTTAACGGGGTTAGGGCCTAGAAGGCCCTGAGATCTTCCATTAAAACTGCCGAGAGAGTACACTTACAAAGAGGGCCTTGCCAAAAAAGAATAGCAGAAAGGCCCGTAACTTTTACAGCAGGGACCCTGAGAACAAAGAGAAAAAAGCAATCCCGTCCTCGAGAGCTCTTCGTCACCATGCCTGCCTCCGGAGTGACGCGTGAGAAGTTCATCCCGGGACTACGGGTCCATAGCAGTAGCTACATGGTTGTTCTCTCCTCTTTATGCCTCATGTTTAGGTCTTGTGATTTTCCTAACATGATCAAGATTATCTTATTGTTATGCTACATGTTGTGTTTGCTGGGATCAGATGAATATTGAATGCTATGTCCAGTGATTATCAATCTGTCATGTTCTTTCATGTGTATGTTATTTATAATCTTGCATGATCTCCGTTACTAGTAGCTTCTCTGGCCAAGTTGATGCTTGTAACTCCAAGAGGGAGTATTTATGCTCGATAGTGGGTTCATGCCTCCCTTTCACTCACACTCGAGTGACAGAAACGTAACTGCTGGGGGGTGTGATGTTGCCATTAGGGAGAAAACAACAATGCTTTGTCCAAGGATGATTTTATTTTTTACATTACACACTTTGCTTAATGCAATTATCTGTTGCTTGCAACTTAGTACCCAAGGTTTGCTCAGATGATACTCTAAGGGTGGATTATTAGTCATAGATGCAGTTGGATAACGGTTTATGTATCTTGTTGTAATGCCTGCATGAATCACATAGTAATCATCATGTCATGCATATGCACTACGGTGCAGCCTTTATATCTGTCAATTTCCCAGCTCTAATTTATTTACCCAGCATGTTATCTATCTGTTTTGGAGAGACACCTCTAGTGAACTGTGGACCCCGGTCCATTTCTTTGCACTGATATACAACCACTACAACCGTTGTTTTACTACTGCAATCATTGTTCTTTTTCATCTACTGCAAACAAATACTATTTTCCACACTATACGTCTAATCCTTTGTTTCAGCAAAACCGGTGAGATGGACAACCTCACTTCTTTGTTGGGAGCAAAGTAATTTGATTGTGTTGTGTATATTCCACGTTGCTGCTAAACCAGTAGTGCGCCCTGCCAACATCAGCTGCATCAACCTTTGGGGGTGATTTATTTCTCCTACTGGCCGATTCAACCTTGGTTTCTTTCGAAGGGAAAACTTGCCGCTGCACTCTTCATAACCTTTCTCTTGGGGTTTCCAGACGAGTGTCAACCAACACACCAACAAGTTTTTTGGTGCCGTTGCTGGGGAGGAAGAGGATTTATGCAAGGGGAGTCTCTCACCTCCAATCTCTTTACTTTGTTTTTGTTTTTGCTTAGTTTATTTTATTTTGTCTTGTTTGCTCCTCTTTATCAAAACCACACAAAAAATTAGTTCTTATTCTGGTTTTTATTTTTATCATGTTTTAATCTTGTTAAAATGAGTACTCCTGAGAACACTAAGTTGTGTGACTTCACTAGCACAACCAACAATGATTTTATTAGCACACCTATTGCTCCACCTGCTCCTACTGCTGATTTTTATGAGATTAAGCCTGCATTGTTAAATCTTGTTATGAGAGAGCATTTTTCTAGTGTTAGTACTAATGATGTTGCTGCCCATCTTAATAATTTTGTTGAACTGTGAGATGGAAAAATATAAGGATGTAGATGGAGATATTATTAAACTGAAATTGTTTCCTTTCTCTTTGAGAGGAAGAGCTAAAGAATGGTTGTTATCTTTGCCTAGAAATAGTATTGATTCATGGACTAAATTTAAAGATGCTTTCATTGGAAAATATTATCCTCCTGCTAAGATTATATCCTTAAGAAGTAGCATTATCAATTTTAAGCAACTTGATAATGAGCATGTTGCTAAAGCTTGGGAAAGAATGAAATCTTTGGTGAAGAATTGTCCCACTCATGGACTGCCTACTTGGATGATCATCCAAACCTTTTATGCATGTCTGACTTTTTCTTCAAGAAACCTTCTGGATTCAGCTGCTAGAGGAACCTTTATGTCCATCACTTTGGGTGTTGCAACAAAGCTTCTTGATGATATGATGATAAATTATTCTGAATGGCACACCGAGAGAGCTCCACCAGGTAAGAAGGTAAATTATGTTGAACAGACCTCTTCCTTGAGTGATAGGCTTGATGCTATTATATCTATGCTTGTTAATGGCCATGCTCCAATTGATCCAATCAATGTTCCTTTAGCTTCTTTGGTTGCTCAAGAAGAGCATGTTGATGTGAACTTCATTAAAAACAACAATTTCAACAACAATGCTTATAGTAATAATTTTGGTAGCAAACATTATAGGCCATATCCTTCTGCAGGTAATGGTTATGTTAATTCCTATGGTAATTCCTACAACAACAATAGAAGTGTACCCTCTGATCTTGAAAACATGCTTAAGAATTTTATAAGTACACAAACTGCTTTTAATAAATCTGTTGAGGAAAAGTTTGGCAAAATTGATGTTCTTGCTTCTAAAGTTGATACCCTTGCTCTTGATGTTGATATTCTGAAACTAAAGGTTATGCCTCATGATGTTAAAGAAAGCAAAACTCTGAATGTCATTCAAGTTAGAATTGATGACAATGTTAGGATGTTAGCTGAATTGCATGCTAGGTGGGAAAGAGAAGATGAAATAGCTAGAAAGAATAATATAGCTAATGTTTGCACTATTACCACCACTAGGAAAACTAAAGCTTATCATCCTAGTAAACCTTCTACTATTAATGGTAAAGTGATTGATGTTGGCAAAACCTCCACTTCTTCCGTTAAACGTTTAAAATTGCCTGAAACCACTGAAACTGCTCCTAATAAAAGTGATGAAATTTTTCGAAGTATGAGAGACAATGGTCACATTACCTTTGATAAAAATGATCTTGATTTTGATGATTGTAATCTATCTTAAGTAATTGTGTTCCTACAAAAGCTTGTTGGTTGTCCTAATGTTAGTTCTATAAATATGGCTTTCACAAAACATATTACAAATGCTCTGATGCAAATTAGAGAAGAAGAATTAAGATGTGAAGCCTCTATCCCTAGGAAGTTAGATGATGGTTGGGAACCCATCATTAAAATGAAGGTGAATGATTTTGATTCTAATGCTTTATGTGATCTTGGTGCTGGTATCTTTGTTATGCCTAAGAAACTTTACGATATGCTTGATTTGCCACCTTTGGAACACTGCTATTTGGATGTTCGTCTTGCTGATAATGTTAGAAAGAAACCTTTCAGAGAGTTGGTGATGTTCTTATTATTGTTATAATAAACTTTTCCCGTTGATTTCATTGTTATGAATATTGAATGCAATGCTTTTTGTCTATTGTTTTGGGAAGACCTTTTCTTAAAACTATTGGTGCTGTTATTGATATGAAAGAGGGGAATATTAAATATCAATTCCCACTCAAGAAAGGTATGGGACACTTTCCAAGAAATAGAATGAAGTTTCCTTTTGCTTCTATTATAAGAACAAGTTACAATTTGGATGCTTCTTCAATTGAAAATAATTGATTCTAGTTTTCTGGGCCTAGCTAAAAGGCGTTAAAGAAAAGCACTTCTTGGGAGATAACCAAGTAAAGTCTCTAGTGAAAGTTGAGGTTAGATTTGGATTTCTGCGCAGGAACCATATTTCTGTTGTCCATTGTTAAATTCGTGAAAATTCACAAAAAGATCAAAATAACCTAAAACAAATTGTGCTTATTCCTCAGATAATTCTGAAACTTTTTCTAGCTTTGCGTTTTTCGATTTGAGCAACGTAAGTTCCCCGAAAAAATTCGTCTTTATAGATTGTTCTTGTTTTGACAGATTCTTTCTTTTTTACTTGCATTCTCTCTTTTACTATGTTGAGTGGATCTATTTGCTCCACAAAACATCGGTGGCTCTAGCTAATATTTAAAAAGTATTAATAGTGCTTGTGTCCAAGGAGAACATGTGAATTTTTTATTGTGCAATAACCCTCTAATGAGAATTACATTGAGTTTGGTGTGAAGGAAGTTTTCAAGGGTCGAGAGAAGAGGGTGGTATAATGTGATCAAGAAGAGTGAAAATTCAAATCTTGGGGATGCCCCCGTGGTTCATCCCAGCAAATTCTAAGAAGACTCAAGCGTCTAAGCTTGGGGATGCTCAGGGCATCCCCTTCTTCATCAGCAATTTATCAGGTCACTTCTAGTGAAACTATATTTTTATTCGGTCACATCATATGCACTTTACTTGGAGCGTCTTTTTATTTTTTGTTTTGTTTCCTTTTATTTTCTTTGCTGAAATAAATATGTTTGGAACCCAGCATTCTTTGTGTGGGAGAGAGACACGCTCCACTTTTTCATTTGAATACTCGTTTTCTTCCATGCTCGTATTCTTAGTTTTTCTTCTAGCTACTACAAATCATTTTAGCTCCTGTTTTTCATGCATCTCTTATTCAGAGTTGTTAGTTCTAGTAGAATAGTGTTTGTACTCTCTTGTTTCACTGCTATATCTCTTGGAGATTTTTTTTAGTATAAAATGATTGGTGTTGGAAAGCAGTAGTACACTTTTTGTGCTTATAACGGTGGAAAAAGAAGCTCGTATAGACTATGGGTAGACTTTTTCATGTCATGTTGGATGTTATTCTAATTATATGCTTTGTTATTACTATTGTATCATGACTTGTCTCAAATAGCTGAGAGTGCCTAATGTGCCATTGAAAGAACTAGCCAAGGTTTGGCGCGGCGCACGCCGCACCATATCAGTTCTTTGTTTTTAGTGCACACGTTTTGAACTGTGTCATGGTGCATTTTGGATGACTTGGTGAAATGGGTTAATGGCACGATCATACGACATAGTAACGTTATAATTTCACCGGGAAACAACAAACGGGACAGGTTACATTGTAACGAAGAATCGATAGTAGGCAACTCCTGATCATACATAGGCTGGACGGTTACCTTACAGAACATTGCACCAAGGCTGTGAACTCTGAGACTACTACATTTCTAGATGTAAAACAGAAGAGTGGCCGTGGAATCCTAGATGTCTAGGTTGGAACTTTCCTATTTCTGCTTGGTCGTGCTGCTAAGGATGGTCACCGACTCACCATCGTTCTCGTCGTCGGATGAGATGAAAATGATGTTATCGTCGTCAAAGGTAGCACCAGGGGCTTGAAGACTTTCTGGGTGGGTGGAGACCCGCTTCGCTGCTGCCGATGCAGTGGTCATCTTTTTTGTTCAAGGAGTTGCTCTATCGTTCTTAAGTTGGCGATGTAGAGGGCATGTGCTTCGTCTCGCGCGTCCGTGCTTACAATATGTAGCTGATTCTGACGGCTTCCCTCTCTCCTGGTCAGTTGCGCTGCTCCCTGATGTATGATCAGCCTGCAAAAAAAAATATCTTCATGTGTCTATACGGTGAGCTAGGGTGTTGCGGCATCGAGTCACTTTCCATCAGATGCCATATGACCAGGTATGTAAACATACCCGAAGCCGCGGCATGAACAACAATAATTGGACGTTGTTGCAGCTGGGAAAGTTCTTAGTACACTATATTTGTAGTTCAGATAATTGGTGTCCCATTTTCATCTATGCCAAGAATTTTTAATATGAAATGCTAGTGATACAAAGACCTTAGTAGAAGGATGAAATAAAACAGATAGAGAGAGCAGAGATGTAGCAACACAACTGGGACTACCCATAGACAGGATCTACCATACATAATCAGGTTTACAGAAACAACTATCATCATTACAAAATACATCCGTTTCGGGGTGTACCACAACCGAGTACAGAGCAATCACATATTCCAAAACTTGTTCCACTGAAAATACACAATAAAAGGAAGAGCTACCGTATCTCTTTCACCTGGTACAAAGCATACTCTGCAAGCTAGGAAACATGAGACGGTGTTAACTATCTGAATACATAACTTGCACATATATTGGAAAATACAACAGGACTAATGAACATACTATGTTTTTCTACACCTTTTAAGTGGGAAATGTGTTTAGGCAGGCAAATTGGCATATATTACTAATGGTTCATGGGAAATTAAATGAAAGAATATGTAAACTATTGCACCAGAGCATTTTTTACCATATCAGAACAGTCCTGATGTCAAGCACAAATGACCAAAACTAACAGACTGATAACTTGAACTCACTGAACTGGCTCAGATCATATGATTGCACAGAATTCAAAAGCAAGAGAAGAAAACCAGTCTACTTACAACTGACTGTAAATTGTACAGATTTGGAAAGCAATAGGAGCAAACCAGTCTACTGCCAAACTTAAAGAGAAAATGAAAATTATTAGCTGAATCAATGACTTGAGACTGTTAACGGTGAGGTACTTGTTCTATTTCTATTTTTAGCAGTTGATGCCCCATTTTTATCAACAACAAGTATTTTAATCGCTCCCTTGATGTGAACAAATATAATTGTCCATGAGAAAATACGTGTTTTAGTAAATACACATCTACATTTCCCAAGGTCTAACATTGACTTTTTTTTATGGTCATCGCGTAACAGAATGAACACGTGAAATTCGTCCCCATTTTTATTTTCAAAAATGTATTCATGACTATGTGTACTTTCACAGTCCTATCTTCTCTAAAGTTTCACAATATGAAATAATATTTTCGTGCGAATGGCAGCAAAAACAATTGAATTTTTATATTCTGAAATCGGGCATTAAAGGAGATAAAAAGAAATAGCAAGATGTGGGATTTCAATGTTCTGAAGTCACGAAACAACTGGGACTAACCATAGACATGATCTACCATACACATTCAAGTTTACAGAAACAATAAACAACTATCATCGTTACAAAATACATCCGTTACGGGGTGTACCACAACCGAGTACAGAGCAATCACATATTCCAGAACTTGTTCCACTAAAAAGACACAATAAAAGGAAGAGCTACCGTACCTCATTCATCTGGTACAAAGCATACTCTGCAAGCTAGGAAACATGAGACGTTATTAACTATTTGAATACATAGCTTGCACATATATTGGAAAATACAGTAGGACTAATGAACATACTATGTTTTTCTACACCTTTCTCGTGGGAAATGTGTTTTGGGAGGCAAATTGGCATATATTACTAAATGTTCATGGGAAATTATATGAAAGAATATATAAACTATTGCACCAGCGCATTTTTTACAATATCAGAACAGTCTGATATCAAGCACAAATGACCCAAACTAACAAATTGATAACTTGCAACTCACTGAATTGGCTCAGATCATATGATTGCACAGAATTCAAAAGTAAGAGAAGAAAACCAGTCAACTTACAACTAACTGTAAATTGTACAGATTTGAAAAGCAAGAGGAGCAAACCAGCCTACTACCAAACTTAAAGAGAAAATGAAAAAAGATGGTTTTAAAGAGCCAAATAAAGTACAAATTGTCAAGTGGATGTTGAAATATCATTTGTCGGGTCTGCAACTTTGTAAAAACAGCTGAATCAATGACTTGAGACTGTTAATGTTGAGGTACTTGTTCTATTTTTGGTTTTGGCAGTTGGTGCCCCATTTTCATCAACAACAAGTATTGTAATCACTCCCTTGATGTGAAGAAATATAATTGTCCATGATAAAATATGTGTTTTAGTAAATACACATCTACATTTCCCAAGGTCTAACATTGACTTTTATTGATGGTCATCGCATAACATAATGAACACGTGAAATTCGTCCCCTTTTTTCTTTTCAAAAATGTATTCATGACTATGTGTACTTTCACAGTCCTATCTTCTCTAAAGTTTCACAATATGAAAAAAAAAAAATCGTGCGAATGGCAGCAAAAACAATTTGATTTTTATCTTCTGAAATCGGACATAAAAGGAGATAAAAAGAAATAGCAAGATGTGGGATTTCGATGTTATGAAGGCACGCACCATTAGAAGAGGTAGAGCAAAAAGTAACAGGTGTGACAAATTCTTATGGACAGCCCTTCAGACCTCTTAAGTACAATTGGAGGCACTAACTAAATACCAAGGGATAATCAAACCTGCAGTGTTGGGACCAGATATCATAAATTCACAATGAAGAAAAAAGGTTCCTTCTAATGCATTTTTTCTTCATAAATAAAAGCACCACTCTAAGAAGTTATAAAACCATTCCCCGTGCTAGTAAAGTGAGTACATGTCACCTGCTGAAACAACCAGTCCTAGGTATTTTTTTTTGAATTTTTCTTTTAAAATTTAGGCCTAGGTAATATCATCCCAAACTGCAGTAAAAAATCAACATACGCAACAATGACCAAGTTTACTCGAGACTACGGGTAAGGGAAATCAAAGCGTACCTAATAATAAATAATCTTGAATCAACCAACTCGCTTCTTTCCTGTGATTTGTAATTGTAATCGGCAATTTTGAAGCCATGGTAAGAACAAATGTGATGTATTGATGCTGAGGCTACACTTTCTTTAGCTTATTTCTGGTTGCTCATAGGATGTCCATAAAAGTCAGATATGGTGATGTAGGTGGCTGACCTGAGTATTGTTGTAGATCATGGATATACATCTAAATTATATCATTTTCCCTGGTGTGTGCAGAGATTATGCGACATGTATACCTAGACTTTCCCTCAATCCAGTATGAATCTGCATATCAAAACCAATATCAGTCTATTAATTAAATTTCCATTATAAGAATATTACTACTTACTTATCTAATGCTTAGCAAGCAATCAAGCATCCCCTCATTTGATTTATTCAAACCGATAATAATAGAGTATAACTCTAGAGGTGGAGGACAAGTAAAGTCAGATGAACAACACCCTATGCAAGCCATTCTTTCTCGCTGCCGCTATTGCTAGAGAGAGAGAGAGAGGAGCAGGTTAGGAGGATGTATGTGCGCACAAACACGCACCTGTTGTCAACGCGGCCGTCTACGTCTTCGCACCCTCTGTTGATGTTGCCAGATAGAGAGGGGAGGTGAGATGCGGGTTGGAGGAAGGGGTTGAGATGAGTCAACCATGAGAAGAGCTGAAGAGGGTGCATACTCGGAGAAGGCCATACCGCACCACACGAACCGTCGACCGTCTTCTGCCCTCCTCCATCCTTTGCTGAGGTGGTACTTCTAGCGGTAGTCGCCTGATGGAGGACCTCTCGGCGGGATGGACCGACAGACCCGTCGACGCGGCGGCATTCGATCTCTTTCACCGCCACGCGCAGCCGGGGCCGTCGTCCCTGTAACTGTAAGGAGCAGGGTCAGAGAAATCGGGGTCTTCGGTGACCGAAGAAAGGCCCGAGGCACGGCCTGGCTGCCTGCCATGGAAGAGATCGACGCTCTAGGTTTCGTCCATCCCAAATAGGCGCAGCCTATTCGTAGGAGGCTGGCACTTACAGGAAGCGGGCGGGATGGAGGATACTGGGTAACGGCGATTGGGAGGAAGAGGGAAGCGGCGATTGGGAACCTTAGGGATGACATCGTCGGTGGAGGAGGGGCTGCTGCAACGCCGTGCTCTCCGATCCGGAGCATCCGTCAACACTGATAGTCGTCCAGGGCCACTCTCCAGGTGGGTGCTATGGTGGTGAAGCCAGAGCTTGGACAGCGGGACCACCTCAGCGACAGGTACACCGTCGGAAGACGTGACCACGCGCACCGCCGCCGGCCACGGAGCTCGAGCACGCACGGCATGCTGTGAGTCGGCAAGGGTGAGATCCGAGGAGCTAGAGCTCGGTCAGGGGAGGCTGGTTGAGATGGATCTTGGGAAGAGGAGATGAAGGGGAAGGCGTGGGACTCGAGGTTGCGAGACGTTTCGAGACTAAACACGGACATGCGAAGAGAAAGAGGTGGTCAAAGCGGTAGGCAGGGAGCGCGAACGAAGTACTCCACCAAAACGATTGGTAAACACAACACGTGTCGATCAAAGAAAACAGCTGATGACCACCAAAATTAGGACAAAAAAGAGAACTCACGCTGTTAATTTCAAAAAAAAAAAAAAAAAAAAAAAAAGAGAACTCACGCTGTTTCGGATAGTACATATTATGAGTTGTTTTTATCACATTGAAGCATAAATTTGGGGTGTTTTCCTTCGAATGCTTTATTTGGTTGACTTGGCGCATGCTTATACCATGTTTATGACTACAAACCAGTCACTTATAGCCTCTATGATCATTAAATTTTTGACTTGTAATACCATGTATTCTTTGATTAATAATGTTTTTATCGCTATGCATGATTATGGTCATTATTGCTCTCTTAATTTGTCGCTCCTAGTCTTTTGCTAGCCTCCACCTATACTGAGTATGAGCTCTACTCGTGCATCCAACTCCCAGAAACCAAAGTTTGCCAAATGTGTCCACCATAGCCACCTACATGTGGTATTTAACCGCCACGCCAAGTAAATTTCTCATGTGCTACCTTTAAAACTTTTGAAATTATTCCTGTTTTGTGCCACTATTTTAGCTCATGAGGACGTAAATAGAGAATCTGTATCTCACTTGTTGATTGGACTTTACACACCTGAACTAGTGGCACATCCGCTTATCCAAATTGATATAAGAGCTGGCAGCGGGGTGCCCAGAGCCAAAATTGATTACTATTAAATTCTCTTCACTATTTTTACCCCTGATTTATCAGTCAAAGCATAATTGTGTAAACAAAAGAGGAAGAGGGATGACCTTCTGACCCCAGTTGCGTCCTTAATGGGAGCCGCTCTTGTGAAATCTAGTTGGCTTGTCATGTACTGTATTTTCTGTTTACCATTTGTTGACATAAGCATACAACTCTCTAAAAAATGTTTTCAATACATCTGTTTAATAGAATAAAAAGATCTAGCACATGAGTTAATCCCTTCTTCCCTCTGCAAGGGCCTTTCTTTTAATTTTATGTTGAGTCTCCATCTTCTAAATTTATGCACACTTAAGAGAGCGTAGTTGTCATTCTGAGTTTAATGTGCATCAATCCCAAAGATTATTATTGATTGATTCATGATGTGTTATTACTTGCTCTCAAGTTATTTGTTCTAGTCATCCACTTGAACTTTGAAGGAGTCTTGACATTTTTGTTTTGCCCCACTCTTAAGGACAAGAGAAATATCACTTTGATGTTTTTTCTTTGTGCTCGAAAAAAACGTATAACTTTCAAGTGCATTATTATTCATGATCTTTTATTTGTGTTACTTTTCATGATGCAAAGTGATTGCTAAGTTTCATTGTTAGAATTATTTCTATCATGCTTGTGTTTAAAGTACTATGATCTCAGCTCTACATATGCTTTTACAATTTAGATGATCAAGTTTATGTTGGTAGCATGTCACCTCAGAAATTATTTGTTTTTATCGTTTACCTACTCGAGGACGAGTAGGAACTAAGCTTGGGGATGCTTGATACGTCTCAAATGTATCCATAATTTCTGCTATTCCATGGTGTTTTCATGCCACATGCTACATGTTTCTTATACACTTTGTCATTTTTATGGATTTTATGGGACTAACCTATTGACAAGATGCCACAGAGCCAGTTCATGTTTTCTGCTGTTTTTGGTTTCAGAAAAGATGTTTTGGGAATATTCTCGGAATTGGACGAAACAAAATCCGAGAGTCTTAGAAAGTCGTCACGTACACGGAGTCTCGAGGAGACCCGGAGGAGGGACTCAGGGGCCCCACACCATAGGGAGGCGCGCCCCCTCTGGCCGCGCCTGGGGATGGTGTGCCCCCTAGCCGCCCACCGACATTGCCCTCTCACTTATTTATACTTCTCCACGGGTTAACCCTAAATACCGAGCCTTTTCCACCAAAAAGATCCATAGCCGCCGTCATCGTAAACCCTAGTTTGGGAGGGTTCTAAAGCTCTCCTCGGCACCCTGCCGGGAGGGGGAATCATCACCAGAGGGCTCTTCGTCACCATGCCTTCCTCCGGAGTGATGTGTGAGTAGTTCATCCCTAGACTACGGGTCCATAGTAGTAGCTATACTGTTGTTGTCTCCTCTTTATGCCTCATGTTTAGATCTTTTGAGCTGCCTAACATGATCAAGATCATCTTATTGTAATGCTACATGGTGTGTTTGTTGGGATCTGATGAATATTGAATGTTATGTCTAGTGATTATAAATCTATCATGTTCTTTCACGTGTATGTTATTTATGATCTTGCATTCTCTGTTACTAGTAGATGCTCTGGCCAAGTTGATGCTTGTAACTCCAAGAGGGAGTATTTATGCTCGATAGTGGGTTCATGCCTCCCTTTCACCCACGCTCGAGTGACAGAAACATAACAGGCTGGGGATGTGTTGTTGCTATTAGGGAGAAAACAACAATGCTTTGTCCAAGGATCATTTTATTGTTTACATTACACACTTTTCTTGATGCAATTATCTATTGCTTGCAACTTAATACCCAAGGTTTTCTTGGATGACACTCTGAGGGTGGATTATTAGTCATAGATGCAGTTGGATGACGGTCTATGTATCTTGTTGTAATGCCCGCATGAATCACATAGTAATCATCATGTCATGCATATGCACTACAGTGCAGCCTTTATATCTGTCAATTGCCCAGCTGTAATTTGTTTACCCGGTATGTTATCTATCACTTTCGGAGAGACACCTCTAATGAACTATGGACCCTGGTCCATTTCTTTACACTTATATACAACCACTGCAGCCATTGTTTTACTACTGCAATCATTGTTCTCTTTCATCTACTACAAACAAATACTACTTTCCACACTATACGTCTAATCCTTTGATTCAGCAAAACCGGTGAGACTGACAACCTCACTGCTTTGTTGGGAGCAAAGTAATTTGATTATTGTGTAGATTCCATGTTGCTACTAAACTGGTAGTGCGCCCTGCCAACATCAGCTGCATCAACCTTCGGAAGTGATTTCTTTCTCCTACTGGCCGATTTAATCTTGGTTTCTTTCATAGGGAAAACTTGCCGCTGCACTCTTCAGAACCTTTCTCTTGGGGTTTCCCGACCAGTGTCAACCACACACCAACGCTGTAGGTATCCGGGGTGGGATTGCACACTAGAAAGTACACCTTGGACGACCTTGAGTCCTGGGCTTCCCCGGCATCTCCCCTCGCATCCGTACTCGTCGAATCATACCTAGCATAGCACAGGGGTAGATGGTCAAGTAGTATACCATCGAAAGGGGTACGAAGTGGGTTATAGAAGAGGAATGAGTTCACCTTTTGAATCCATGGTGACTTGACATATGATGGAGTGTGAGACATGCCCAGTGGGATGGGTCGCGTTGCATCATCACCCCCCCCACTTGGAAAAGGGTCGTCCTCGACGCTAACTCGTCATCAACGTGCATAGGAGGTACATGTATTGTCATAGAAGTCGAAGTCACCATGTGGTTGTACTTGATGGAAAGGGAATATCAGCTCTTCAATGTTCCTTTGGTCTTTATGTAACCTACCAAGATTACAAGAAAGACAAAACAACACTCAAAGAGTAGCCAATTCTCGAAGTTCGTAGCATGGGTTTATAAGTAGAGGGAAGGCACCTTAGAAAGATGTCGATGTGATTGTCTTGTAAGATCCTCCGTCATAGGAAGGTGCTGATGTAGCCACGCATGCGATCTCATCCAAAGGTAGAACCTATGCACCAAAGACCAAGCGAATCATGTGTGTGCAAGATAGAGGAGCACATCATTGATGACATTATGTTCATGTTCATAGCACCGTTAGCACAAAACAAATGTATGGAATCTATTGCATATGCAAGGTTAATGTGCAATCAATTCATTGAAACATCTCCAAAATGTGAGAACACAAAATCTCCATGGAACTTTGAGGGGTTTCACACAAAGCATTGGAAATGGAAGTTTTTCAAAATCATTGGTGCAATAAGAGGAGATATTGGCAAAAACACAAGATGAAAAATGTCCCAAATATTATCATCATGGGTGCAAGCAAAGCATAGGAAAGAGAAATTTTTCGATATTTTTGTTGCAACACCAATGGAAGGGAAACCAGAACACTCATGACAATACATGCTCAAAATGTCATTGTGGTTGCAAGCAAGCCATCGGAAAGAACAATTGTTCATCATACTTGTTGCAACACACAAATCATCTTTATGAAAGATCAAGGAAGAATTCTTGTCACAAAGGAGAACAATATCGCAAACATGTTTGCAAACAAACCAAAGGAAATAGCATTTTTTTCAATGTGTTTGATGCAAAACATGAGAAAGGTATTAGAGTCGGGTTCGATCCGCAACACAATTTTATTATGCTCTCAAGAGCTTGTTTTGTCAACTCATGTTCAATTGAGGTTGACATTAGCATGTGGGTACTCAAACACACAAAAGATGAAGTGAAGAAATTTTGTTTGTGGTAAATGAACACATCATCCATCATGACATGTCTCTTCATTCGCACATGACCAAATACATCAAAATCAAATATGAAGTATGAAATGTGTGGATGGTCAAAATACAAGATGAAGGATTGAGCAAGCTCAACAAGGGAAAGCGAAGAATCTCCATAAAATGAGAATGCTATGGGGGCAAACTCTTTATCAAGCATAGAAACATTGTTGCAAACCAAGCATTTGAAAGAGAAATTGTTCGAAATTTTAGTTGCAACTATGGGAGAAAAATGTAAGCACTTGGTGCAAAGAATGTCAATGGAAATATCATCAAAGATAGGTTCATCCATCACATGCAAGCAATCATCATTCATCATGTCCACCAGTGGGATCATTGTCACAACAACACCCATACCTTTGTCATCCTGCTCATGTGAAGTAGGTGTTGTGGTAGTAAGGGCCTTCAAGTGGCCGACTTGTCCATCTTGATGTAGACGTGGGGTGGCATCATCTTCATCCAGCATGTACATCTTATTCTCCATAGGAAGCACCAACTTTAGAAGTGGCGCCTCATCATCCATGGAACCTAGCACATCATGGGAAAACATACTAGAGGTAGAGGGTAAGTTGTTAGAATTCAAAATTTCCTCACATGACCTATCAACTACCTCTATAAACTCATGTGGTGTATCACTCATGCCCTCAATGTGGATGCACTCAATGTCACATATGGTGGAGTCATCTCACATTCACTCACACTCATGTGGGATAAGTGTGGCTCTCATGCTCACATGGGATTGGTACCATCTCAAAAGACGTGCGCATAGGGGTAGGCTTGCAATCCTCAACTCCATACGCCTCCTTGGTTGAAGGGAAAATCCCATGCTCAACCTCATAATCCTTATCGCCTCCAAATGTGTGAGCCATAAGATTGGCATCATCACTCGCCTCCATTGCCGAAGGAAAACTCCCATGCTCGGCTTCTCCACTTGACGCACCATCTTGGTCGCCTCCGTGGCAATCCCACATCACATGGTCATGTCCATTTCATATGGGGCATAAGAGGGATCTTGAAGTAGGCCCATGGTGTTGTTGGGAGCGGTGCTCGAAACAACATCATCATCATATATGGGAGGACCTTCTCTTCCTCCATCTTAGTGTAGGTCTTCATATTGCCATGTGGGAGCCCTTGTGGTGGTGGAACTTGATGTAGATACCACATGATGTATACTTGTTGAGGCGCCATGGTGGTCTTGGCCTTGCATGTGTGACCTTGTTTCTTGTGTCTCCGTCTTGAACTTGCTAGACGCTCGGAGACGTTGTCGATGGAGGTCTTGAGATCTTGTACCCATTGAGACGTAGCATGCTCGGACTTACATAAGGTCTTATCCATGGAAAGGAATAAATCCTTCATGCCTTGCATATGTGTTGGCAATGTTGTGGTAGCACTTGAAGGATACACCTTGTGATGTGCGCTCGCCGCCATCTTGTGTGTGGGGAAGTCATCGTGCACTTGTGTCGTCGTCTTGTAGCTTGTGTGGGTGCCAACTTGGAGGTTGAAGTTTGTTGATGAAGAAGCTTGCGGCATTCCCTCTCTTCATGTGTGGTATGACGTCGAAAGTCATTTGGATGCCTCGGCTTCTTGGCCTTCTTGCTTGATGGAACCTCGATGATGTCCTTCTTGTGGCATCGTCTTGATGTTGAAGGAGCCAATCTTGACTTTGCCAACTTGTCGGATTTCTTTTCGTGGCACCATCTTGAGGTTCAAGGGAGTTGTCTTGTGTTGGCCTTGGCATTCTCCTTGAGGTTCCTTGGTCTTGAGCATGAACCATAGGACATATGATGTCTTGGCCATCGAAGCTTGGAGAGGAAGTTCTTGTAGGTGAGCTCATCCATGTCGGAGTCGAAGTAGTTTTAGATCTCCATCTTATCCCTCATGCTTGTGGAGTCATTGTCGGTGTAGTACTCCGCCATGTTTGCGGATGCGTAGTCGGTGTAGCACGGCTCCATCTCTTCATCCAAGCTCGCGGTGTCATAGTTATAGTAGTGGTTCATGTCGTTGGAGCTCATCGAGTCAAAGTTGTTGTGGTTGGTGTGGTGCTCCGCCATGTCGATGATGCTTGGGGAGGAATGGTCGGTGTAGAGCTCAACGTCGTGGTCATAGTAGTGGTGGTGATTGATACGTCATAAACATATTCTTAATTTCTGATGTTCCATGTTGTTTTCATGCTATATGCCACATGTTTTCCTTACACTTTATGTCATTTTTATCGATTTCTCGGGACTAACATATCGATAAGATGCCACAGAGCCAGTTCCCGTTTTCTGTTGTTTTTAGTTTCAGAAAAGTTGTTCTGGAAATATTCTAGGAATTGGAAAATTCGAAGCCCGGAAGTCTTAGAATTCCCAAAGGTTCCACGGAGTCCCGAAGAGTCCCAGAGGGGGCCACACCATAGGGCGGCGCACCCCCTAGCCGCGCCAGGGGGTGGTGTGGGCCCCTCAGGCGCCCACTGCCATCGCCCTTTCGCCTATATATTCTCCTCGATGCGTGAACCCTAAAAATATACCACTTTTCCACAAAAACACCCGAGGCCACCGTCATCGCCAGCCCGAGATCGGGAGGGTTCTGGAGTTCTCCCCGGCACCCTTCTGGGAGGGAAAATCATCACCGGATGCCCACCTCCGGAGTGATGTGTGAGTAGAGCGTCCTTGGACTACGGGTCCATATAAGTAGCTAGATGGTTGTCCTCTCCTCTTTATGCCTCATGTTTAGATCTCGTGAGCTGCCTTACATGATCGAGATCATCTTATTGTAATGCTACATGTTGTGTTTGCTGGGATCCGATGATTATTGAATGCTATGTCTCTTGATTATCAATCTATCATGATGTCTTCATGTGTATGTTATTTATGATCTTGCATGCTCTCCGTTGTTAGCAGATGCTCTGGCCAAGTAGATACTAGTGACTCGAAGAGGGAGTATTTATGATCGATAGTGGGTTCATCACTCCTTTGCATCTATGCTCGAGTGATAGAAACGTGACGGATGTAGGATGTGTTTTTGCCATTCGGGAGAAAACAACGATGTTTACTCTGTTTATATTGTTTACATTACACACTTTGCTTACTGCGATTATCTGTTGCTTGCAACTTAATACCCAACGTTTGTTCGGATGATATTCGGAGGGTGGATTATTAGTCATAGATGCAGTTGGATGACGGTCTATGTATCTTGTTTCAATGCCCACATGAATCTCATAGTAATCATTGTGTCATGCATGTTTCATTATCTATCAATTGCCCAGCTGTAATTTGTTCACCACACATGTTAGCTATCTTTTATGGAGAGACACCACTAATGAACTGTGGATCCCGGTCCATTTTCTCATACTGATAATAAAACCACTGCTTCCACTGTTTTCACCCTGCTACTGTTGTTTTCGTATTGTTCTCATACTGTTTTCCACACTATACATTTAACCTCTTTGTTATCAGCAAAACCGGTGAGATTGACAACCTTACTGCTATGTTTGGGCAAAGTGAATTGATTGTGTTGTGTAGATTCCACGTTGCTGCTGAACCGGTAGTGCGCCCTCCCATCTCAGCTGCATCAACCTTCAGAAGTGCTTCTTTATCCTACTGGTCGATTCAACCTTGGTTTCTTTTCTGAGGGAAAACTTGTTGCTGCACTCTTCACACCATGCGCTTGGGGTCTCCCAACGAGCATGTGTCTACACTCCATCAGTGATCCACCATGTCATGATCGTTGTAGTGGTCATCCACCATGTCGTGCTCGTAGGAGTGGTGATCCACCATGTCGTGGTAGAGGTCACCCATGTCAAGCTCGTTGTATTCGTCTTCGTTGTTATAGTCGTAGTGGGCCATCATATACTCATGATAGTCATCATGGCCTCCATATTCTCCGCTCTCGCTACACATGGTTACTCACAAGAACAAGTGTATATATAGAGTGTGAAGACCTAAGAGCTCAAACCTCACCTTTTAGCAAGTATTGGAACTAGTGTACCATGCCAAGAGAAACCGATAACAAAAAGAATGAAGTGACTTAAGTTCGAAAGATCCCAATACACGCTCCAAAACACACACGTCTTATGGGTGGATAGGTATGGAAAGTGTAAAGCCAAGGGAACAACCTAAAACCAAGATATTGGAATGGCAAGTAGAGAACCACAACGATCACAAAGAAACAACAAGTCGATCTCCGAAAGATATATGGAAACACACGCACAGAGATAAATTGGACTAATGCAACCAAAATATGAGATAAGGAACCAAATGATCCTAGCGAAGACTATAAAGCTCGTGTTGCACAAGTACAAGGAGAGCCACTAGTTCGATTGCAATTTATTGGTGGGCTACAAGATTTGCACACAATGCACCACCAACAAGATGTTCATCGAGATTGAAAGCTTCCTACAAGTGGTATGGCAAGTGGTGGTTTCCTTTTTCTCTCTTATTCTTTCTTTTCTCTTCTCTCTTTTCTCTTCACTCTTTTGCTTTTTCACTTTTTGCTCACTCACTTTGTGCCAACATACGAAACTATATAAACTAGCGCATACAACGGTCACTCGGAAACTACACGGTACAAGTGTGCAAATCCCAAGAAATCATATATTAACCAGCCTCACTAGGTAAGGTAACCACAAGGTAGGTTGTCTCACAAAGTAATGACAAGAGGGAGAAGATTCAGGATGATTATACCTCTCTCCGACGATCTTCACCCTATAGGCTGGAAATTTTCATGCTTGATCACAAAATTGGCTACAATTTATGATGGATATCCTGCAATTGTGATGTATATGATGTAATTGGCTACAAACCGAGCTAAAGATCACTCAAAAGTTATGGCCAAAACGGTGATCGGGCGCGGCAGTTTTCTGCGCGGCCGGCCTGGCCGGGCTATGAAGCCGGGGAGGAGGCCGGCTGGGTCTGTTAGGGGTCGGGCCTGGGAGCCTGGGAGGCCGTCCTGGCTGGGCTTTGAGGCCGGGCTTCCTGCACACGTGATTTGGAAGCGATTTGGACTTTTTGGGGGCGGAAAACGGCTCCGAAAATCACCAAATCGAAGAGGAAATATGTGGAATTAAGCCATGGAAATGCAAGGGAAGATAGATCAACAAGTTTAGCAATAGATCCACGGATTAAAACCTACCAAAACACACTCAAATCACAGAACGATCCAAAAGCAAATTTGGGCTATTTTTGGTGGAATTTTTCGAATTTAGGCAAGAACAAGAATTTTTTTAGGGGAAAGAGGGTGTCAAATCTGTGGCAACCTTGATATTGATACCAGATGATATAGTCTTGGCTTCTAGGTTGGCCCGATATTCACGGATTGGCGCACGAGATGTGGGGAGATTGGGAAGAACGTGATGAACACGATGAACTCATGCACACAAAAGGGGAGATAACTCGTGAAGCCTATGAGGGATAGCAAACCGAAGTCAACAACACGCTAATTGGAAGTGATTCCTCTCACCAGCCAGTCCACCAATCCAACAAAAGCCACAGGGGAAGGTTGGCAAGAACTACCGAAATCATGAGGTGAAATAGTAGCTACTTGGAGAGATCTTCATACAATCCAATAGATGAATCTATGGAGTAGCCATGGATCCCATGGGGGAGGTTCTCCACATGGGAGGGGGAGCACAAGGCCCAATTCCATCTCAAGTCAACTCTTTCCTAGGAAGGAGGGGGAGGGGTCCTATATATAGTAGTAGGTGGTATGTAGAGGGATACAAGGGAATATTCCCTTTCACTGCGCGCAGGCAGGTAATGCGGTGACCCAGCACACCAGTGCATGTGTAGTGCGCAACTCGTTGACATAATACTCACAGAAGGACTTATCCTTGAATATTACATCTCTCAGAGTGGTACAACAGAAACATAGCAGGTCCAAGCAAAGCTATAGGATATAAACTTTCATTACAAAATCTCGAGAATCTCTTTGATGAATCAAAGAAGATCTCATGCAAATGAAACATCAGAAGAATCAAATCGAAGCTCCAAGCTGGAGAAGAACTCTAGCTCGGAACATAATCCACTACGGCTGATGTCAGCCCTAATGTATGGCTTGTGAGAATCTAAGTCCAGGAATAGACTCTTCCTACACCTTGATAGATTCTCCTCCATCGGCGTGGTTGATGACAATGCTTCACTAGCTAAGTAAGATATGACTCCACTAGCTTCCTTATATAGCGATGGCTTCACGATGAAGACTTCCTTAAGGGCTTCAACTCTAAGCAGGGGATCAAACGGGAACGAATGAGTAACGAGCGTTACTCAACAAGTTCATGATATACAATGCGTAGTTTGATGCACTAACTACAGATTTAGACTCGAAATAGTCATAAGCTAATGCAAGGTTTTGTAAATCTTTCTTCAAGAGGTTGCTTTTAATACTGAAAACTATGCCCGCCAGACCATCACAGGACTAGAACTTCATGGATTTTCCTTTCCTGTAGCATTCGCATCTCCTTCCCGGAACAGGGGGTAACATGCCACATCCTTTTACACTCTGTAGAGGTGCGTTACTCTACCCATAGGCGATCAAGACCATGTTGCACAACTAGGTGATCGTTCTTGTCCACGGCCACTTAGGCGTGGGGCCCGGTTGTTGATCCAAACCAAACCATGCTTCTCCGCACAACACATGCCCACCCATTTCTTCCACGCAGGTTTAACCCCTGATTCCACCCCTCACGATGGATATCTAGGCGCCCTGGACAGACCATCATAGACCCTAGAGTCCGTGGGAATTAAGGGATCCCACCCATGTGCATGTAGTCTCACAATACCTACAACGTACATCTCTGGCAACCCATTGCCATGTGAACAGGAAAAGATCACAACTGGCTTACTCGTCCCATACAAGACCCATGGTTAATGCGGTATTTACGGCGCACCGAGTTCTAACGACATTTATGGTTAAGTTCTAGGTAATACTTTCCATGCGGATGGAACCTTCCTTTGACCTATTCATCTTACCATGGTTCCATCCGCCCACCAAACAGAACACTACCACTCGGGTAGTCATTCAATTATTCATATATTATAAAAATATGATCATGCATTCTTTTTAGAATAGGTGGTAATACGATAGGTTTTTGCAAATAGTTCTTTAGGAAGTACTACAAAGGATATGAGCAAGTGATGAACTTGCCTGAGATAGAGATAATGAAAATAATAATCCATGTCTTCAGGTTCGAGGGTTGCGTAGAGAAATCCCAAGATATGAAAGATAGCAAAGTAGTTCCAGTAAGGACTATTGAAAACACTCGCAAGATGATACATGCATGGTAATGATATGCATCGCTAAATACCCTGGAAAATACCCCAGCTTACAAGTGTAGGCTATGATCGATACGATACTAAGATCACATTTGTTTTAGATGACTTAGAGTTGTTTCATTACTTGGGATGATGATGTTGTTACTTCTTTTAGTCCCATGTGTTTCACTTTTATTTAACACGCAATTGTTATCATGTTTAGGTTATAAGTAGTTATCACTTGATTAAACAAGAAAACAATATCGTATTGAAAACAACTTTTAAAAGATAACAAACACATTCTTCTTATATTGTTGAAAGATGTGGAACTACGATAAAAAGAATTTATTTGGAAGTGAGTACATACTACAATCAACTCTACCATCTTGTGATCCAATAATTTTTGTCACGAGGATTAGGAAATGCAAACTTATTAGGGTTCAATATTAAAGAAGATGGTGTGGTGATGGTTAGTCCTCGTTATATTGGAATCTTATAGACTTCCACTATACTTCACAAAATAGAATTTATAAGTTAAACAAAATGTTTTGTTTTTGGCATATTTTAGTTGAAAATGTTTTCCTCTTTAATTTGGTATATCATTTGAAGTTTTCTAAAAAGATCTGAATAAGTTATTAATTTTAAATAAATTAAATGACTAGGCAAAATATTGCACACATGAAAACTTGTTCAAATGACTTTGAAACTATCATAGATGGTTTGCATGTGACTTTCGTCAGGCGGGGGAGGATCTCTGGTAGGCAACAGCGGCGGGTGGTGGCAGCAGTTCTCCAGTAGGCACCGCCCCTTTTCTCCTCAGCCGCCCAATGTCCCCAAATCTTCCAAGCCCAATCACGCACAAGCGAGCTCCGATTCAACGCCATGGAGGCCGGCATGGCTGCGGCGGTTCTCCAGTAGGCACCGCTCCTCTTTTCCCCAACCGCCGCCTATCCCCAAATCTTCCAAGCCTGATCGTGCACCGGCGAGCTCTGATTCAACACCATGGAGATCGGCATCTTCGCCGCCGGTTGAGGATAAGCTCCAACGTGGGCCGGCTCCCTCCCTAGCATCAGCCCGCGTGCTGCCTCTCGACAAGCATCTTGAAATCATCTCCCATCTCGAGCAGCAGCTGGCCGGCCGTTCTTCCACGACCCTAGCGGAGCAGCAAGGTCGGCCGCTTCTCCCACCCTTCCGACAGGTCTGCGCCGCCAACGGAAGGAACACTTCCTCCCCTAGAGCAGCAACACCTCGAAGGCCCGACCCCGGTAGCACATCTCTCCTCTCCACCACCAGAATCTACGCCCTCGTCAGCTGAACCAAGTTCATCTTCATATGGTGGTTGCGTGATCACTTTTTACTTTGGCTTAGGTCTGCACATTCTTTGGTGAAAGGCTGCAAATAGGGGATGCTCACAAAGTGATGATACGATCTTGAATCATTGTCAGTGTTGCTACTCTACTGTCGCCGCTGCTAGGTTTTGGAGGAATAGAATCACAGGAGAGATGTTTGTGTGTGCTAACTGGAATAGCTAGATTTACCAAATAGCACCAAGTATGGTACATGTCCCAGATAAGAACAAGATCCTGCTACTTGTGCGAATGCTTTGTCGATATCAAATCAACATCCTGCAGATTCATGCTTCGTGCAATATACAAGGGATTCATTATACCTTAATTCAATTCGCCACTGCAAGATCATACTTATAATGCTTTGATTTAGCTGTTGGTCCGTCTATATATGCAGTATGAAGTATGGATCATGCAGTCACTACCTAATGAACTTTGGTTGTACACTGAACTTAGATTTGTCATAGTTTTGCTTCAGTCATGTTTACAACTTTACATGCTAACATAACACATGGAGTTCCTGGTAGAAGCAGGAGGTATGATTCACCTACCCATTTGATAATTCTTGCAAGAATCCAAGAGATAATTCTATATAGTCATATTTGTCAAGCCATTAAGCTCTGGCTGTAGTTAGCTTGGTTTGTAGCTACATCATCTTGTATTGCTATTTCTTTTAGATCTTATTTGGTGCTTAAAGTGTACGTTCGTTGGCATGAGATATTAATATAGGCAAAGCTGAGTACTTACTCTTAGTTGAACGTTGAGAAAAGGCCCAAGTGCTCTACTCATCGCCGAGACAACTCCCTAGTGCGGGGTGTACATTTATGTCACTACTGAGTCTAATGCTTAGAGTCTATAAGCTATCAGATATCTCTTCTGACTCCCTCAAAAAAAATCTCTTTAAAATCATCATGTAATCTTTAAAATGAATAAGGTGTATATGTGACAATGAAACCTTCAGATATTTTAATTGTCGTCCACAACCAAAACATACATTATGGGGAGTGGGGATTTTGGGCACCCGAGGTCCAGTGCTCTCTACATCCAAAAAAAAAATCTGAAAATCATATTTACAAGTTTCAAAAAAATGTGAAAAAAATCTTGATATTCTCAATGATTTATTGTAGAAACGTGCCAAAATTCAATTTGAAAAGCATTGTATATTAAGCTACACAAAAGTAACAAGTATATAGATCTATAATATAGTGTATCAAATCTTCAAATTGTGTGAGATTTTGTCATTTTTTGTGCAGCTCATAATATAAAAATTTCGTGCTGTGATTTTGCACGCTCGTAGGATATATCATAAACTATCCCTGATTTTTTTTAAAACTTATATATATATAGGTAAATTAACAGATGCTCCATGGTGTCCATGCTCTGTACGAAATACTGTTCAATTTTTACAGGTCTACATTCTGTATACCTTGAATAGCTATACCTTCGATTTGTATATATATACTTTTTACATATGTATACCCAACTATGTGCATACCTAGTGATAGAGGCAAAGGTGTCCGATCTTTCGATGAGATGATAGCTACGATTTGCATGGCGTTGACGTTGACGATCTGACTACAAACGTACGAGGACGTTGCGCCTTAGCAATCGCTACACCAACTCCGGGAGGTTATTGACAGCGCCGTAGCACGGTCGACCCAACCACTCAGGTCTAACTCCTGCAATCAATCGAGAACAAGCAAGAACTAAGAATTGGCAATCAATATATTGCGAATATAGATGAATGATTATAGCTGAAAGTGGGGTTCCGAAAGCGGTCTTAGTCTGGTCGATCTGACACAAACAAAGTACGGCGAAGTTACAGCGACGACTAACTTTTAACTAAACAAAACCCAGCCCTAAAAGAAACCCTAGGGGCTGTATTTATGAGGGGAAAAGAGGGAAAATTCGTGATCCCAATGGTGGGGCCACGAAATCCAGCCCAAACCTCTTTTTCCCATGAATACGGACTCTAAATACTGCCCACTAAGGGGTATGACGAAAATACATGGGCCTGCCCCAATAAGGAGGTGACGCAGCACCTATAAAAGGACTTGGACGAAAATAATGAAGTGGTAGCTTGTATATTTCGTCCAAGGCTTCATTTGGCATTACGGTGACTTCCTGCTGCTGTAATCTCCCTCTGTGGCAGTGCCATCTTCTCCACTTGTGCTTCTGCTGCCAGCTCCATCCTCGAACATACTCCATAGCTTGTCCCTCTCATCCACGCTAGGTCCATTATTTCTGAGAGAAACAAACACATTTGATTTAGGCAGTATCATATTCTCATGTATATTAGGAACAACTCGTAGAAACCATAGTACCTGCTGATTAAGTTGACGTGCACGAGCTGTAGTCATAGGTCCTTGTAATGGAAGTGGTGTAGTAGTAGCGATGTCCTCATCACATAGGGGAATATCTACGTACTACATACCCAAGGTATACATACCCGAGGTATTCATGATGTCTACATAACTAAAATGTACGGTATTTGATACCGGTGCCCATGCTCCTAGGTGCCCCATTTGGGCTTCCTATATCTATATTCCCCTAGGTATGCACATAGTTGGGTATACGTATGTAAAAAGTATATATATACTTATACGTATATATACATACCTGACAGGTATGCGTACACTTGTGTATACGTATTCTAGGTATGTAAGGTATGTAGATACCTTAGGTATGCATACCCAAGTGTATATATATGTCATACAAACCCAAGGTATAGTTATTCAAGGTATACACAATGTACACCTGTAGAAATTGAACAGTATTTCGTACAGGAGCATGGGCACCATGGAGCATCTGTTATATATATATATATATATATATATATATATATATATATATATATATATATATATATATATATATATATATTAAACGGATGGTGCACTAGAACCCGAGAGCCAAAATGACTTTCCGCATTATGGGCGACTTGATGGGTTAGGTTGATATTTATATGTATTATTTGAAATCGATATAGTCGGAAAGAAAAATTTCATGTGACAAACAACTCTGAACATTTTATATTTCCAAGTGTTTATAAAAAAAGAAATAGCAGAAAAAATTGAGCCCGTTGCAACGCACGGGTATTTTGCTAGTAGTATATAACTTGTATTTTTTTATTTTTTGAATTATTTATTATTTTTCTAAATTTTTAAATGATTTAATTAATTTTAAAAAATGTTTAATTTTAAATTTTATCCAACATTTTTGAAAAGTTCATAAATACATAGGTTTTATTTTTCTGAATATTTTGGTATATTTTTTTTATAATTTTCTGATTTATAAAACAATAGATATTTATTTATCAATTTTAATTGTTTTTCTAGAATTTAAATTGACACGTGGGCCAGCCCCGTCAGCATTTTTTTTGAATTAGAATAAAATGACAGGTGGCCCATATGATGTCATCGAAGCTCATTCCTCACGGATGAATAAAATTCGCGTTTTTGAGTAAAAATTGAAGGGATCGAAGGCTCCAGTGAGCAATTGGGGGTTGTGGCGATCTAGAGGAGCGTCGGAATAGACCAAATGGTCACCGGAGTGACCGGCGGTCACCATTGGCGTGGCGGTGGTGGCAGTGATGCGGCGGTGGCGAGCTAGGATGCACAGGGAAACAAGGCGAGGGAACGAGGAGGCTCAGTGACCTCAGTAGTGCAAAGAGACCAACGGGGAGGTGAGGCAGCACCGGAATGGGCGGCGGCGTGCCGATTTCCATGGCTGACGGAGTTGGATACGGCAGACCGATTCGTGCTAGAGAGACCGTCCTGGCAACCATGGTTCAACAGTGAGACAAAGGAGGTCTTGGCGGTCCTCTCGGGGTTCACGGCTTGCTCCGGGAAAGCCAAAGTCAACGGCGGCGAGCAGCGGCGCCTTGCTAGGGTTTCGGTTGTCCTGTGGTTTGAGATATTGTGAGGAGGAAGGACAAGAGAAACTGTGGCACGGCGATGTCCTTGCGCTTCTTATCCGCGACGAGGAGACACTCAAGCAGGACGTGGCCATCGGCAACGACGCCTTGCCACGGAGACGGCCGTCTCTGCCTTCTGGCCGGAGAAGGAAAAGAAATTGAAAGGGGAGTTTGCAAAAAACCCATGTGGTTTCCGAAATTCGCAGAAACAGTTCAAGTAGATCCCCGTCTCCTGTTTTAATAATCCTCAGGGCCTCCTTGAGATGATTTTAATTACCGGATAGCCCCTGGCTGTGTAAAGTCTTAATTTGTTGCTGATTTCAAAGTTGATCCTTGAAAAATATATGTAGTTTGAATTCTCTTATCCTCTAAAGTGAATTTTCTTTATTTTTTGAATTTGTTTCACATTTTGAAATGCATAACCTAACACCACTACTTTTGTTGTGCCTTAGTTTTAGGAACAATAAGAGATGTTGCCCATTTATTTCTTTTTGTGAGTACTTGTAAATTGTTAAAGATGTTTTCGTATTTCACTTGTAGTTATAAAATTATCTATAAGTTTTAAAAAATTGTACTTTTAGATACTTTAAGAATTTCCTGGACAACACATGTTGTCCAATAATAATTCCCTGATTTCTCTCAATGGGTTGTTTGGCAAGGAATATTCATATTGTTCTAATTCAGATACATGCTAGGCATGGTATATTATCACAGTGGTTTTGGTTTGTAGTGTCTGACAACTAGATTATGTGAAAACATGATCAGATGTCTATGGATGCATAACATACAAATGTACGACCTGTGCTGAGGTCTTATGGAAGATAGATGAGTAAAATGATGACAATGGAATTCTTTTAACCATGCAAAAACATGCACACACACACACACACACAACAAACATGTTGTTGCCAAAGTAGGGTGTTTAAAACTGGATAATTTTGATACAAGTCTTTTGAGAAATAATTTGTAAACTTTTAGTACTGTTTCTTATGCATTGTATATCAAATCATCAACTATGGAATTTTATTCAAAGTATACCAAAATGATTTTTAATTAGTGTTTGGACTGGTTTTGTTTTGTGTGGCTTTGTTATTTTCATATTGAGGTTCTTATCAATTCTGGTGGACATTTATTTATATTGTGTGTAACCCATGTTTGTTATTTTAAGCACTTAATCAAGTAGAAAACATGAGTGTCTTTGGAATATTATTTGTTTGTTTTCCACTCAAGTTGCAAGTAGGGTTATTATCCCATGTTGGTTTTAGCAACATGGAATCATTTGCATGGTTAAGTGTAGCTTGAATTTTTGTTATTATCTATTTTTCTTATGTATGAGAAGGATCTGGAAAACAAGGTAGGATTGTTTCCATCTACCTCAACATATCACAAGACATTTGAATGCAATGGCTTGTTATTATTTCTTACTTGATAAGTGTTTCCATTAAAGTGATTATTATGTGTTCCTCATCTTTGACGAGGTTGACAAGGCATACAGGTTATAGGTTCTCTAATATCACCTAATGATACATTGGATAATTGATTTTGCTCCCTTACTGAGGCAGTGTTGCTTCATGTGGTCTTCTATTGCATGCAATATCCTTGTCTCTAGTCTTCAGGTACTGCCTTTGTCACTTGAAAATAAGATCATCACTTGGATTCCAACCTTAACTATCTCACCCTTGTGGTGAAGACAACCAATTACTCCAAGCAAAGATTTCTCTTGGATGGTTATAAAAGATTGTAGGTATATTTTATGACATCATTTTTCCCTATGCATATAAGAAGAATTTGTTGACAAGTTAGCTAGGCTTGCCTCAAATTACTATTCATATACAAATGTCCGAGATGTATAAGGTTATTCATCCTTTTGTTTGTTTGTGTATGACACTCAATTGTTTGGGTATACAAAAGTGATCTGTTAACAAGGTCTAGAAACTTGTTACCAAACTACTTCTATATAACACTAACATTGGAATATCACACTATTGCAAGAGGAACTAATAAGATCAAATCAAGATATAAGAGTTTTCAAATACTGTTATGATAGATTGGAATAACACTTCTAGAACACTCTAAAGAATCTTCCTGTGGTAGTTCCTCCTTTCTTGTGGTTACTTCTCTTTCAGAATGACTTCAAGAAGGTTGGAAAGCAAGAACATAAGATGGTCTAGACAAAGTAGAAAGCTCTAGATTAAGAGTTAGTTAAGCTTTTATTCTTTTTCCATATACTTCTCATTTCATTTCCCATAAGATATGTACTTGTTTCATATATGATTGGTTTTACTTAGCTTTCAATTTAATTTCTCTAATAGAGGTTATAACTTGTTGTTATCCATTAGTTGTATCCAGAGATACTTTAGTTGTTGAATATTGATTTGGATAAAAATATGGAGTGCTCATGAAATGATGACTTAAGATAATAAGTTGACAAATGGTTCATTGATGTGTTGAGGTTTCATATGCTCACTTGTATAAGATGAATGAGACAATTAGCCTATGAGGGTTATTGGAGTTTAATGATTTAAGTCAGAGTTGTTAGTTGGTTTTTCAGAATGTCATGTTGTTATTTTATATTCTTCATTTGTAATCTTTATCATGCATAATGCAGACATAGAGGTTTGGGAAGATCATATATAATGTTCAAGGTTTAAGCGTAGTTTAAGAATATTGGTTTCTTCTTTTAGGTACTTCTTTCATGGTTGATGAGCTATGTACATATTCTATAATATGTTAATAAAAATTATTATTTCATTTCCCACGTGTGGGGTTTGAGTTCATACTTGTTTGTATCATTGGTGTTCTATTGAACCTTTGTTATACACCTCTGAAGGTTCACTTAGTAGTTATTAGATAATTTAGAGATATGTTGTGTGAATGGTTGATAACTTAAAGATTTCATGATTAAAGGATATAATATCTCTACTGATGCGATGGTTCAGTTGTGCATTACTATTTTGTGGAAGTGTGATCATCAGTTATATAATTTGGATACTCACCCCTCTTTGAGTTCTATATACCAAGTGAATTATCCCAAGTCACTTATAGACTAGTGGTTATGGTTGTTGAGAGCTAGTGATGGTCATAACCAATTATGGTTTGCCTTATCAAATGATTTGGTTTGTAAAGATACTTTGTTATAAAGATCACTCCAAATCTACTCTTGATTAGATGATCTAAACCTAATTCATCATGTCAAGTGAAACATTGGTCACTTTGCTTCGTTTAATCTTTCGCGCCAAAATTTCCCGTATTTTTAGATGCATGCTATGCAAATGCACATATTATATTTTGATCCTTATAACTTCCCAAACACTGGGATGTTACAGGTAAGCCGCAGGGGAGCCGGCCTAGCCGCCCTGGGAGGCCGGGTGGCTTGGTTGGGTGGCCGGCCAAAGGCGCAGGAAGGTCGGCCCGAGGCCAGGGTGGAGGCCGGCTGGCTCGGCTGGAAGCCCGGCCCGAGGCCGAGGTGGAGGCGTGCTGGCTCGGCTAGGAGCCCGACCTAAGGAGCAGGGAGTCCGCCCTGGCCGGCCGTAAGGCCGGGTTTCCTGGCCTTCTTCTTCTTCGTATTCTCGCTTCTTCCTTTTCTTCCACGCGTACACCTTGGACGGCTTTGAGTCCTGGGCTTCCCCGATATCTCCCCTCGCATCCCTACTCGTCGACTCATACCTAGCATAGCACGGGGGTAGATGGTCAAGTAGTATACCATCCAAAGGGGTACGAACTGGGTTATAGAAGAGGAATGAGTTCACCTTTTGAATCCATGGTGACTTGACATATGATGGACTGTGACACATGCCCAGTGGGATAGGTTGCACTTCATCATGTGGCCACCTTATATACTGGTGGCCACTGACTGGGAGTACAAGGTTAGGCGGAGAACACTGTGCCGTATCGCACGCCTGCTGACGTGGTGCCAAAAGTCTTCTCCTCCGTATGTGTTGCGTATCTTGTCCCCCTGTCAGAGACAGGACGTGGCCTTGCCTATACCCCTGCACTGCACCCATGTACGCTCTGCATCAATCGTCTTGTAAGTTGAACCGCACGCCGGTACTGTAACATCCCAATTTTGCTAACTAGGGTGTGTGGTGTGTGTTCATCTCATACATGCGTGAAAGAACAATTTAAATCATGTTTGAAGCCAATTTAAATTATGAATTCAAATGGTTTCAGAAAATCTCACAAATGGTACCTATTTTGGTTCTCAAAATCTTGTTCTGAAAAGTAATTCAATTTCACCAAAAATGTATATGGTGTGGTTGGAAATTCTGTGAGCTTTTCAAAAACTATTTTTGTCAATTTTTCTGTTTGCAAAAAGGCCCTCAAAACAAGGTTCTCTATGCTGTTTTATAAAAGAAAAGGACCTATTTGCGTTTTCTAGAAACTCTAGGGGGTTTTCTTGGATATTCGTGTTTGTCTTCTTCCTCTCGCAGAGAAGCAGCTCGCTGCCGCGCTGCTATTCGTTGCCGGTACCACGTCATGCTCGCCGCCTTGCAGAAGACGACCACGAGGGCGTCGTGCCCTATTTCCCTCCTCTCTGTATCGCGCTCCCTCTCTCTTCCGGTACCTCCTCCCTCTCTGCATTTCCTGTAAAGAAAACCCAAACCCTAGTCACCGGCCGCCGCCTCGCCCCGCTGTCTTCGGCCGCCCCTGGACGATACGACCATACCGGAAGGTCCGCCTCGAGCTCCTCCACTTCCCCGTCGAACCTCGCTTGACGGGATGCCACGGAACGCCGGAATCAGCCATCTTCCCCGAGCCCGGCCGAGCGCCGCCGCGGCTGATTCCGCCGCCGTCCGACACCGCCTGGCTTCCCCGACCATCTCTACGCTCTCCTGGTGAGCTGAGGATCCTCTCGGACCCCTCCATCTTCTTCCTCCCCCTCTGTATCGCGCTGTCGTCGAAGCCGAGCGCCGCCGCCGTGTTGCGTGCTCGCCGGCGAGGCTCCGACGAACCAAAACCGGCCGCGCTGCCTCCCCTAGGCTCACTGACCCCTCCAGCATCCCGTGGTGCCGCGCGATTTGAGAATCGGCCCCTTGATCGACGGATCGATCCACAGCAGAGCAATTCCGGCCACTGCTGACGTCATCATGGCGTCAGCATGGTGTCATATATCCCTGTTTTTATTATTTCCAGAAAATGAATTAATCTTAATAATTGAATAACTTCTATTATATAAATCAGAAAAATAAAATGAAAACATAGAGATGTTCCTAAAAATATTATCTACCCAACTATGCCATTTTCACACTTGTTTGAGAAAGTTGAAAAATGAGTATTATTTAATGTTGTTTAATCTTTTAAAAATAGAAAAATAAGTTTTCATTCACTAAAATTAGAAAATTAAAAGTTATATACCAAAATGCTCAAAATGACAAATGCAACTTGTTTATGATGTTTTCAAACCCATTTGAGCAATTTAAACTGCACTTACTTTCAGAATCGCCCGAAACCCCCTCCGGGGTCTATTTCGGGCTAATTTCAGTAAAAATGTTTAACTGACATACGAAACCTAGCAACCCAACGATCATGTCTAGGGCTTTATTTCATTGCATTAATCTGCTCATGCATACATATTGCGCATTGCATCGATGCCATGTGTTGATTGTTCTTCTTTGTTTCGGTGTTATTCCCCCTCGATAGAACGTGACTCCGAAGTGAAGGCCAACAATCCAATGGCGAATACTTGATCTTAACCGACAAGTCAAGCACTTATTCCTGAAGACTTTATCTGGTTTTCTTATAACCAAGGCAAGCATAACCTCTTATCTGCTCATATATGCTTTCGAACAACATTTGAATCTCGTACTTTGCATTCGATTCCAAACTATTTGATGCTAGTAGACATAGTTCACCTATATACTGCATTTGCCTCAATATCCTGATCCACTGCTCCTAGCCGCCATAGATTTGCTTGTGCGCATCGCCAGAGCCTCATATCAGCTTTGCTTAGTCATACATGTTTGTTACCTCTGCTCCATCCGGTTGATGAATCAGAGATGCGATAACCTAGTATGATATGATGACGTGGTGAGATGAGCTTTGTGTGGATAACTTGACTAAGGCTGGTATGGGAGGCCACTTGGGAAGTGGTTGTTCGTCCTGTACTCGCCAACTCTAGGATTACGGTCTCGAGCGGAAGCCAGGACTGAGCGTGCGACCACACGCGGGGTCTAAGTAACCGCGCTCGACCAACTAACTTGTTTGGCCAGATCCATGAGTCACGTAGTTTGAGATTTCTATTCGGCACCGCAAATAAAACCTTTTAAACGGTTTTGAAAACAAAATGCTCCGCTAGGGCGTGACCGGGGCCAAGTGATGGACGTACACGGATCTTGACCCCGCCTCACAGAGACAGGTGCCGTCAGGAGGATGGCCAACTCCCTGTTGACGGGGTGGCCCTGTCTTGGGTTGACTCATGGATAGGGTCGGGTAAGGTAAAGGTCGTGGCCAGCCACCCTCTGCCGCGTTCCATGGAAGAACGTACATGTGGCGCTAAGAGTCGGATGGTACGTGTGGGTAAAGTGTACATCCCTGCAGGGCAATCTTTTCGAAAAGCCGTGTCCACGGTTAAGGACGACTTGGTGAAGGCAAAGACCATAGACAACCTAACGTGACGTAAAAGATGTGGACAAAGCATGGAGGTAATGTTTGGAGGGTGCCTCCCCGGAGATGCCGGGAGGGGTGATCCTTGTAGCATGTGACATGCTGGGAATTGATATTGGTGGTTTTAAAAGATGATGATCACAGTAGTGAGCTTCTCATCTGTTTTGAAAACATTCTATGAGACGTGCTATTCCTCCTCTATTTGGAAAACAAAGATTGCTTTACGCAAATCAGCCTTCATAAAACCCTTTCTGAAACTAGCAGATATATAATAGGTTAATTAAGTCTTGTTGAGTACCTCCCGTACTCAGGTTTGCTTAATTTTGGTTCAGGTGGAGTTCGTCACTTCAGTGGTGGTTCAACGTGGACATCGACGAGTAGTTCGGGGTTCCCAGGTAGCAGCCTGGAATCTATGGGCTGGGACGTCGCCTTATGTTGCGGCCTCTTAGGCCTTTTTGTTTCTTGTTGATTAGCAACATAATTTGCCTTCCGTTGTCTGATGTGATGTTGGGTCATGTGACCTCTGCTTGTAAGCTATACTCTAGTAATACCGGTTTAATACAAGTTTCTTTGTTTAGAGTACTGCTTTGATCGGTTGTTGGTTTCGAACTCATCGTTATACAGTTTTGGCTATGCCTGCATAGTTGTCGCAGTCGAGGGGTTGTGGAGCCGATGATCCATGTCCGAGCCCGCCTGTCGATGTGATCGGCCTGGGGCGAGGTAACCCCAGTAACCCTCGATTGTTGTTGCACTTTCTGGACACATAGCATCTCTGTATAGCTTTGGTCCCGTTTCCTTCAGTTTCATTCGATTCGTGGACGCTTTGATATGCATAGTTGGTTATGACTAGCATGGATACAAGGAGTAGTAGACTGGGGATCCGGACTACGTGCCGATGAATCCAGTCTGCCTGCCGTTGTTTGTTGCGGCCGGGGTTGGTAACCCTGAAGCCCTTGTGAGTCCATGGCTAAGAGCACATAACGGTATGTATATCTCTGGGTCCGGGGTCGTGACAAGTCATGGTATCAGAGCAGGACTGCCTGTAGGAAAACCTTACTGCTTGGTCGATGTCGAGTCTAGAGTTTGTGAAAACTACTTTGAAACTCCAAAATGGTTTGTGAAAAACCTTCTTAGGATTCTTTTTACTCCTTATCTGGTATCGCTCTAACTCTGGGTCACCTTACCTGTTTTGATTTGAAAAGGTTTTGCTATCTCTTCTAGTCATTCAAAACCTAGGTGCCTTTTCTGGCAAGGACGTCTTCTACCTAAGTTGACCTAGTGTCAAGTTCTAGAGTCGTGTGTGTTCCATGTACCGTTATCTCGACTCAAACTTGGAGATTCTCTTCCAATCATAATCTCTCAGAGTTTTGTGAGTTCCACATTCTTACATGTTCCAAAGTCTTAAATCCTGAACGTCGAGATCTGCTGGCCATCTCGAATGTATCCGTTATCCTCTGTTCAAATTCTTCCGGAGTTATGTTTGGCTTTTGAAAGTCACCTCGTGATTGCTACTCATAGTGTCCTTTAAGGCACTAAGATAGTAGTTACTCCTTTCCCCTAGTTTCTAACCTTGGACTTGAACCGAAGGTCCCGGAATGTGCTGGATCGAAGTATGTCGAATCATATGGTTCCTTAATCATGTGATGTGTATGCTACCAGCACAGGATGCTGACCTTTAACCCAAGTTCTTATTCTTTGGATCCCGAGGAATCTGTTCCACCTCAGGGTGGCTAAGCAATTCCAACTCTCATAGCCGTAGGCTTTCCTTTGGAATCAAAAGGAATCATAACAAGAGTGTTCTCTATGATTCCCATATCTTTGTTCTTGGTTCAGCTATACCAACCTTTTGGCATGGGTTCTACATAGGAGTATTACCCTGTGCATCCAACGTGATCTCAGGACTTTCCAGAGCACGTTCCTACTCTTTAGTTCCTTTCCGAATTTCGTCCGTTGTTTGGAAACCAAGTTACATATGGTGTTGGATTCTTCCAATGCATTTGCTCTTGTTTCCCGTCATAACGTTCCACCTTGAAATGTCAGGAGAAACAAACTCCAGTACCTCGTTCATCTCTAGAACCAGGTCAAAATTTTGTAATTCGCAGATTAGAGAAGTTTCATTAGCTTCTGCTCTGTTCCACCTTCGAGTATCACCCTCTTTTGTATCAATAGGCTATGTTGAGTTTCATGGCCTTATTGATGAAGTGATGCTCTTACACATCTTCACTTCCCCTTCCTCCAAGCTTGAATGCTTGAGAATGATGGGTTTGTTCATCGACATGTGTATCTGCTATTCCTAGCAATTCCTATTGCTTTGGAAACCTAAGAAACATATGTATCCTTCTTAGCACTACTGGTCACCCAGCCTCTTTTTGAAGTTGGTCGTGTTACCAAATCCGTTCACTCCGGTGCACACTTCTGGTCAGAGAGTTAGGTTCATGCCAAAGCTCTCCAGGCCATATCGGTTGCTTTGAAAAGCATGCCTCCTTTCGATTTCCAAGACATACCGGTAGGTTGTGATATTCTGGTTGTCTTTCTAGAAGTATCACCAGGTTTTACCTGACCGTGATGTCTAAACAAGGGGTACTTTGAACTACTCCTTTCTCCAAGGAACTTCGCTGGACACCCTGGACTAGTAGGTTGAGCTTAAACAACAACTTGGAGAGTTGAAAGGCAAAAGCTCTGCCTAACTTGATCCTCCATTAAGGGATGTTTAGTTTCTTCTATGTTGAAGAAGGATAGTATCTCCTCGGCGGACATGCTATCATTCTACCTTGATTTGATTTGGGCTATCGTCAGATCAAGTCCAGATTCAAGGACTATTCTGATGGTGTTTTCACTCATGGTGTTTGGCCCGAGTACACCTCATGTCCTTTGGTCTGACCAATATTCTGCCTTGTTCATACATCATATGAAACCCCTCTTCTTGGAGTGTTTTGATAAGTGTGTTTTCGAGCCCATCGATGACATTCCTATTTTCTCCAAGTTGCGAGAGGCTCATGTTGAACAATTGGTAACAATGTTGGAAACTTTTGAGAACCAACTTTGTGTCATCGCGAAGTTGTGTTCTGGATGTTCGAAGTGACTTACTCTGGATCATGTTCTTATGGTGAAAGTTGTCGCCATGGATTCGAGAAAAGTTTTCTTGTTCCTTCGGGAATAACCCCAAGTTGGTCATGCATGTGTGAACTACTCTTGAGATGGTAGGTTGTTACCTCCATCTATCCGAAGAAGTTTACATCCACACTAAGCTACTGACTGATTGTTTGTGAAAGAGAAGAAGTTTCAGAACTTCGTTATCTCTGTAACCTCCTTCTAACAAGGACTCTGATGGGTTCCTTTGCAAGTAAACCATGTAGGTGCAACCATCTTTCACAAGTTGCTAATACATGAGTTTTGCAATCTCACTCATCCCCTAGAGTGTGACATTGTAGTCCATGTCTTGAGAATCTAGCATATGTATCCCGTTGATAACCGGTGCAACCTCTTTGATCAAACATGCCAAGTCTGAGTTATTCAACCCACTAACCAGAGCTGAATCTCAAGCAGCCAAGACGGTTGGTGTTTCCTCAAGGGTATTGAATTAGGTCTATTTTAAGATCCGGCATGGTTGATGTTGTGGTTGACACAATTACCCGTAAGGCCTAATGTCATATCCCTTTGAATCCGTAAGAACAACCACTCTCCATGAGAATTCTTGTCTGGCTTATTCTAACAAGTTTCCTCCCCGTTCTTCCAAACCGGAGTTCTACTTTCACTTGAAGATCTGCTCACGGCTTACCGTAAGCCTGATCTTGGTACCTAAAACATCAAGGGTAACTTGGAAGTTGATCTTTCCGTTGAACCTCCAAAAACTTTGTTTCAGTGGAAACAAGTTCATCATGAGACCATCCCGTGGTGTTTTGTAACCGCCTTTGATCAGTTTCCTTTTTCAAGTTGTTGGTACTTGAAGTTCTGTTCATCTCACACATTGTGTGAATTTGTCAGTCACTTCAGCCATGGGATCTTAACCATGTGGTAGATGTATTGCTACGTCCAAACCACAATAGGAAAGAGATTCCCTATTCCTTCTGGTGTTTCAACCCTCGTTGTTTATTCATCCCTATGGTGTGACCAAGAGTTCCTCCTCCACTACGGTGTTCCAACATCCTGTGTTTATCATCTTCCATCATGAAGTAACATTCCGATCTTTGACAAAGATCTCTACCAACTTTGACGGAATGCAAGTTCCGTTATCTTTCGTGTCCACTCCGAAGAGTGAGCATGATCCTGTATCAAATTCTCGCCGATGCACGATTACAGTGTTCTCTCGTGTTTTCCCTCGTCTACGGATATTACATTGTGGTATCCAAGACAATCCTTTCCATCTTGATTATCTGTTTGAAGAAAACCTCGGTTTCAAAAGTTGTCCAACCTTTCTTTTTCAAAAGGATTTAAAGTCTTGTGCAAAGCTCATATTCTAAATCCTTTCAAGAACTATCGTCCGCAAACTTGAAACCATCTTCTACTCACTCTGTTACCTTGATGTGTTTCATGCATGATAACTCAACAGTTCTTTACGAACATTCCTGTCATGAGTTAGCCATGAGATACTCGATCTTTGTAAAGATCAATTCCTAAGAGTTTTCCCTCTCACCTAAGGTGTAGCCGTTGAAGAATCTTCGCAAGTGCTACGGATCAACCTCTTCGAGAAAAGAACCGTAAGGTTCGAGAAGATCGTTCAAAACCGGTGTTCCTTCTTTCTTCTCCTTCGAGAATCTCGGGACGAGATTCTTGTAAGGGGGGTAGATTTGTAACATCCCAATTTTGCTAACTAGGGTGTGTGGTGTGTGTTCATCTCATACATGCATGAAAGAACAATTTAAATCATGTTTGAAGCCAATTTAAATTATGAATTCAAATGGTTTCAGAAAATCTCACAAATGGTACCTATTTTGGTTCTCAAAATCTTGTTCTGAAAAGTAATTCAATTTCACCAAAAATGTATATGGTGTGGTTGGAAATTCTGTGAGCTTTTCAAAAACTATTTTTGTCAATTTTTCTGTTTGCAAAAAGGCCCTCAAAACAAGGTTCTCTGTTCTAATTTATAAAAGAAAAGGACCTATTTGCGTTTTCCAGAAACTCTAGGGGGTTTTCTTGGATATTCGTGTTTGTCTTCTTCCTCTCGCAGAGAAGCAGCTCGCTGCCGCGCTGCTGTTCGTTGCCGGTACCACGTCATGCTCGCCGCCTTGCAGAAGATGACCACGAGGGCGTCGTGCCCTGTTTCCCTCCTCTCTGTATCTCGCTCCCTCTCTCTTCCAGTACCTCCTCCCTCTCTGCATTTCCTGTAAAGAAAACCCAAACCCTAGTCACCGGCCGCCGCCTCGCCCCGCTGTCTCCGGCCGCCCCTGGACGATACGACCATACCGGAAGGTCCGCCTCGAGCTCCTCCACTTCCCCGTCGAACCTCGCTTGACGGGATGCCACGGAACGCCGGAATCGGCCATCTTCCCCGAGCTCGGCCGAGCGTCGCCGCGGCTGCTTCCGCCGTCGTCCGACACCGCCTGGCTTCCCCGACCATCTCTACGCTCTCCTGGTGAGCTGAGGATCCTCTCGGACCCCTCCATCTTCTTCCTCCCCCTCTGTATCGCGCTGTCGTCGAAGCCGAGCGCCGCCCCCGTGTTGCGTGCTCGCCGGCGAGGCTCCGACGAACCAAAACCGGCCGCGCTGCCTCCCCTAGGCTCACTGACCCCTCCAGCATCCCGTGGTGCCGCGCGATTTGAGAATCGGCCCCTTGATCGACGGATCGATCCACAGCAGAGCAATTCCGGCCACTGCTGACGTCATCATGACGTCAGCATGGTGTCATATATCCCTGTTTTTATTATTTCCAGAAAATGAATTAATCTTAATAATTGAATAACTTCTATTATATAAATCAGAAAAATAAAATGAAAACATAGAAATGTTCCTAAAAATATTATCTACCCAACTATGCCATTTTCACACTTGTTTGAGAAAGTTGAAAAATGAGTATTATTTAATGTTGTTTAATCTTTTAAAAATAGAAAAATAAGTTTTCATTCACTAAAATTAGAAAATTAAAAGTTATATACCAAAATGCTCAAAATGACAAATGCAACTTGTTTATGATGTTTTCAAACCCATTTGAGCAATTTAAACTGCACTTACTTTCAGAATCGCCCGAAACCCCCTCCGGGGTCTATTTCGGGCTAATTTCAGTAAAAATGTTTAACTGACATACGAAACCTAGCAACCCAACGATCATGTCTAGGGCTTTATTTCATTGCATTAATCTGCTCATGCATACATATTGCGCATTGCATCGATGCCATGTGTTGATTGTTCTTCTTTGTTTCGGTGTTATTCCCCCTCGATAGAACGTGACTTCGAAGTGAAGGCCAACAATCCAATGGCGAATACTTGATCTTAACCGACAAGTCAAGCACTTATTCCTGAAGACTTTATCTGGTTTTCTTATAACCAAGGCAAGCATAACCTCTTATCTGCTCATATATGCTTTCGAACAACATTTGAATCTCGTACTTTGCATTCGATTCCAAACTATTTGATGCTAGTAGACATAGTTCACCTATATACTGCATTTGCCTCAATATCCTGATCCACTGCTCCTAGCCGCCATAGATTTGCTTGTGCGCATCGCCAGAGCCTCATATCAGCTTTGCTTAGTCATACATGTTTGTTACCTCTGCTCCATCCGGTTGATGAATCAGAGATGCGATAACCTAGTATGATATGATGACGTGGTGAGATGAGCTTTGTGTGGATAACTTGACTAAGGCTGGTATGGGAGGCCACTTGGGAAGTGGTTGTTCGTCCTTACTCGCCAACTCTAGGATTACGGTCTCGAGCGGAAGCCAGACTGAGCGTGCGACCACACGCGGGGTCTAAGTAACCGCGCTCGACCAACTAACTTGTTTGGCCAGATCCATGAGTCACGTAGTTTGAGATTTCTATTCGGCACCGCAAATAAAACCTTTTAAACGGTTTTGAAAACAAAATGCTCCGCTAGGGCGTGACCGGGGCCAAGTGATGGACGTACACGGATCTTGACCCCGCCTCACAGAGACAGGTGCCGTCAGGAGGATGGCCAACTCCCTGTTGACGGGGTGGCCCTGTCTTGGGTTGACTCATGGATAGGGTCGGGTAAGGTAAAGGTCGTGGCCAGCCACCCTCTGCCGCGTTCCATGGAAGAACGTACATGTGGCGCTAAGAGTCGGATGGTACGTGTGGGTAAAGTGTACATCCCTGCAGGGCAATCTTTTCGAAAAGCCGTGTCCACGGTTAAGGACGACTTGGTGAAGGCAAAGACCATAGACAACCTAACGTGACGTAAAAGATGTGGACAAAGCATGGAGGTAATGTTTGGAGGGTGCCTCCCCGGAGATGCCGGGAGGGGTGATCCTTGTAGCATGTGACATGCTGGGAATTGATATTGGTGGTTTTAAAAGATGATGATCACAGTAGTGAGCTTCTCATCTGTTTTGAAAACATTCTATGAGACGTGCTATTCCTCCTCTATTTGGAAAACAAAGATTGCTTTACGCAAATCAGCCTTCATAAAACCCTTTCTGAAACTAGCAGATATATAATAGGTTAATTAAGTCTTGTTGAGTACCTCCCGTACTCAGGTTTGCTTAATTTTGGTTCAGGTGGAGTTCGTCACTTCAGTGGTGGTTCAACGTGGACATCGACGAGTAGTTCGGGGTTCCCAGGTAGCAGCCTGGAATCTATGGGCTGGGACGTCACCTTATGTTGCGGCCTCTTAGGCCTTTTTGTTTCTTGTTGATTAGCAACATAATTTGCCTTCCGTTGTCTGATGTGATGTTGGGTCATGTGACCTCTGCTTGTAAGCTATACTCTAGTAATACCGGTTTAATACAAGTTTCTTTGTTTAGAGTACTGCTTTGATCGGTTGTTGGTTTCGAGCTCATCGTTATACAGTTTTGGCTATGCCTGCATAGTTGTCGCAGTCGAGGGGTTGTGGAGCCGATGATCCATGTCCGAGCCCGCCTGTTGATGTGATCGGCCTGGGGCGAGGTAACCCCAGTAACCCTCGATTGTTGATGCACTTTCTGGACACATAGCATCTCTGTATAGCTTTGGTCCCGTTTCCTTCAGTTTCATTCGATTCGTGGACGCTTTGATATGCATAGTTGGTTATGACTAGCATGGATACAAGGAGTAGTAGACTGGGGATCCGGACTACGTGCCGATGAATCCAGTCTGCCTGCCGTTGTTTGTTGCGGCCGGGGCTGGTAACCCTGAAGCCCTTGTGAGTCCATGGCTAAGAGCACATAACGGTATGTATATCTCTGGGTCCGGGGTCGTGACAGGTACTCTCCCGTGATCTTCGGGATTCACCTGCTCCATTGACCTTGGTCCGGGATAACAAGTTCTTCACATAACACGGTTTATCCAAGTATAACTCGGATAATCCAGGAGAACATCCACCTGCAAGATTATACACAAAGTACCTCATACCGAGATAACTTATGTCGGTCAACATTAACTCGGTCTGGGTACTTAACCCGATCAACATTATCTTGGTGTCCACTCCTTGGACACCATTTTACACCAAGCTTTGACCTACCCGGGGGTAGCCCCCGACAAGGCTCCCTTTCTTCAAAAGCAACCTGCATAGCACAAGAAACAACACTAGGAACAATGGCATGCTCCTCCCAAGTATGTGGTGGTTGTGCAGGTTGTACTATAGGCTCCCTTTCTTCAAAAAGAACATGCACATCACATGAAACAACACTAGGAGTAGACAACCTTACATGTCTTCTTAACATCTACAATTCCCATGACCAAACGCTCAATTCTTTGCATCTCCTCCTTTATTTTTTTCAAGCCTTGGAATTATAGGTGCACATAGGTTTTGATTCATAACCTTTTGCAATGTTCTATGTGATGCATGTATTATCCATTTTTTCTTATAGTTCCAAAAGAATTGCATATCAGGATAATGGATGTCAAAATTAACCTCAAATATGTTGCACCACTTTTTATTCAACAAAAGATGACAACAACTAAACTCTCTAGGAAACACATGACATAAAATTCGACTTGTATGGTCATGAATTGTTAATGGAACAAAAACCATGTGAGTAATGAGAAGTGCATCATCATTAGTAGGTAACATAAAAGGTGGATGTGTGATACGTCCATTTTGCATCACTATTTTATATTGTTATTTTCTGTTATTCATCGATATATTTCATGTTATGATGCATCACTTATGTTATTTTATCTTATTTTGCATGTTTTATAATTTTTGGAGAATAAACTCAGGGGCCAGAAATCTGATGGAAAAGCACCGTCAATATACCCTATTTTAGAAGACCAGAAGAAGAGGGGGGATACCGGAGGAGTCTTAGAAGTTCTGAGGAGGAAGTCAGCCAGATGGGCACCCGGAGGGGGGCCACCTGGAGCCCACACCACCAGGCAGCGCGCCCTCCCCTCTGGCTGCGCCTGGGGGTGGTTTGCCCCCCTGGCCCACTCCCGGGTGCCCCCTTTTGCGTACTTGACCCCGAGGGAACCCTAAGCCCCAGAACATCGTCGAAGAATTATTTCGCCGCCGCCTCGAGGCGGAAAACAACAGAGAGAGAAAAGCTCTCCGGCAGGGAGAAATCTGCCGGGGAAATTCCTTCCGGGAGAGGTGGAATCATCGCCATCGTCACCGTCATCGCTCTGAGCATCATCAAGATCGTCATCGTCATCATCATCACCACCAGCACCATCACCCTCATCATCCACCTTCATCCCGTTGTAACAATTAGGGGTCTCCATCGTTGTTTTATATTAGATCTCTCTCCCGGTGTGGATTACTTGTTAGTAGTTGATGCTTGTGAGATTTATCGGTGTTTACACTTTATGACCAGATTGTTATTATCTATTATATCACCTCTGATTATGATCCATATGATGTCTTATGAGTAGTTCTTTTAGTTCTTGAGGACATGGGAGAAGTCATGATGTTAGTAGTGAAGTTATGTTGAAGTAATATCTCGTGGTTCTGTATTTGAGTTGTGGTGCTATTATTCTAGTGGTGTCATGTGAACGCAACTACATAATACTTCACCTTTATGGGCCTAGGAGGATGCATTGTGTATTTGGCTACTAATAGTGGGGTTGCCGTAGTGACAGAGACCTAAACCCCCGTTAGGAAACCAGTGCACGAGAGAGTGTAGGATCCCGGAGTTTTAAGCCTGTGGTTAGATTTATCTTAATTAATTTCTTGTATTTGCGGATGCTTACGAGGGGTATAATCACAAGTATGTATTAGTCCTAGTTGGACGGCGCATTAGCATAAGTTCACTCACACAAAGAACCAATAAATATTAATCAACCATAACGAAGCGAAAGCACATGAGGAAATTGCCATGTGTCCTCGAGAATGTTTGGTAATCATAAGTAGAACAACCGGCTTGTCCTTTGCCCTTAAAAGGATTGGGCCACTCGCTGCAATTATATTTACTGCACTTTATTTACTCGCACTTTATTTATCTACTATATCAAAAACCACCAAAAACCCGTTTGCTAGTGTTTACAGTGAATTCTCCATCCAACCTGCTTGTCAACACCTTCTGCTCCTCGTTGGGTTCGACATTCTTATTTATCTAAAGTACTACGATACACCCCCTATACTTGTGGGTCATCAATGTGCCTTTGGAACCAATTGCAATTTCTCAACAACATCAATACTCACAAAATCATACCGTGTACCCCTATCAAGGGTAATAACAACATTACTACCTTCGATGTTTGCGGTGAAATGGAACAAATCTGATGCAGGGATCCCACTAGAATCCTCCTCCCAAAATGTATCACTGCAAACGGAACCCACATGTAATGGTTCTTCCATGAGAGAAACAACCATTGTTAGTGCAAATAAATATATGGCAATATGTATATGGTGGAACTCTCACAACTCACTCAAAACAACAGATAATGGTGTATCTTACCACTTCAAAGGGAATAGAGACACTCACCAAACAAGTAGTTGGAACACGTGTACGGATGTGAAGAAGAGAATACCCGAGATTTTAGCTATTACAAGACAAAACTAGGAGTATGGTGGGGCTTGGTTGGGATACCTAACAACACCAAAATAACAAGTCATATTTGCTGTTTGTGTGATACAAAAATCCACCTAGGAAAACACACACCAATATGGAGACAAATGTGGCAAGCAATTATATGGATGGAATTTTTGCAATACACTCGAAAGCCACTAGCCAAATTCAACGAAACAGACACAAGATTGCTCCATTTGATAGTGTTAATGTATAGAAATGATGAAAACAGCTCCAAACACAATGTATGAAATATAGCTTTTGCTTTTTCTATTCCTTTTCTCTTTTTCTGTTTTCTCTCTTTTTTATACTTTTTCAATGGCCACTACAACTAAGAACAAAAATAACAGGATAATAACAACGTGACACAAATATATGATGATAATGAGCAGCCTGTAATGAGCAAAGAAAATAGCTAGTATTGTGGGCAAGGTACCTAAATTGGTTGTTGTAGAATGGCTGTGGCTATGTCTCACAAAGTTCAGATTGGAATTCCTAAGACAATTGAAAAGAAAACAAAAGAAAAACACTCTAAAACACACTAGATACTCACGACAGGAAACTGCTGCTTTTTCTGCCGTGGCGGCAGTGAAACTGCAAGAAAAGCGGTGTCCTCGGCAGCGCGAACTCGCGGCAGCGATGTGGCCAAAATTTGTGCCATGCGTGTCAGAGTAACAACGAGTACGAAAGACGCGGCAAAGAACACACTCTTTTTGTGCCGTGGCAGCAACCCGAATTCGAGTAGTGCTAGGGCGCCCGCGTAGCAGCGTTTCGTGCAAATCTGTGCCAGGGCAGCGGATGGATTCAGAGTGGAAAAAAGGACCGCGACAACAATATAATCAATTTCGTGCTCGCCGGGAGGTGGACTCCGATTGCACTAGGGGATCGCGCGACAACGTTTTGCACGTTTCTTGCGCCGGCTAAAACTCGAACACGGGTAGAACAAAAGAACTCACAACAGCTAGTATGAAACCGAGTAGAAATAGGAAAATAATGTATTTGGTGCCGCGGTAGAGATCTCTAATAGAATCGGAATATACAATGAAAACAACTCGGGTATGGCTATTTTTTGTGAGATTTTTGGTGGAGACTCAAAAGTGAAAACGAAGAACACGAAGAACCCTGACCCTAACCGAATCAAGAAGACTCAAAAACAGAAAAGTGGCACGAGATCAACACAAAACAGCAACTAGGAAATTGCAAATTGGACTGATCTAAACACCGCTGGAGCATATCCGGGGTCGGGCCGGGCAGCTTCTGGCAGGGGCGATTCTCAAGGGGAGCGCTCGGGAGGATAAAGGGGAAAGTGCGGCCCTCTCAATCCCTTTGAATATTCTCAACTCCACACACTTGCACAACGTAATCAAAGACTACGAGTGGTCATGTACCCTCTTATTCCCAGTGGAACAACTGATAACACGTATAATTCTTAGGGGTAACACCACCGAATTGGTGGGGATAAATTTCAGATGAACATGGCTCAAGTCTGGAAATCTAGAGTTCTAATTTTAACTTAATCTAATCTACTCCAACTCGCGGCCTAGGAATATATGAGGGGTAAGGGGGTGCAGCCACAACCAGCCTAGGGACCACGCAGGGCCAAACCGACTTGGGTGCAATCCGAACTCAAAGGGGTACAACTGAACCACACTTGGGTTCAGCCCATGGACTCGCATGTTCTTTAATACAAACACATGGGACAACATAGGACATGTTTTCTTTAGCTTTTGGTTCCTTCTCTCCCTTGAGCTCTTGTGTGAAACAATCTCCATGACTTCCTCCATATGTGCGTACTTGTTTTTCCACCATGTCATGCTTGTTTTTCATCCCCTCTTGATGCTCTCCTCCATCCATGTTTGTGTTATCAATAACTCTAATCATATATAAATTCATAGACTTAGGTAGTACTTCCTCCGTTCCAAAATAGATGACTTCCATTTGTCTAAACATGCATGTATCTAGACATATTTTAGTGTCTACATACATGCATGTATGGATAAATGGAAGTCATCTATTTTGTAACGGAGGGAGTATAACATTCTCATAAACACATATATTATTTATTACTCCCTCCGTTCCAAAATATAAACCGTTTTGGTAGTTCAAATTGAGCTACCAAAACGGCTTACATTTAGGAACAGAGGTAGTACTACGAACGAATTCTCCTTATAATGAACATCAGTGAGGTTCAATATTTTCTTCCAGCTGAAGCATACAGAATCACCATGTCCCCTATTATATCCTCATCAGGCACCAGGCCGGGAGAGGCAGATGCCTCTTTTTGTGGCGATGACGTGTTCCTTGTGGACTATGTGGAGGTGAAATTTTTATTTATTTTAAAAAGGGCAACCGAAGAACATCGTCTACTCCGTCACTTTCCCCACTCTACAGCAGTAGGTCAAGCAGCTTAGCACCGATCCATCCACTGGCACCGGCCCTCACCAATCTCCACCCCTCGCCAACCCCCCCACCCACGGCACCGCATCACCTCCCTAGAACCCCTCCAAGGATCCATCGCCAGAACCCCGCTTTCCCATAGCCGCCTCGATGGGGTGCGGGCAGTCCAAGATCGACCAGGAGGAGGCAGTGTGCCGCTGCCGCGACCGGAAGCGGCTGATGGCCGACGCCGTCCAGGCGCGCAACGCCTTCGCCGCCGCCCATTCTGCCTACACCGTCCTCCTCAAGAGTACCGGCGGCGCGCTATCCGACTTCGCCCCACGGAGAGGCACCCGACCCCAGCATGATAGCCTCCCATTCCTACCAGGCCGCCGTTGCGGCCTGCCGCAGCCGCAGCATCCGTCTCTGCGCCGCGCCGCCGACCACCACCGCTGTCCTCATCCGCCCTCCCCCACCGCCCCCCCCCCCTCTCACCACCACCTCACCGACCCCCAATATCCCCAGTTTGCCATTCGACATCATAAGAAGTGGGACATTGATAAAGGCTATAAATACGAATCTTGCACCTCCATCGACAAACGGATCACAAAGCCAAACTACTGGTGGTAAGCATCCTGCAGCCACACCTCTTACTGTACCCATGTTGTTGCCACCGCACACTTGTAGGTGTGCTGAAGATAGTGTCTTCGGTCCTGAAGTGCAGCCACACCTCTTCAATGTACCCATGTTGTTGCCTCCGCACACTTGTAGGTGTGCTGAACTTAGTGTGTTCAGTCCTGAAGTGCAACCACACCTCTTGACTGTACCCATGTTGTTGCCACCCACACACTTGTAGGTGTGCCGAACATAGTATGTTCATTCCTGAAGGGTCGCCAACCTGACCAATAAATTATCCGCACTGCTTATTTTTCAGCAAGCATTTATAATATAGTTGTTTCACTCATTCGCAGGATGCTGCTCACCTAGTATCAAGACAAAAATATTAAACATCATTTATCATAGTAGGAAGCAAAACTATCTTTCTCACAAATATATCTAAAATATAATTATGCATCTTCATTCCAGTCTAAGCAGAAGCTCTCGCCTCTCGTCATACACAAGAAATTCCCAATTCTTCGTGTTCACGATTGCAGATGCAAGAACAGAAAAGAGAGTGGTAATTGATGAAACGCCTCACTATCAGATGTTTCTCACTAACATTAGTTAAAAAATAATGCTAAAGATGTATAAGACAACTATTATCTTTGTTATTTTGTCGAGCAGTTGAAACCCAGGCAACCCAAGCCAAACATCGCTGCATCTGCCGTGACATCGCTGCAGCCTTTCCCGTCTCTGCCCGGTCACCCCGTAGGCTCTGCCCCATCGTCCTAACCCTGCCTGCCGAAGGAAGTACCACTGGATGCTCTAAATCGTCGCTGCGGTTGTCTTCTTCTCCACCCGTGCGATCTGCTGCTGGAGCCCGCCTTAATGCGCACCAGCATTATCGGCTTGTGGAGAATAAGACCCTGAAGAACCACTCGATGAAGATACTATCGCCCGTCGATCTGGCCCCCAGGCTGGTCGGTGGGTGGGACCCAAAAAATTATACTGTCCGATATATTACCAACTTCCGAATAAAGTTTTCCAAACCACACACATATTTGTTGGTAACAGAATTATATAAAAAACTTTATATAGTACTGCAAAATATAAAAGTAATATTAAAAAATAAGTTATTGAAGTTCTTCTATAAATTCATTCATATGATTCCTAATATATGAATTCCTTGGCCATAAATCGACCAAATTTCAGAAGTAAACACATAGTCGTCGTTCTGGATTAAATCCAACTTGATAAGTGGATGTATCAAGAATTCATTAGCACAATTTTATCACCAGAATCACATGACAATCCTGCTTACTCTGTACTTGGAAGACTTAAGCAGCTGTAGCAGTTTAGTGCAGCAGTGGCTGACGACTGGTCCTTGCCCCTGTGGCTTTCAAGGAGGTATACGGGGTGCTCAAGGATGTAGCCGGAGGGCTGTGCGCGTGCAGCCACCCTTCTAGCTCTGACGTGGTTTCAAAAGCCTAGCCTAAACACCAGAGTACAATTCGGATCTAGGATTTGGGGTTGTTGTATCTGTGGATCAGGAGTTGTTGTGCCGTACCTTAGTAATCGACATGCGCTCGCTCGGTGATGTACTCGCCAGCATTCACATCATTCAGCTGCTATCATTCTGCAGGCAAGACCGACGTATGCAGAGGAGGACCAGAGACACACGGCTCCTCGTCCTCGACCCCCAGGACTGTCGACCCCTACCGCATGAAGGAAGGCGCTGTTCCCCACCCAGGTAACGGCAAGGAGAGGTCGGATCTACCAGCGCCCTGCCCGACGGACTAATGTGTTGCGCGACGCCATGTTAATCGGGACCTGCAAGTTGGGTGCGTGCCAGCACGAGGTGGAAACGCGGTTCCTGCACGCGATGGAGGAGGCGGGCGGCGGCAGCGGCGCTCATTTGGTTGAGTCCGAGGGTGGCCGCCAGGGAGAGGGAGAGGAAGGGATCGAAGAGGAAGAGAGGGCGCCGACAGAGTCCCGACGCTGGATTATTTTTTGGGTTTGGCCCATTCGGTTGCACTTGCACGCGGGGTGAGCAGAGAGAATCGCGAGGGGCCAATTATGACAAGGTTGGACGAAGGCAGGAGCGAAACATGAGGTGGGCAGAAAGAGGAACCAAATTTTCTTTTTAGGTAGTAGAGAAAGGGCAACCGAAGAACATCGTCTACTCCGTCACTTTCCCCACTCTACAGCAGTAGGTCAAGCAGCTTAGCACCGATCCATCCACTGGCACCGGCCCTCACCAATCTCCACCCCTCGCCAACCCCCCCACCCACGGCACCGCATCACCTCCCTAGAACCCCTCCAAGGATCCATCGCCAGAACCCCGCTTTCCCATAGCCGCCTCGATGGGGTGCGGGCAGTCCAAGATCGACCAGGAGGAGGCAGTGTGCCGCTGCCGCGACCGGAAGCGGCTGATGGCCGACGCCGTCCAGGCGCGCAACGCCTTCGCCGCCGCCCATTCTGCCTACACCGTCCTCCTCAAGAGTACCGGCGGCGCGCTATCCGACTTCGCCCACGGAGAGGCACCCGACCCCAGCATGATAGCCTCCCATTCCTACCAGGCCGCCGTTGCGGCTGCCGCAGCCGCAGCATCCGTCTCTGCGCCGCCGCCGCCGACCACCACCGCTGTCCTCATCCCGCCCTCCCCACCGCCCCCGCCCTTCATGGACTTCTCTCACGGCAGCCTCCAGCGCTCCTCGTCGACCCCCAATATCCCCATGCCCGATCCACGGGTTGCTTCCAAGAACCACCCCTTAGCTGGCGCTGCTATCAATGAGGAGGAGGAGGGCGAGGGTCACGATGGCCATATCATAACTGACAGCGATGATGATGATGATGATGATGATGATGATGATGATGATGATGATGACGACGACGACGACGGCGACGAGGATGATGATCACCACGAGCATGACGATTTCAGCATGGACAATATGGTGCACAGACAGCCGCTGAAGCCAGGGGTAAAGGACAGTGCGGGGTCTTCTCCAGTGACACCGCCGCCACCACCGCGGCTAAACCCATCCCCATTGACGCCGGCGTCTGCGACACCACCGCCCCCCATGCCTGAGGCACAGATGGCTACCTGGGACTACTTCTTTGGTCCAACTCCGACACCACCTCCCACCTTGGAGCAGCAAGCTGACGAAACTTGGATGGATAGGCAGGAGAAGGAGTCAGTTCCTGAGGTGAAGGCACCAGTGTTGAACGCTGATGTTAGTGAGCCAGCTGCACCTTTGCGTGCTGCTGATGAGAGGCCACTGCAGGCAGCGCTGGAGAAGGCGAAGGCCATCGATGAGCTTGCGGCAAACCTTCCCCCATCGAAGCCGATTATTAGGAAGCCACCCAAGGCACCTGGCCTGCCAACAGAAGTGCACCACCAGCATGCCATGTCTATGGGTGCAGTTGAGACCCGGAAAGGGAAGATTATGATGGTGTCTGCCAGCTTACTGCAGATTGTCGCTCAGCTTGATGATAACTTCCTCAGGTCTTCAGAGAGTGCACATGATGTGTCAAAAAAGCTTGAGGCCACTAGGATGCATTACCACTCCAACCATGCTGATAGTCGAGGCAAGTGTGGCTACTCAGTTTATTCTGAAATCCATAGTTTTGAATCTTAAGCAATCAGGACGCACCCATCAAGTCAGAGAAGTACCCTACTGCGGATCCTTAGTTTTGGAAACAAGAAAACATGATTAACATTTATGAATCAATGTCCATCTTCTTTTGGAATTTATAAAGGCGGAAATTAAACTTCTGCTCTGTAGCAGTTTAATTTAAAAGCTCAATGCCCTATTTAGACTAGCATTACTGAGCACATAGTTCTTTTTATCTAAACTAGGCATAAAATGCGTATGTCCTTTTGATTTCATTTTGCGATGTTCCCATTAAATATATAGCACTTAATCCTTGTTGAGCTGGGGCTCACAAATACATTTGGAAGGGTTACTTTTACACTTGTCTTGGATGCTAAATTTACTGTATGTCTATTATGTTTACCACCATTTATTGTTTCATCTCTAGTTTCATTTTCAGATAACACATCTCAGTCATATCAGATGTGACCACTAGCAGCTAGTTTCCTGGTGTACTGAATTTGAAGTTTAACTTCCCAATTTTATGCCTTGTACAGTGTGGCACCAATATTTACCCCTTTTAAACAATACATGGATATTTTTCAGGACATATTGATCATTCGACAAAAATCATGCATGTTATCACATGGAACCGCTCCTTCAAGAACTTACCTGACCAAGAGGATATATGTGGTAATTTTGAGATTGATGAACGATTCGAAACTCATGCCACAGTACTGGATCGGATGCTTGCATGGGAGAAAAAATTGTATGATGAAGTGAAGGTAATGCCTATTAAACTAGATGTATAGAATAGCTTTGGTAAGATACTTTTTCATTTTTGCTTGGTTTATGCATGTCCCATTTTGCTGCTAGAATATCACGAAACCTGCACTGAAAAGTGAACATATCTGCAGTTAAATCACTACTGTTAGCCAGATTTTGAACCATGGAACGTAAACTTGCTGTACCTGAAGCAACACTTTGCTGCTTTTTGTTGTGCGTACCACACTAGGTGGAGACGGCTTTGACGATCCAACTACAACTTGGAACGATGTTGCGCCAATGCAATCGCTAAACCAGGTCAAGAGATGTTATTGATCAAGCCTGGACATGATCAACCAGTCGGAGAATAACCCAGAACTAGAATATGCAATCTGGAAATTGCGAATATTGATTAAGTATACATGAAATATTGGGGTTCACTAAGCGATCTTGGCCTGGTCGGTGGACACAAAGGAAGTACATGAAGTTGCAACTATAGCGAACTTTTGACTAAACAAAACCGAAGTCTAAACGATGACGTGGGACTTGTTTGGTACTAGAGGTTTTGAGGGGATTTGTGGGGATAATCTCCACAGGGATTGAGTGAAACCACTCCCCTCACGCAATCATCTCAAAACCTCTTCCATCTAATCCCCAATTCCCTCTCTTGAAAAATGACATTTGGTAGGCAGAGATTGGTCTACAAATTCATAACATTGAGTTAGCTCTCTGCATCTTCTGGTTGTAATTAACCCAAGCTGAAATACAGAATGGATTTTGTTTTACTGTTGACAGTGTGGGGCAGCATCGAAAGCCTAAGTCCCTGCAACGTTACACCCATATACAGACAGCCCTGATGATTTATTGTGTGACCTGGAACCGAAGCGTATAATGAATATGTTCTGTCTATATTCCAAAAAATTCCATGCTGTGACATCAACAACTCCAACATGTATTTCTCTGAGCTACAATTTTTTTTTTTAACTCTAACTACAATAAAAGGTTGCTTAAATTCACCTTCTTCACAACTACTAACTAAATTAAAAAAAAAGGTTCTTAAATGGTATGGGTCCTCTCTGCCAGCAGGAATTGAACATCAGAGAAGAGCTAAGAATAACAGATGTGCAAATAGCAAATAGAAGTACAAGCGGCAGTGATCTTGATAGGAGAACACCCTGCAGCATCAAAACCAGCAGGGGCAACAGAACCTGAAGCAGCACCTGTGGTGGCCTTGGGTACAGTGGAGGTGACATGAGATGTACCGAGACATGGAGCCGTGGGGGAACGAGACAATGGTTGCCTGCAGGGCGGCTTGTCCTCAAGCTACTTGTCAGGTAGGGCTGTAGTGTTGTGGACATTATCACGTTGCCTCCTAATGAGAATCAGGGAAGGAGTCGGCTAGAGAAGAGTTCATGAAGGGGTTGACTTGAATTAGGAAAGATGAGTTAGAGATAGGTTTAGGAGAGGTTAATTCGGAACAGTAAGGATTAGGAAGTATAATTCGGAACAGTAAGGATTAGGAAAGTATAATGTCTTGGGGTATCAAGTTAGGAGGTATTATATATGTGCTGGTCATGTAAGTTACTGAATCAAGCAAGAACAATCAATTGAATCTCTCCCTAGTTATTCTCTCTTCTCAACCTATGTCTACCTAATCTCTCACAGCCATGCCTTCTTGCTATCTTCTCCACAGTAGTTATCCCGTTGGGGATCTAAGTACACAACATTTGGTATCAAAGCCGACCGCCATGGCTTCCGATGCCGAATTTTTGATGGAAAGTTTCATGGCCTCCATTCAACCCATCTTTGTTGAACTAGTTATTTGTCTTGGAAGAAGAAATATTTTTGTGATTCAGCAAAAGACAGTGTTAAAAATATACATTTAGGATCCCTGTGCACATTAATCTATATTGTCGATTTTTTTCCGTTAAATTAGTTTTCCTCTTCCTCCTCGACCCAGCATTTTCACCTCTCCTATCCAAAGCTTGCCACCATCGTCAATGGTGCATGCTGCTCGCCATCATCCCCACCTAGTCATCCATTAGTGGCTAGGAATTAAAATGAAGGTCACAATCATTTAACAATGAACAGTCAAATACAATATACAATGGCCATGCTCTAGTGTTGTTTCATAATAAAAAAGCAAATAAGTACATACCCTTAGCTTCTTCTAAGTCCCACGGCTTGATGAAGCCGTTTGATGAGCAAACAAGCACAAGCATATCTGCTCAAACTCTACGGCCTACACAATTTGATGAGCAAGCAAGCACAGTCATCTCTGATTTCAACTGAACTTAAGTGACATGACATGATCTGTGCAAACGATAGACACATTGAAAAGCATACATCTGGCAATTAACTTTATTAAATGCCGCTGAAGAAATTCCAATATACATTAGTTTGCCGCAACAACCAAATATAGCTCAGTGTGCCTAACCTATCTACCTTAGTGCAATTTTTCTTCCAGAGTCAAATGCGTGTCACTTCTCACCTCCAACCCACCCGGGTCAATATGCATGTATCATTTAAGAAGAGGCTAATCAAGATGGAGCAAATCACTGCCACGCCGATAAATCTTATTAAACTATTTACTATATATTAGCAATCTTCATTAGCCATAACATTTCTTGTACACTTATCTTGCTTTACGATTACCGGCGTAAGTATCAAGCTGCAAATAGAACAATGGAACTAAAACAGATGGGAGATAAGATCACTCGAATGGCGGAAAAAAGGACAGAAAGCTGACAAAGTCATTTGGAGCTTTGATCTTCTCACAGTTTCAGAGTTGGTTAGATAATTCTAATATCATTTCAAATAGATTTTCAACATATAATGATCAACAGGGTCAAACTGTGTTAATATAGGTGAACCTATGGCTGATTATTGAGAGCGTCACGTTGAATGACTATCCCCTCTTGGATTTCACAATAATTAGCAAATCCAACTTAATATTTGCAGGAGCTGCTGAGGCTTAAATTAATATATAGAACTTATACTGGAAGTGGCGGATCACACCCAACTAATAAAGCACAACATAACCAAGGGGCATTCAGAATATGGTTCAATTTCAGAATAATTAAGCAAGCAAAAGGATAAGAAATGATAGCTACATCACTGAACTTTATCCAAAAAAGCTACATCAGTGAAGTTGACAAAAAAGGTTCATCCGGTTTGAATTAGATCAAATCTGAAGAACTATCTGATAATATGTCTTGTTGAGAACTACCTTCCAGAACATAGAGATGTGTTGCCAGGTGGGCGGTGATGCAGTCCATGACCTCAGTAATCGTTGTTACCCTCCTTCCCACGGAAGGCGCCCTTGGTGGCACCCACCCTCCACGAACAGCATCACAAAGAAGGGCACGAACATGACGGTCATGTCGGCCTACTTCCGGTCCGTGATGACACTCACCGCGACGGACACAGCAATTAACGCATTTGTTGTGCATACAGCAATTTCTAACAAATGCCCATGTATAAATCAACAAGATATCAAATCATCCATCTAACATTTTCCATAGATCACAATGACACACCCAAATAACCCCACTACCTACTGCTGGTAACAATATTTGAGACCAAGTGCCCTGGATACAAAATTCAAAACCCTGACTACTTCCATACTATTGGGTGGAAAGTGTGCACGTGTGCATAATCGATAGGTATTACCTGATTAAAAGAGGGGACTATATATGATGTTGACAGTAAAAAAATAAAAACTGTTCAAGGGCAAATATTCACAAATACTCATGATCTCAACCGTAAAGAATGTTCTAAAATACACATGATCTCAGCTGTATAGAAAGACATGGATGTCGTTGATTCATTAACGAAAATGGTGTTTAATTGTTCCATAAGTATCTTCCAGGGGTTCGTTACAATAAACAGTATAAATATAAACATAAAGAGAATAAGAGTGGTGTACATAACCACAGCTAACTTAGCAGTTCCTGAAGAATTCAAACCTACGTACCATATTAGGGTAGTCTGTCACATTGCTCTTCTTCATCCTTATCACAAGAAAAGGGATTTCAGGTTGAATATGCGCGACAAGTGTATTTATTTCCTCCCATCTATTCTTTTGTAAATGACACCGTCTCGATAGGACATAATCCTTAGAATCAGATTCAGACGGAGTATATTCTGCTGTAAAAGTAAATCAAGAGTAAGAGATCAACATGTAGTAATTAAAGGATAGAATCAATTGATTCTCGTAGACTGCTTAATCTGAAAATTCATCAGAAGAAGATTTTACTTCTGGTCTTTCGTAATGTTCTATAGCATCACTGGAACTGCCCAAAACATCAGCACAGCACACGCTGGGTTTTTCAACTTGAGTAGGCCGTTTCGTCCAGACCCAGTGCTCGATCCCTGACAGAGGAAACCAAACCCAATCCCAATACAAGCCAAAATAAGCTCGATATAAACCCCCAATTTGAATGATTCAACACGAGCTGAGGCGAAACCCAGACCAGATCGTGGCCTGAGAAGACCCGAAGGGGTGAAAGAAAGATCGGAATGGAGGAGGAGACGAGGAGCCAGTACTCAGCATTGTACTGCCTGGAGTTTGATGGGGTAAGACGGGTGGTCGGGGCGGCGGACGGTGGTCCGGTTTGGAGGAGGCAGGGATGCAGGTGTTGGCGGTGGGGAGATACCAGTAGAGGCGCGGTTGATTACGCGCGGCCTGGAGGGGAGTGGGAGTGGTGGGGGTCGTCGACGTAGATGCTGAGGGCCACGCGCCACACGCTGGAACTCTCCTCCATGTTGGCTAGCAGCACGTGCACCTCCGAGTCGTCCTTGGAGACGTGTTGGAGCTCGGCGACGGCCACGGCCATGGCGGACTCGTCCCGCACGGCCGCCGCACCCCGCGCGTGATTGACGGGAACGACAGGAAAAACGCCGCTGATTGATTGTGTACTTATTGCTGATCAAGGTTCAAAAAAGCGGTAAGCGCTAAGCGAGCGGTAGGCCACCGCTTAGGCCACCGCTTAGTGGAATCATCGTTAAGCGGCGCCTAGGCGCCACACATCCACAGCCGCAATGGCCATGCTGCATCTTCTCTTCCATGGAATCTTTGCCTCTGTCCCTCCCTGCCTGCCTTCGCCCCCTCCTTCCCTGCACCCTCCCCTCATTTCCCGGTCTGTTTCCCCGACCAGTCGTGTTTTTCTCTCCCCTTTCTATCTTCGGAAGGCCATCGCTCAGCGCACCTGAGCGACCGCTTTTTTGAATCATGTTGCTGATTAAGCGTGTAATTACTGCAAAGGGAAAACAGATGGAAGAGACTGCTGCGGCACGACAGGGAGTTGGACGAAGCACGCGACGCTGCGGCACAACATGGAGTTGGACAAAGCGCGTGACGAAACGAAAGGCAGAGTGAGCAAAGAAGGAACCAAATTCTTTTTTTAGATGGTAGAGATTCAATACACGTATGCTAGGGATCATCATGGAGAAAGAAATCAGGATGTCAGAATCTTCTGTGGCACAAACAGTGGCAGAGGTGTACGAAGAAGCAGCGCCAGTAGCAACACAGATGCAGATCAGCACTGCAGCGACAGTGGGCACAGCCAAAAGAATCACGACCGAGCAACCAGGCGTAGTTGCGCAACTAGTGGCCACGGTATCGCAGCAAGGCATAAGAATAACAGATGTGCAAATAGCAAATAGAAGTACAAGCGGCAGTGGTCTTGATAGGAGAACACCCTACAATATCAGAATTAGCAGGGGCAACACAATCTGAAGCAGCACCTGTGGTAACATTGGGTATAGTGGAGGTGACACATGATATACCAGACATGGAGCCGTGGGGCAACAGAGACCATGGTTGCCAGCCTGCAGCTTCAGGACAAGCTGCTTCTCCAGTAGGGGTGTAGTATTGTGGACATTATCAGGTTGCCTCCCAATGAGAATCAGGCAAGGAGTCCGCTAGGGAAGAGTTCATGAAGGGGACAACTTGAATTAGTAAAGATGAGTTTAGGATTCGGAAAGTATATAATGCCTTGGGTGTCAAGTTAGGAGGTATTATATATGTGCTGGTCATGTAAGTTATTGATCAAGCAAGAACAATCAATCTAATCCCTCCCTAGTTATTCTCTCTTCTCAACCTATGTCTACCCAATCTCTCACAGCCATGCCTTCTGGCAATCTTCTCCATGGTAGTTATCCCGTTGTGGATTGAAGTCCACAACAGCAGTACAACAAAGTAATGAAACATCTACGTTGCTGCAAATCATTCCCCCTATATGATGAAGCAAAAGAAACAAACGGAATTTCTCGAAAGAAAGAAAAATTAAGTGGAAGTCCAGCACCAGCAGTTAAAAAGTTATTAACCTCTCTTGGAATAAAGAGGATTTTGGCCAGCCTAAAGCCTAAAGACACTCTTGGTCGGTTTCCTCCTTGAAATACAGACCCTAAAGCCTAATTAATGCAGTCAGAAATTATATAGGCATGGCCCAAAGCTAAGGTGGCACAGCACCTATAGATGGATTGTGAAATGTTGTCTTGTACAATTCGTCCATGCCTTCATGCATCATTATGGTGATTTCAAAGTCCTTAAATCTACACTTGAAGCACCATTTTCCCTTCTTGTGATCTTGCTGCCATCTTCATGCTTGGTCATGCTCCAATGCTTTGTCCCTCTTTCCATGCTAGGTCCTTCATTCCTTTATAAAACAAAACATCTGATTTAGGCTGCATCATATTCTCATGAACACTAGGAATAGTTCAGAGAAACGGAAGTACCTTAATATTGTTGTCGCTTGTGAGCTCTAGTGGTTGGTCCTTGTATTTCTGATACTTGAGCATGTGTAAACCGTAATAGGGATGTCATCATCACCTTATTACCAGGGAGCGTAACATTTTTAAACAACTTGCTTTTTAAAGATCCTATCATTTAAAAGATGGTGTCTTAATTCCAAATACCGGCTATTTGGGTGTTGAGCGGTCTATGAGCCACTTTGGTTGCTAATTGCAACTATGATATGTTGCTGCAAGCTGCAAAATCATGTATTATTAAAGTAGATTCACGATGAATCTAGTAATGTGGGACCATGGCAACTTGCACTTGCGTTTCGACGGAGTATAGATGCAGTGGTAAGTCAATTCTTGTAAGTAGGAGCAACGCGCGTAGACCAAACTATCCCATTCACATTCTAGACCTATGGTTTGTTCTAGTGCTCTTTCCATGTGAATTCTTGTAAATAGGAGTAATGAGTATAAACCAAACTGTCCCATTCACATTCTAGACCTGTGGCTTATTTTAGTACTTTTCCATGTGAAATTGTTAGCGGTTGTTCACTTGCCATTTTTGTTATTTCCGTCTCTGTTTCTATTGGCTGATTTATTTTATGGATGTGCCAAATCAGGCAGGGGAACATATGAAAATTGATTATCAAAAGAAGGTTGCTCTATTGCATAAACAAAAGAAGCATGGTGTTAAACTTGAAACTCTTGAGAAGACAAAGGCTGCTGTTAGCCACTTGCACACAAGGTACATAGTGGATATGCAATCCATGGATTCAACAGTGTCAGAAATAAATCGGCTACGTGATAAACAGCTATACTCGAAGTTAGTAGACCTTGTTGACGGGTGAGTGTTTTTTAAGTTATCAGAAGTGTTAAGAAATGAAATGTGGCATTGTTTCTGTTCAGGTGCAATTAACTGTGTCAATGATATATACCAGCCTGTTTGCCTATTTCTGTTTTCTTCTTGTAATCTTATCCACGTGCTGGTAGGTGCTAGGGTTCTACCGGGTCTATGACGTAGGTTGTAGGGGAAGGAGGGTGTTGGACGCGGACGGTCTCGCGGTCGCCGACGGCTGGGCGCCGTCGTGCCAGAGGGAGGAGGCGGCGCAAGGGAGCAGGAGGCGGCTAGGGTTAGGGTTCCGGCTCCTCTGGGAGCCGGGCAATAGAAAATAGTCTTATTGCTTAATTTTCCACGGAGTCCTTACAAGTGTTTATATAATGAAAATACGATAATTTGGTGGGCTAAGCCCCTAACTAATCCTGCCTAGTGGGCCTCCTCCGGGTTTAAGTAACCCCGGTCATAACATCTCTCCCCGCCTGCGCAAACAACTTGTCCTCGAGCTGGTAGTCGGGGTAGTGCTGGCTGAACTCGTCACGCGGCTCTCAAGTGGCTTCGTCCTCCGGAAGGCCCTCCCACTGAATCAACAAGTACCACACTCTGCGACGTAGCTGGGCCTGCAACACCTTCGCCGGGCTTGGGAGAAGGCGCCCGTCGGAGGTCGGAGGAAGCGCGGGTGTGGTTGTCGGTGGCTCCCCACGGAAAGGCGGGTGTGGTTGTCGATGGCTCCCCACGGAAAGGCTTCAGCAGCCCCACATGGAAGACGTCGTGGATGCGAGCTTCGGCCGGAAGTTGGGAGGCGGTAACCTTCCCGATGCCGACGGCAAATGGCCCGGCGTAGCGAGGACCCAACTTGCGCTTGGCACGTGGGTCCAGGGACTGAGTAGAGCGGTGCAGAAGACGCAGCCACACCCAATCGCCACGTGTCGTCCGACTTGCGGACGAGGAGAACCGGTGCCGAAAATGGCGACGTGGAGATCCAGATGATGCCCGCGGCGAGCATGAGCGCGCACTGCCGCTCCAACTCGTCCTTACGTAGTTGGGGGTAGCGATAGGGACGCACGGCCACCGGCGCCGTGTCCGGCAAGAGATTAGCGGTAGGGACGCACGACCACCGGCGCCGTGTCCGGCAAGAGATGAATGCGGTGATCATATATCCGGACAGGCGGAAGGCCCTGAGGCTCGTCAAAGATGTCGATGTGCTGCTGCAGTAGGTGCTCCAACAGTGGGTGTGCGGACTCGGTGGCAGTCGTGGCAAGCTGAAGCTGCGGTGCCGCCGGAGAGGCGCCCCATGCCCTCCCACTGGACGCGGCGACCGAGACGACAGAAGGTCATCGTCAAGGTGTCAAAGTCTCATAGTATGGGACCGAGGGTCCGCAAGAAGTCGACGCCGAGGATGAAGTCGAAGCAGCCCAAGTCGATGCCGGCGCACGTGATGGTGAAGTGCTCGTCGCCGATGGTGATGGGCACGTTCCGCGCCAGCCCATGGCACCGGAGGCGGTCGCCGTTAGCCACCGTGACCCGAAGTTGCTTCCCGCCTGTCGGCTGAAACGCTAAGCGCTAAGCGGCGCATGGTAGCCTCGGGCAGAAAGTTATGCGTGGAGCCTGTATCTAGGAGGGCCACCAGTCACTCGCCGTTAATCATCACCGACAAAAGCATAGTACGCTCGTCGTGGATGCCGGCAAGCGCATGAAGCGAAACCACGAGCGCTGTTGCGAGCGGCTGCGGGGGCGGCCTTTGCGACAGCTGGTGGCAGCAGCACGCCGAGCCCGTTGGTTGGTGTGTCCTTCTCGACGTAGTCGACCGTCTTCAAGTAGAAGAGGCGCGGGCAGACGTGGCCCGGCACGTAGGGCTCATCGCAGTTGCGAGCGGCTGCGGGGGCGGCCTTTGCGACAGCTGGTGGCAGCAGCACGCCGAGCCCGTTGGTGGGTGTGTCCTTCTCGACGTAGTCGATCGTCTTCAAGTAGAAGAGGCGCGGGCAGACGTGGCCCGGCACGTAGGGCTCATCGCAGTTAAAGCAAAGCCCCTGGCGACATCGCTCGAGCTGCTTGGCCGGAGAGAGCCGACGGAAGGTCCGCGTCGCGGCCGAAGCGGTGGGCGCTGGGGTGGCTGTGGGCACCCGGCCCGACACACGGGCGGTCGCTGGCAGCCTAGCGGGCACCTCGGCCTGGCGGCCCCCTCGGACCGGTGGCACCTGCTGCAAGGGCCGGGCGGTCGCTGCCAGCCTAGCGGGCACCTCGGCCTGGCGGCCCCCTCGGACCGGTGGCACCTGCTGCAAGGCCTGCGCGTGACGCTCGAAGGCGCGAGCGTAATACATGGCCGTGTCTCGAGGTCCTGGGGTCCTCGAAGCTCCACGTCCACGCGGATGTGATCCGGAAGACCGTCGACAAAGAGCTCGGCGTGCTGCTGTGCCGTCACACTAGGTGCGTGGCATGCCAGGGCCTGAAAGCGGTCGGCGAAGTCCTGTACCGTGGAGGTGAAGGGAAGGCGGCCGAGCTCCGCCAGTCGGCTCCCGCGGATCGGCGGCCCGAAGCGAAGGAGGCATAGCTCGCGAAAGCGCTCCCAAGGGGGCATGCCGCCCTCGTCCTGCTCGAGGGCGTAATACCACGTCTGTGCGGCGCCCCGGAGGTGATAAGAGGCGAGCCGGATGCGGTCCGTGCGGTCCGACACGAGTGTGCGTTGCCCGCGGAAGAATTGCTCGCACTGGTTGAGCCAGTTGAGGGGGTCCTCCGTACCATCGTAGGTGGCGAAGTCAATCTTGGGGCTGCAGCGGTCCGGCGAACTCCGTGGAGGCCGCTGAGAGCGGCGAGTGCCACGGCAGGGCCGGGGGGGCCGGGGGACTGGTGGCGGCGGTCAAGGCGGGGGTTGCGGCGGCTCGTAGGGGCTGGTCAAGAACAGCCTGATTCACTGGACCGCCGTGACGAGGTCGTTGAGGACGCCGGTGACCTCCTCCGGTGTGTAGACGGTGGCGGGTGGCGCGGTGGATTTGGCCGGCATGGTGGCGGCGCCGGAGGTGGAGGCCAGCGGCGCGGTTGGGAAGGGCAGCGGCGCGATGGTGGTGGTCGGCAGCGGCACGGAGAGGGCGGGCGGCGGCGACGACATGATCGAACGAGAGCTAGCTGATACCAAGGTGGTAGGTGCTAGGGTTCTACCGGGTCTAGGACGTAGGTTGTAGGGGAAGGAGGGTGTTGGACGCGGACGGTCTCGCAGTCGCCGGCGGCTGGGCGCCGTTGTGCGAGAGGGAGGAGGTGGCGCAAGGGAGCAGGAGGCGGCTAGGGTTAGGGTTCCGGCTCAAGGCAATAGAAAATAGTCTTATTGCTTAATTTTCCACGGAGTCCTTACGATAATTTGGTGGGCTAAGCCCCTAACTAATCCTGCCTAGTGGGCCTCCTCCAGGTATAAGTAACCCCGGTCATAATACGTGCTGACTAAGCTACCTGATTATGATGAACTATTTGTTGACGGGTATGTCTATTTGTACGGGGATCAATTAAACAGGTCTAAAAGAAAGATGCATTGGCTAGACAGTTTAACAATGTAAAGTGCAGCAAATATGCTGCCACGTAAGCACAGCGCTATCGCAGCCTTGATTGCACCTTGAAATTAAATACTACCTTCAGTCCAGAAAGACTTTCACACTTTTTGCATGGCTGTCAAACTTTTCGTGGTGTGTTCATCAAATTTACTTGATAATTGCATCAGCAAGTTGGACAGCAGTAGTATTTTCAAATGTTACAGCCTTACTTCTATTGTATAACATTTTGAACTAAAAAGTGCTATGCTACCGATTTGTTTGTTACCAATGATTTATTTGGCATTTCATTTACTTATCCCACAATCTGGAAAGTCCCTGCCACATGACACAAGCTACTGAAGAAACCCGATAAAGGAAAAATAAGTTAACCCTCCACTCCCACATGCCATACAAACCACCAAAGAGAACTGAAAAAAAGCTCTTCCCCAATATACTCGGAACATATTATCAAGAGGAAGAACGCTTTTCTCCTTTATCTTCAGATCATATATTTTTAATACCTATATATTGTTCAATTTTGGACATTATTTACTATTTAAGCACTTGATTTTAACCCAAAATATCTGTCGTATCCAATTATATGCCAGAATAGCCGGATCAAATTTTCTTCAAATTAATGGAAAATTGAGCAAGAATTCCATAATCGAGTTTTCTAGCTGAGTATAGGCAGGATTAGGAATTTTCTACTAGACAGTTCATTTCTTTCTCTACTTAAAAGGTACCTCTACTTCAAAATTAGCATGTATGTTTTGTAGTCAAGATGCAGTAACAGACAGTGAATTTCTTCATAAATCAGAATTGCACCATAGATAATAAAGGAGTTTGTAGTGTTATGACAATTTTTTCTTATTTAACGAGATCATAGCTGTTTGCTATCTAAGTTGTATCTAAGCTTTGCAGCTTGTCTTTGTTTACCATTTCTCTTTAAGTCAAATACTTATTTTGTGCAGAATGGCAAACATGTGGAGTTCTATGCACCGTCATCATAAGAGCCAGTTTTTGATCATATCGGGGATCAGAGCTTTTGAGGTACCACCTGTTCCAAGGGAGACAACAGATTTGCATTATAAGCAGACATGTGAGTTACGTGACATTGTCAGGGAGTGGCATATGCAGTTCGAGAAACTTATGGATCATCAGAAAGGGTACATCAGAGCACTCAATGCATGGTTGAAGCTTAATCTCATCCCCATCGAGAGCAACCTGAAAGAGAAAGTTTCCTCCCCTCCAAGGCAGGTGGAACCACCCATCAAGAATCTACTATATGCCTGGCACGACCAGCTCGAGAGGCTTCCAATAGAACTTGCAAAAACTGCCATCAAAAGCTTTGCTGAAGTCATAAGCAATATCGTACTGCTTCAGGAAGAGGAGGTCAGCCTAAGGCGGAGGTGTGAAGAAACTCGCAGGGATCTCAACCGAAAGAAGGCACAATTCGAAGACTGGCATAGTAGGTACACGGAAAGAAGGGCATCCCTGGATGAGGAAACTAACCCCGAAGCAGCCGATACTCCTAGCATAGATCCAGTCAATGAGAGAAGAATCACCATTGAGGAAGTAGAGATCAGGCTGAAGGAAGAAGAGGGGCACCACCTTAGGCTTGCGAGGCAGGTGAGGGAGAAGACGCTCGCAAATCTCCGGATGCACCTGCCAGAGCTCTTCAGAAACATGGCCGATTTTTCGTTCTTCTGCCATGACATGTACAGTAGCTTGAGAAAATCTGCAGTGCTACCAGTTCCCAGAGACGAGGTTCAAGGCTGATGCCGCTGGTGCTACTGTAATTCACCTCGTCACGAACTGTGGGCAATATTATTATTGCTGTGGCAGTTCGCTGGTATGTCTAAACTGGGAGGCCGCTCTTAATAACTACTCCATCTGTTCCGAATTATAATATGCTCTGTTATTTTTTTTTTCTCTTAGTCGTGTATCTAGACGCTGTTCAATGTGTCTGTTCACTCAATTCCAGTCCATACGCGCATTCCAGATTATAATATCGAAAACATTTTATAATTCAGAACGAATGGAGTATGTTCCTAGTGCATCGTAGAGGTTATAATTCAGAACGAATGACGTCTTTTCCGGATACCCCTTCGACTCCTCTGGCGATCAGGGGGCGATTAGGGTTTCCAGTGAAACACGGCGGCGCACGCGGGTGGAATCTGCGGTGCGGAGGGCGGATCAAGCAGGGCTTCTCTCAAATCTCATCGGTGGAACCGTCTCTTGCCATCTAGCCAGGTTGGTTCCTATTCGGGGCGAAAAAGGGGAGGCCGAGCGCCTCTACCCGCCCTTGGTAGGCGATCGATCGGTGCAGCGCAAGGGGAGGTTCGGCAATGGATGAAGGAAAGGAGGTCCCGCTGGGAGAACCTGGTAGAGATGGTGAGCAGGGGAAGAAGCCTGCGGTGGTAGAAGAATCGATTGAGGATCTGGTGGGAAAGATGAAACTCACTGCAAAGGAATCAAGTAGGCTCTTCATTGATGATCGTGCAGGGGTACAGGAGAAACCCATGTGGGCGCTGGCAGGCAAGATCTTGGCTCCGAAGATCTTCCACATCCAGACGATTGCAGAGGTGCTGCGACCGGCGTGGGGTAATCCACGTGGGCTGTTTTTTCGTGATGGGGGCCCCAACCTCTTTGTTGCCGAGTTGCCGTCGGAGCAAGAGAGGGAAAGGATCTGGGCGAGATCACCATGGACGGTGAACAAGCATGCTGTGATTTTGGAGAACTTTAAGCGCAGCCAAAGACCGTCAGAACTGAGATTTGATCGGATGCCAATCTGGATACGTGTGATGAACTTACCGTTTAATCTGATCGATGACTGGGGGAAGGAGATTGCGGAGAAGGTGGGCGAGTTCATTAGCCTCGACAAAAGTAACGCTAATCTGGTGTTTGGGAGGTATTTGCGGGCTCGGGTTGCGATTGATGTAACAGAGCCACTGCAAAGGTGGATAGAGATTGATTCAACAGCAAGGGAGGCATGCGATTGGTATGACATAAAGTATGAGGATGTCCCGTACTTCTGCTTCTCATGTGGACTCCTAGGTCACTCTGATTTGGTGTGTCCGAATCCGGGGGAGAGGGATGAACGGGGCAGACTGCCATTCTGGTCTAGCCTGCGTGTGCAGGAAGAGAGGAAGGGTAGAGCAGCCCCACATGCGTGGGGGAACAACATGGGTGGCTTTTCTGGGAGCCAGCAGCAAAAGGACACAAACAATGCTAGTTTTGGAGGCCCTCCCCAACCGGTTAACTATCCTACTCGAGGAGGGGGAAGAGGTGGTGGTCGTCTAGGGGTTGCGGGTGGTCGCTTCAACGGGGCTCGTGGCAATATGACGACGTACCGCAAGCTATCTTTAGATGGAACAGCAGAGGCAACAATTCCAATGGAGGTGGAGAATCAGTTGGTCCTATTTGCTCCTCAGAATTCAGGGGAGAAAAGAGATGAAAGACCGGAGAAGACACCTAACTCTGCCTTTTCTTCTCCAGATGCCAAGAAGACAAAGGTAGGAAGTGGAGCTTTGGGTGACACAGAAATTTTGGCGCCGGCTGCGGGACAGCCGGGCCAGTCTCAATGATTTGTGGGAGTTTGAACTGTCGGGGGCTTGGGAACCAGCCGACAGTTCGGGAGCTTCGCGATTTAGTGAAGCTACAAGGGCCTGACCTTTTATTCGTAATGGAAACAAAAATTGCGGCTAAAAGAGTGGAGAACTTGGTTAGCACCTTTGGTTTTGCTGGAGGTTTTGCGGTGGATAGTGTCGGTCTAAGTGGAGGCATTGGCCTCTTCTGGTCATCGGCTGTTACGGTTGATCTGAAGAGTTTTAACTCTAATCATATTGATGCGATTGTTACTCACAATGATGGAGGGGTACAGCCATGGAGGTTCACAGGCTTTTATGGGGAACCGAGAAGAGAAGAACGCCACCATAGCTGGACACTGTTGCGAAGATTACATGCACTCCGAAGCTATCCGTGGCTGTGTATGGGGGATTACAATGAAACGTTATCCGCCGCGGAACACTTTAGTGAGGCCGAGAAGGAGGAATGGCAAATGAACCCTTTTCGGGAAGTGATAGATGATTGTGATCTGTTTGATCTTGGCTATTCTGGCCTGCCATATACATGGGATAATCGCCAAGAAGGAAGAACCAATGTGAAAGCAAGGTTGGATAGAGCCCTTGGTAACCAAGCCTTGTCCCAGTTATTTTCTGTGATCAAAGTGCGCCATGTCAGTGTTGTTGAGTCAGACCATAGTCTGGTAATGACTGAGATGAGCCATCGTTCAACGCAACGGAAGACATCTCGTAACTTTAAATACGAGAACGGTCCCAGTTATTTTCTGTGATCAAAGTGCGCCATGTCAGTGTTGTTGAGTCAGACCATAGTCTGGTAATGACTGAGATGAGCCATCGTTCAACGCAACGGAAGACATCTCGTAACTTTAAATACGAGAACGTGTGGCAGACCCATGCAGATTATGATCGGGTGGTGGCTGATCTGTGGAGGTCGAGCTTTGCGGGTGAGGGGGAAGGTGGCTTGCTGTCCAAGTTAAGCCATACACAACAGGGGCTGCAGTCCTGGGGTGCTAGAACTTTCGGCAATTTTAAAAAGAAATTGGCTGAGCTGCGAAAGAATTTAGAGAGAGTGCGGCGGGGTTCGTTGAGGAGAGGCCCATCCCAAGAGGAACGGCGCCTGAGCGAGAGAATCAAAGAAGTCTTGCTCCAGGAGGAGATCTGGGTAAAACAACGTTCACGTGTGTTGTGGCTGAAGGCTGGAGATCGTAATACGGGGTTCTTCCATGGCCGGATTGCTCAGAGGAAGAGGATGAATAAGGTAACCGTACTGGTACGTAGTGACGGATCGAGTTGTTCTATAACAACCTGTACACTTCACAAGGTGAACCTGCCATGGAACATTTGTTGTCTTTGGTCCCTGAAAAGTTGAATGATTTGGCTAGGGAGTCCATGCAGGAGGAGTACGCTGAGGAGGAAATCAGAAGGGCTCTGTTTCAGATGCACCCATCTAAAGCACCAGGCATAGATGGTTTTACCGCAGGTTTTTTCCAGCGCCACTGGGATATAGTCAGGGAGGATGTTGTCCGGGATGTACTAAGAGTTTTGAATGGCGGGGGATGGCTACCTGATATGAACAACACTGTTATAGTTCTCATTCCGAAGGTACGGCACCCCCAGTCCATTAAGCAATTCAGACCGATCTCTTTATGCAATGTTATTTATAAAATATGTGCAAAGGTTGTTGCAAATAGATTGAGACCGTGGCTGGAGGAGGTAATCAGTAAGGAGCAAAGTGCGTTTGTCCCGGGTCGCCTCATAACGGACAATGCATTAGTTGCCTTTGAGTGTGTACATACGATGAAACGAAACAAGAAAGGAAGGAAAGGTCTATGTGCGGTTAAATTAGATATGATGAAGGCCTATGATCGGGTGGAATGGCCCTTTTTAGAAGCTATGATGCTGAAACTCGGGTTTCCAGGAAGAATGGTGCAGCTGATTATGAGGTTTGTCAGATCAGTTTGCTTCTCGATTAAGCTGAATGGTGAGCTTTTACCACAATTCATGCCAACGAGGGGGCTCAGGCAAGGGGACCCAATGTCACCATACCTGTTTTTGCTTTGCTCTGAAGGTTTTTCGATCTTATTAAATCACTTTCAAATGGGCCCGATTGATAGAGGAATTCGGGTATGCCACAGAGCACCGTGGATTACTCACTTACTATTTGCTGATGATAGCCTTATCTTCATCAATGCAACTGTTTCAAGTGCTAGGCGTTTGAATGAGATCCTCCGTATCTACAATGAGGCGTCGGGGCAGCTGGTTAACAGGGAGAAGAGTTCGATCTTCTTCACTCCTAGTACCGGTGAGGCTCAGAAGGAAGCAGTGAAACATGAACTTGATATCCTCGTAGAGGCTTTTAGTGAGAGGTACCTGGGATTACCAACGGCTGTGGGCCGGTTAACGAGTGGTGAGTTTGAATTTATTGCAGAAGGCATGCGGAAAAGTATGTCTGGCTGTGCCAAGATGTTATCGTACCCTGGCAAGGAGGTTCGGCTAAAATCAGTGGTACAAGCTAAATCAACTTATTGCATGAGTATTTTTCAGCTATCCAAAGGCACATGTCAAAAATTCACATCACTGTCATCTAAGTTCTGGTGGAGTGGGAGCCTGGATAAGAGATCAATGCATTGGATAGCATGGGATAAGATGTCTATATCCAAGGGACGAGGCGGAATGGGCTTCCGTGACTTTCAGATGTTTAACAGAGCTCTCTTGGGAAAGCAAGGTTGGCGACTGATGACAGTACCGAACTCATTGTGCTCACAGGTACTAAGCAGTCGCTATTTGCACAACAAAGATTTCATGACAGCAACAGTACCAAGGACTGCCTCGAGGACGTGGCGCTCGATCATGGCAGGCAGAGATGCGCTTCGGACTGGTTTGCTCAAACGAATTGGTTCAGGTAGCTCGGTCTCCATCTGAAATGACAACTGGTTACCTGGAACCCACCATATGCGACCTTTAGGCAGAAAGGAGGAAGGCAGGGCGGAGAGGGTGAGTGAGTTGATCGATCACAACACACACACCTGGAATTTGGAAGAGTTGGAGAAGAATCTGTTTCCGATAGATATAGAATCAGTTCGGCAGATCCCTCTTAGAAATACCGAGGGTGATGACTGGCTTGCATGGGCACTTGAAAAAACCGGAGTTTACTCGGTAAAATCTTACCGTGCCATGATGGCCCAGAGTATGATCGGAGACGAGGCGTCGTCGTCCGAGGATAGAAGTACAGTATGGAAGAAGTTATGGAGGCTAGCAGTGGTACCTAAGGTTCGCATATTTTGGTGGAGAGTTCTACGAGGCATAGTGCCATCTTACTCGGCTCTCACTCGGCGGCATGTCAAAGAAGAAGCGACCTGTGGTATATGCAAAGCAGCTCCGGAAACATTGCTTCATGCATTGTTTGAATGTGCTCATGCTAGACAATTTTTGCTAGCAGCGAAAGAAATTTTTTCTCTTCAATTACCCAGGCTTCACCCAGAGTCTTGGGCGGCGGATATCTTATGTGAGGATTGGTTCTCGTCGACTGAACAGGCCCAATTCATTTCAGTTTTGGCGGCGATATGGGATTCTAGAAACAAGCTAGTACATGGGAAGATGGGATACGATCCAAGCAAGTGTGTCGAGGGTATTAAACAGGACCTCCTTGAGATTGTGGTCCCAAAAGTTGTGGTGAGGAAGGGAGCACCAAAACCAGTCTGCAAGTGGATTGCGCCAGTGGGAGAGGTGGTTAAACTGAACTCTGATGGTGCCATTTGTGAGACAGAAAGGAGAGGTGGAAGTGGAGGTGTGGCAAGGGACGCTCTGGGCTTCAGAGGAGCGTGGGCAAAGGTTTATAATGGTGTTTCTGATCCTTTCGTGGTGGAGACACTTGCTCTGCGGGATGCCGTCATATTTGCGCTCGGAAGAGGATTTCAGAGAGTTGTTTTTGAGACAGATTGCCAGGAGCTGGTCCGGTGCTGGAGGGCTCGCAGCACGGAGAGGTCGCTAGTGGCCACTATTCTTGATGAAATAAACACTGCTAAAGATAGTTTTATTAGTTTCTCGTTGGTTTTCCAGGGTCGTGAAGGCAATAAAGTTGCTCATGCCTGTGCAAGGTTGGCTTGTGCCAGCAATGTCACGCAAGAGTGGTTGGGAGTGTGCCCAGATTTCCTAACTGACAGCATTCTTGCTGATTGTAATTCTATGATGGTGAGTTAATAAAGTTGGTTGTTCTCCAAAAAAAAAATAGCTAACAAGTCCGTGCGTTGTAACGGGAGAGAAATAAACGTGTGCGTCGCAAAGGTGAGCAAAGCTTTCTCATGTTTTTTCTTACGCCCACATGTAAACATAATTCACGAGCATAGAAAGAAATATAGCCACATAATATCTCAACAAAATAAGATTTTACTTTTGTTTAATTGAAATGTAATTTGTCAAACGTCAGCCCTTTTTGTTCAAATATCTCGCCGGACCATGAGCACATCAAACTTTGTACTCTAAATATTATTCTCCAAGTCATCATAGGTTTAAGGATTCTTTCGGCAAACAAATTTCTCTTTACTAATATAATAGACAATGCCATGTGAGCACCTAAGAAATAAATATAATGTAAACAAACTTAAGCACTCATGCATTTTGATGCAAACTGAGAAACGGTCAACTTTTGTATTCTTCTATTGTTTTTGGTTTCTCCTTTTAAGATAACTAGAGGAATACCCCGCGCGTTGCAACGGGTATCCTTTTATTTTATGAACTCTATTGTGAGAATGAAAATAAATAAGATGCATGAAATCTGATGTTGTCTACATGAATATGCATGTTGCAACTTTTTGTTGGAAATTTCTTAAAAGCTTACATATTCACTTAACGGTTATATGTGTTTTGATCATTTAAAACAATTGCTAGAACATTTTCTTTGTTGGTTGAATCGACCAATCGCTAATATAATTGGCGATGAGATAGATTGTATGGAGAGTTAGTCAAGCAATGATATGAACAATTAGATGAATACAATAATGGATGCTAGTATATATTAATGGGATGGGGTGAAAAATTGGTTGGTTAGAAGTCAGGGTGCAGGTGGGAGTGGGCTGCCCACGGCGCCCACTATCCAAGCCCACATAATTTTATTCGTGGACACCCGCGGGTGAGAAGAAAAATTAAGTGGGCATACGTGGGACTACCCACGGTCGCCACTTCTAGCCCACATATCGTTCCCACATCGAATCCCTTCCAGATAGAGGGCGAGGCGCCGCCGGCTAGGTCCCCATGGCCGTCACACCTCCTGCTTCAGGGATGGTACGCTACCGCCGACCTCGTTCATCCCCCTCTCTACTACCGTACCTCCTCCTCCGATTCCAGTAGTCAACGGCAACAACGAACCCCCCAACATGCTCGTCGACAAACCTCGGGACCATCTGCTGCACGGCGGCGTTGGGAGGGCGGCGCGCTGGGGCTCGGAGGGAAACAAAATGAAGCTAGTCTACCAACGACGACGTTCACGGCCGCAAGGCACAGATGGGCACGGAAGACGGCGGCGGCGGCGGCGGCGGGGGAAGCGGCAGTAGTGCAAGAACCTACTGGCGGAGCGGCACAAGAAGCTTGTCATTCGCGGCTCCTCGTTCCCAACATCATGAAGGTAAGAATCTACAAGGGGTTAATTTAATCTACATTAGATAATGTTTCGGCTGTTCAGACATACTAGCCAGAGTCTGGCGCGGCGCACGCCGCGCCTTGCGGGTCCTTTTTTTTGCATTCTAACCATTTTATTTATTTCGTTTGGATGACTGGTATATTGCATGGGATTAATCTTTGTCTTTGGAGGTGTGAGTCGATGCTGTGTAGGATTATTACGTGTAGAAGGGAAGCGGTCTGTATTTGTTTGGTAGTCCTGCTGGTTGTAGTGTCCACTTTCACAGGTCGGAGAACTGGATGCAGATTCTTTGCAGCGCTTTCATCTTGCATGTGTACTCGCTGTGGAGCTATGCGAGTTGTTGTCTTGCTCTGCTCAACTGGTGTTCCTTGTGTTCGCCCATTGTTGGGCGGAGGATTTGCGCTAGCTGTGGGAAGGGCTGAGTAGTTGTAGCCATCGATGACGATGTTGTAGCGGGTGCAGATGAAGTTGGGCGCTGCTTGGGCGCTTGGGCGTCTGCTGCAGTGGCGGCTGGTTCGCCACAGAACGTACGCTGACGTGTGCTTGCCTCGCCTGGCCTTCGCGGGAGGTCAGTCTTCACCCAGCCTGTGATGGTCCTTATTGTGCTGTTGACCTGTTGTCGTGTCCCATGCCGTGGATGTCGAGGCTTCGTGTTAGCGCCAAGACTTGTTGCATCAGCTCGAAGGTGTACTGGGCTGCTGAATTATATAATATATCCCACCTTAAGACGTCAACAAAAAAAACTTAAATTCGTTCAGTAAAAAGGATATGTATAGGATTTATAAATGTAAACTATAAATATTTGTTTTTCGAACCTGTAACTCTTTGGCGGCCTGCGCTTTCTGTTTAACTAATTATTGGTCTGAAGAGATTCAGACTGGCTGCTGAGCAAGTGACAACAAGGCCGAGAAAATAAACTGGATGCATGAGATATATTCTTTGCAAGATGAAATGACAGTGCACACCATTTAAGAGCAGGCCCTTTCATCATGGGATAGTTTCAAGAGAGTTACAAAGGTATAGTCCGGGTTGTTTTCCCCACCGGTAAAATGTCACTTGCAATCACTATAACGGCGGGAAAATTTCTGTCCAAGGCTCGATGGTTTTCCAATCTATATATGTTGTTTTGCTGACCTCAAAGGCAGAGAGGTGAATTTTGCCTAAACCGCGACCTTCAACATGTCGGAATTGAGGGGCGAAGACACATCATAAGACTGTAATAGTCTTAATTGTTCCAGCTTAGAAGCCACCTGCTGAAGGTTCTATAAAGGTTAGTACTGATGCTTTCTTCATTGCTGAATCTGAGGCTTCTAGCAGAGTGGTCGACCAGGAACAGCTGGAAAGAGTTATCATCTCGACGGCATGTCCGATGAGAGACTATTGGCATTGGAGAAGCAAAAGCTAGGGCTATATTGCAGGGCGCGTTTACAACGCGAAACTCGGCAGCAGGGACATCTAGCTTTACGAAAGTAGAAGAGAATGTAATAGTGTAGCCTATGAGTTAGCCGCCTTCGTGAGAGGTTCAGGTCTGTCTGCATCCTGGTCGAGCATAGTGTTCAAAGCTACAAAGTTCAGAGCATGAGCTCCACCAACTTGTATGCATCTGGGATAAAATTCAACAAGTTCATCTTTCGGAGCCTCTTGAGCCATCTTCCCCAATCTGAGTTTGAGAGGGTCCGAGAGTGTGGAAAATAAAGTGCAATGGAAGTCAGATCATTCATCTGGCGAATGCTCGAAAACAGAGACTGGACCGCTGACACTGACATATTAGAAAGATGCCCTCATGCTCCCGCATGTTGGCTATGTGATCAAGGACTCGAGACGGCGGCGCACTTAATGTTGAGATGCTCTTGTGTAAAGGAAGTACGGACAACAGAGCCTGAGACGCACATGCTACCTGATCGGTGCTATCAATACGATACTGAATGAAGGGTACACATCTATTAGTGCAAGCCTCGGCAGACTATACAAATCATACAACCTCAAAGTTCCTAGCGAACGGCTGACAGCTAGAAAAATGAAATGGTTGACGCATAGATAAAAAAAGAAAGTAAAATATTAAGTGAGAAATGGAGGTAGCAGATTAGAGATCAGAAAATAAGCATTTGCATAAAGAGCATAACAGTGTATTCTGTTACTTACCACATCGTGTGCCACTTCAGTTCAGATCATCCTTCTATGCGTGCAAATTCTCCCGGTGTACATTTAATTATATATTATAGGCATGTCTTTTCAAATAGACAAATACAACGCCAAATCATCGGATATCTGAGGAAATATACTCATAAGCTGGTATCAGGAGAAGGCTAATCAAATTAAGACTCTGTTGAGCAACAACCTGTCCCTTCATTATGTAATGAATTTTGAGATAATAACAGTATAAAGCATTAGATGAAAAAATCTCCGCGAGAAAAAACTATATTAATCAATCTGTAAGTTGGTAACAGCTCAAATAGAAGGCCCTGATTCTGAGAATAAAAAGCTCATGATTTTTTTGGTCTATAACAACACAAGAAATACAAACAAAGAAATGATTCCATCAATTTTAGAAAGAGACATATCACTGGGAAAGCACAAAGAAAGCATAACCTTTATTGATAGGACTAAATAGACTTCGGCAGTTTATTCCGACAAACAGACATGAAACAGCAAGAACTAAACCGGTGCTGAACAGAGGCGGAAAGCATACAGGAAGCTGGAAATTACAATGCATTACACACAAAAGAGTACGCTATATCGTCGGCCATATATTTCCAGTACTTATCAAGTAGTGTACGGCCATTGATTATTTCACAGAATATAAGAATTGTAAAAAAAAGGTTCCCCAGCTGAAAAGAAGAGGCCCAAACGATAGGTTCATCAAAAAGTTTAAACCACTCTTGGTCATCACCTACCAATCCTCTTGCCTGGCACGCTTCTTTGAATGTACCATACACATAATCATTGTACGACCTAAGATCCTGAAAGCATGTCGCAGCTGGTACAACAGTTAGAAGCATCCGCAAGAAAAAAAGCTCACCGGTTCCGGGATCAACATTGTATATCCGACTGATCTTGGTACCAAGCTTTGGCTTGCATTTCCGTTTGGACCACATTTTAGAGGAAGCATCCCATTTCCAGTACACTGGAAATTCTAGATAGGTCAAAGTCCTAGCTTCCTCATGGATTTGATTGGCAGCAAACCACTCAATCAACATTGTTTTGTAGACAACCGGGTCTGCAAGAACAGAATCCAATTGCTCATCTTCATGAAAAATAACCCTGTTCATATCAGGCAGGTGCACCACCAATCTCTGAACAGATGGTTCCCGCCCATGGATGTCAAAAGCAAACATTCGCCAACAGGCTTCGCACGCTGAGAGATACATGAGGGAAGAACATATGTAAATAAAATAAGCTCAAAGAACAAACATAAAATAAGGGCTATAAGAAATACACATGCAAAAGGACACAGAAAGCAGAGAACCAGGAAAGAAACCAAGGAAAACAAAACACGCAGCTGCACTTTATATATTCATTAATCTCATTTCTTCCAAGTTGTAAGGAAGAAGTTGCAAGAGGTGCAGCCTGCATAAATGACTGGAAGCGTATCCGTGCCATATCGTGGCCTTTCATAACATACTTGAACAGATATTTGAGCAAATTCGTCTTATTACACCATTCAACATTTATATGAGCTTGGAACAGATATATGAGGATTATCTGGAAGAAGATAATATAGAAATGTTTCTTTAGTACTAAGAAAAAAATAGGCATCAATAGTTTTCTAGTCCAGTGTAGGTAGTAGAAGCAATACATAGGACTGAGATTGGTTCCCATTGATAGATTTACAGACAAAGCAGCTCGGAAAATTTGAGGGAACCTGCTGAACTCTATAAGCGTGGAGACAATGGCATGACCTTTTTATTTCGGGATAACAAATAGAAAATTGTGCAGACGTGTCCCATTCGATTAGAACCAATAAAACTAAGAAATTATTGGAAGAAGACAGAATCAACAATTTCTTACTTAGCTAATTCAGATAGTCATTCAAGAAACTCCCTTTGTGGTCAGATAAAGAGGGACAACAGTTTTGTACTTACTATTTTAGTGGATGAGAAATGCTTAACAGAAAATGGATGAACGACGGTACTGGAATATATCGGTCTTCCAAACCGCACGCATCACAATCCACAAGCGTGAATAATCATAAATATGGAAATTTCCCTTACGGCCTGCATTTAAAACATACGAAGAAGTACAAATTACTGACTATTCCACTAAAAAGAAGGTACAGCAAGCAAGAGACCATGTTTAATTCTAGAAACAGCTCAATGTTACTTGATCAAGGCAAGAAAAAATCAAGAGGTGAAAATTGCTAACTTATGAAGACCATATAGTGAGTTTGTTGGGTTAAGAGATAGTACACTTAATTCAATTCGCGAGAGCTCTCGTCAAGCATGGAATCTCTCCACTGCTTGAAGAGGAACCGTCTCCAACACCTCGATTAGATCAGCAACAACATCATGAAGCAAGGCAAGGATCGGCTCTTGATCAATCAATAGCTGAACAGGGAAGCAGCTTCCCTGTTCTCCCAGGGAAATGAAGAATATGTAATTACGTACAAATCTAATGAAATCTGGGTAGAGAAATTAAAAATATAAAATTGATTAGTAAACCTTTCAAATCTTTATTTGCATATCAAGTCGTATTTCTTGGTTCTCTAGTCAACTACTGGTTAAGAATATGACATGTCACCTATGTACCACAACAACAACAACCGCAGATGACTTCATGAGAAGAAGGAACAATGAAATCAATCAAACAAACAACATGGACAGTGCATGATTATGGCACGCATATATGCATCCATCTGAATCCAGGGAGATGGGAATCAGGCCAAGCAATGCAGCGTCTTCCTCTCCTCTCACCCGTGCGCCCAATCCAATCTGCATACAAAAACCCAAATTTTGTCAGCGACCAAATAACAAAACGGCAAGAAAATAAAAGAAGTATGTAGGATATATGATGATTCGTTCACCTTTCAACTGGGGTTAGCAAGCTGAGGCGCAAGAGTGGCGATTGCCACCTTACACGGATAGCTGACACTTATAAGAATTCCCCTGCCATTCAACCTCCATTAACTTGAGAAGCCTGTTTCATGAACGGACTTTCTTTCAAATGTACATCTCGTGGATAAAATGAGCTGTACCAGTTAGGCAAACCAAATACAGTACTCTCAGAACATGTACATGAATGCAAACTATCTGCAGCAAATCAAAATACAAATTGGTTAACTAATTTCTAGGCGAAATTAAATTAGAGAATGTTTTAGGAGGAGATATTTAACTCAATTTAAGATTAGGGAGCATTCATATCATATTGTCTGTAAACGTTGCGGACAGAGAAAATATAGCACACGTGCTCCACCAAGTGCTCCGCTACGTTGGAGCCGGATGCGACCCAGCAGCGCCATCATCGGCCCTGTAGATGGTCTATAGTAGATCAAGAAGAAGAGCACAGACAGAAACGACATGACCACTCGATCGCCAGTGACCTCAGCCACGGCCCGGTGGCCTAACACACGCATACCAGCAGAAAAATCACCGCAGCGAGCAGACAGCAGAACTAAAACATCTTGAAGCTCACCACGTACGCCGGCACGGAAATGGAGGCGGCGAGAAAGAAGAAGGCTTGCCGGCCTCACCGACGACCGTCAGCGTCTCGCAGATTCATAGGGACCTACAAAACAAAATAAATAGAGATTGTAAGGAAAGGAAATAAAAAGGCAGAGGCCATCGCGACCAAAACCGACAGAAAACACAAAATCAATCTGAAATCAACCACATGTAGATCAATATAAACTAACCAGGTTGAAAAAGAACTTCCGGCTTGAAGAATAAGAAGCGGAGCGGACTCGCGCGCCTCTCCATCGCCCCCGCTAGAAAAAGCAACAAAACAGCGGAGGCCGCTAGGTGAAGTCCTGACTGAGGAATGGCACGGCCGCCAGAGGAACAACCGCTCACGAAGCACCATGCCTGACTGCAGCCGCCACCGGAACCCCTGTGTCTGTGTGCATCTCCATCTGTCTGCTCCTGCCGTGGGATATCTCCCCTGCCACCATCCTCCACGCTCAGCCTTGCCGCCGGCGTTGCTTGTGGTCACGGGCGGTTTCCGAGTAACCACCGTACGCCCACCCCGACAAACCAGACGGTTGGGTAGAACCATCGAAGGCCACCTTCCAGGCGGGGGCTACCGCGGGGAAGCCGGAGCAGGGGGCGGTGGGAGCGCCTACCTGATGGCCTCTGAGGATCTCGGCCATGGGAGGGCTCGCTTTGAGAAGATTATGGGGGCAAGCTGCAACTCATGGCAGGGGGATTGGTGGAGGTAGAGCTCGGCTAGGGGCGTTGATTGAGCTCTGGGAGGAAGAAGATGTGTATATGGACGGCGTGGGACTCGAAAACGGGGACACGCGTTGAGAACTTGAGATACACAACGTCTCCTCGCTCGGTGCGCACGGACAGCTGTCAAGCATGCACGGAACGGTGCCCACCACGACCGATGAACCAGACGACCAAAAGGCGAGGGAAAAAAGGCAAGGCAAACGAAAAGAAGCAAAGACACATGTCGACCAACGAAAGCAGGTAATGACCACTGGAATTTTGTGAGAATTTAGAATCTACGTGGTTTAGGATAGTACTTATTTTGCCTGTTGTTTAACTAGTTCTCACTTCCAGGTAAAATGGAATTGCAGACTGCTAATTAAATACTTTTTAGCGCATGGTAGTTCTGATCTCATAACTATTAGTATTAGTTCTATGGCAGTGTCTGCTTGTGCCATGACTTTCTAGAACTATTATCATTGCTAGGGGTTTGACCTGTAGCAAACGATAGGTAAAAGTGCATACTAGTTTTGTTCGTGCTGAAACAGTAATAGTCATGTTTAGCTATTTCCTGGTCAGTTTAGTTACTTCATGATTCATTCCTTATGAACAGCCACATGTTGGGTCAATTGAACGTCTACCTGAAGCCGTTGGTGACTGCGTGCCGGGGAGGAGAGACCCGTGCTGGCTGACAGTTGGGTCCAGCGCCACAGAGGCGTCCACGTGGGCGTGGGTGTGGATGAGGTGGCAGTGGGGGTGGATGACTGATGGGCCCAGGGCTGCGCGCATGGAAAAACATCAAAAAGGGGTGGCGTTATGCGCCCGCGGGGAATCGAACCTGGGTGCTCGCGGCGCGGTGCAAGGTGCAGTACCACTGCGCTGCTCTGCGAGTTGTGATGCTAAGCGATTCTGACGGAAGAAGTGGTAACTAACGACTGTTTAACTGAATTTTTCCGATAGAGGGGTTCTCTGAACCTGACGGAAGCAGGGCAGCGATCGCCGGCAGCAACCAGACGGCGCACGATGGCGGCCTCACAGAGCAGAGGAAGGGGACAGAGGGAGAGGGGTCCAGGGCTGTCGGGGCTCACCAGCGGGGCTTCAACGACGCAGGGAGGCGAGGGGAGATGGTGAGGAAAAGCGACGACGGCCGTGCGCACCGGGAGGAAGTCGTCGACGGCGGGGGGGCTATGACGCTTCCCGAGCATGGCCGAGGGCACGGAGGCGCAGAGGGCACCCCCCGGTGCCATTCCCGTCCTCGGCTTGCTCCGGTGGTGGCCAGGGCGACGGCGCCATGACCGCCAACCCACGGTCGCTGCAGCTGTTCGGGTGGAGGTTCAGAGGAGAAGCAGAGAGAGGGGGGGGGGGTGCAGGGAAAAGGAGGGCGGCGGCAGAGAGAAGGAGTAGGGCTAGGGCGAGCAGAGGGGGGAGGGTTTTATGGAGGCTCGAGCTTGTACGGCAGGGCATCGGAGGGGGGAGCGAGGATCAAGCGGTGGTGGGGCGGTCGTACCACGATGACGACAGCAGAGGAAGAAGATCTCCTCGCAGCGAAGGGGTACCGGGCCAGAGAGGGGTGGTGGGCTTGGCCAGCCCACCGCAGGGGGTTGTAGGTGGGCCAGAAATGGCCTGCCTCCCCCTAGCTTATTTTTTTGTTTGTTTTTAATTTTTTGTTTGCACATTTTTTTGTGTAGAAAAGAGAGAGAGAGAGAGAGAGAAAAGAATAGGGTTTGGGGTTTTTATTTTATGAATAAATTTTATTAATTTGCAAAACAGTAAGTCAAAGCAATGTTAACATTATGTCCAAATATTTGAAATATTAATTTGATTTTTAAGTTGCTATTTGAATTTCCAATAGTATTTCATAAGGATTTGATTTTTAAACAATTTTATTCAATAAACTCAAACAATTATGAAAACTTATTGCATTTAATTGTTTGCAAGATTTTAATTTTTAAACCCACATTTGGAACATGCCACTTATGGATGAATTGATTTGAATTTGAATTTGCCATTAGGGTGTTGATAAAAAGGAATTTTTATTAACAAGCAATTTAAATAAATTCAACTTCAAAACTATTGAAAAACAATTTGAGTTGTTTAGTTTGCAACTTTTAATTGGAAATTTTGGACATGTTTTGAAAGTTTAAATTGGTTTGAATTTTTGAGTTGTTTTGAAAACATGGTGCAATGCATAAGATGCATGTGATGCAAAGCAAAAGGAAAACAACCAACTTTCTAACTTAGGGGGAACACCCCAGGTGTTACAGACGACACCACTAACAAGGGATTGCGCCCTCGCAATCCACCTACTAACCTGGGAGGGGAAAGAAGTTCGACTATCGATTCTTCATGCTTCCAGTTGATCTCCTCGACACCACTAACAAGGGCTTCTCGACACCACGAACAAGGGAATCTTGCTCGGGCTGATGACGATGTTCTTCCACCAGGAATCTTCCGATGATCGAACCTATTAGGTTAAAGGCTCAGAAAACGTCCACCCACGTAGGATCCTAAAACTTTGGAAGATAGACAAGGGGGGAGACTCCAAAACAAATAAGATGGGAGGGGAATAGAATAGAGATAAGGAGAAAACAAGAATCCTATTGAGATGTTTCCAAAACAGGTGTTGCACAAATAGTTTTTGACACTCTAGAAACAACGACCGTTAGCGAGGTTATCCTACAGGCTTTGCGGACCCGTTGCTTCGATAACCATTCGTATCGAAACAATATCGGGAATCGGAAACCATGCTCTGATACCATTTGTGACGCCCCGAGATCGGGCACTATGCAGATTTCAGCATTCCCGCCAAATCCACATAATAACCGATTCCAGGTTGCCACTTGTGATAACCTTACAACAGTTCACGACTAATCCACAACAACAACAGAGGAGGTATATACAAGACGACTCAAACGAGTCAAGGATACAATTGATACAATACAAAGATCCAAATAACAGCGGAAGAAACAACATAGTGTCCGACTACGGACAAGATACAAATTGGACTAAGAGTCCTGAAGATAATCGATGGCGTCCAATCCCTGCCCAGGCCAAGCCGGAGGGATTCCCAAGCTAACGTCGTTAGACTTCAAACCTGTTGACTGCAATGTGGAATATGCAGCCACGAAATGGATTCGTGGGTCAGTACTATTAAGTACTGGCAAGTGGATAAACCATACTCACAAGATACCAGCGTAACCAATCATCACAAGATACAAATACTTTGGGTACAACGGAAAGGAAGGGATTATTGCAAACAAGTGGCAGCGGGCTGCACTAACTAACTACAGAGACGCGCTACAACATCCGGCTAAAAGAAAGGGATAAGATAGCGCGACAAAACCAACTATAACTACTCACCAAACAATACCCATCCAATGTTACCCCCTACTAAGGAAGCAACCCAAGGAAACTCACATGGTTGATTAGGGTGACATTCATTTTTATGGTGGAGGTAATCTATATTACTAGTCAAGTTATCATCGTTAAGTGTAAGTTGTCTGAGTACTTGTTAGCCAGCACTTTCAGCAAGTCATCCATAACCGCGGACAACACGGCTTCTCGAGAAGATTTAACCCTGCAGGGATGCACCAATTTGGCTGTACACGTAAGAATGACCCGCCAGATGGAAATGCACTTCCACCAAGCGAGGCACTCAACACAACCCAACTCTTCTTCGCATCAAGCCCAAAGAACCCCGTCCAATTGAGCGCACGGCTAATCAAGCCCCACGAAGAAAAGGGGACCCTCATAGCACTCTAAGAACGTGTCTCCCTAAATGCCGACTACAAAAGTTCCACCCTGGCGCCAAGGGTTCGCACCTGCATATGCATGCGGCAAATGGAAAACCCGAACTAAATTAGGCGATTTGGACGAGATGCGAATCGAATCAGAATTGCGGGTGGCGCCCATACTCGCTTCCCACATGCGGTTAGTGCGCTCATCATGGATCAATGGACAAGACCCTTTTCCTAATTAGGGTCGACACTAGCAGGCCTCAAAACCACGCCGGGCCTCCTGCCGGTGCCTTATCATCAAATTATTATTACCCAAAACATTAACATATTGTTGATTGAGTTGAAACCCAACTATCAAACTAAACAGGTGATAAGACGGACACAAGACTTGAGCGCAAACAACACTAAGCATGCAACTACGACACAAGGGCCAACGGGGTAAACAAACAACAGTTAATAGGAAGTGGAAGGAAGGCTATATCATGGTTGCAAGGTAAACATATGTTAGGATCGAGACACAAGCATCGAATCATAAGGCTAGCATAAGAACAACGGAAAGAATCGGTAACACGTGATGAGAGGCAGCCATTTGGCAGCAAGTGAGTATACTTGCATGAGATCCAGCAAGTAGAGGTACATCCGCAGAACTGGTCGTTGCTCACATCATCTCAACGTCCTATCCGCGAAGAAGGAACGAACTAGAACAAACACCGGATGCAACAATTACTACTACGGCAAAAGATCCAGCATGATCAAGATATGGATGCATGACAAGTTTAAGGATGCATCAAAGATAAACTAGTTGACATGGTAACACAATTAAATGGACCCATATGCAATTTGGATTGCATATGGAAAGCCCATGAATTAAGGTTGGATTAAAATGATCTACAACTAACCATCATGTGAAAGTTGATTAGAATGATGCATGGATGAGGAAAACAATGAGAAAACAACAATAGATTCAATTTGAAAAGGTGTTTACCAAGTTTAGAAATTTTATTTATTAAGTTATGAAATTTGGCTTCTTAAATGAGTTACACAAGCATTTGTTGTTTTCACCAATTTTAATTGTTCAAAGTAGATAACAAAATTCATATTTGGAAGGAACACAAAATTCTAGGTGGAATACATGTTTCATTTGATGAAAAAGGAATTAAAATGAATTACTTATGAATTAAACAAGTTTAAACAAGATTTAAATGAATTTAATTCAAGTATAAATTTATTTGAATTTTTTATTTGTTCAAAACATTAAATCAAATTCATATTTGAAAAGTTTATACTTTTCTGGTTTGAAAACATATTTTATAAGTTCAAAAATAATTTAATTTGACCAAGTTATGAATTTAGCAATTTAAAATGATTTAAACAAGGTTTAAATTATTTAACCAATTTTAATTATTCAAAACATGAAATATAGTTTATATTTGGAAAGGTGGTTCAATTTTACATGGAAAACATATTTGATTTGATGAATTTGGAATTAAAATGAATTAGTTATGATTTTCACAAAATTGAATGAATTAATTAAATCATTAAGTAATTGCATTAGTTTTATTTATCCAAAACAGAAAACAAATGTTATATTTGGAAATAGCATGAAATTTTGGTTGGAAAGCATATTTTATATGTCCCGTTTGAAATAAATTTGAGTTTGTTATGAATTTAATCAAATTCAAAAGAGTTATTTGAATTTGAATTTTTGAATTGATTTGGAATGTTCAAAACAGATAACAAACTGCATATTTGAAAAGTTCATGATTTTCTGATTGGGATGCATATTTTATTTGTGCAATTTGAAGTTAAATTGATGAAGATATTGCAATTGCAAAATTAGGGGTTAATCTGCCATTTTCTGGAAAAGAAAAAAGAAATTAGAAGCAGAAACTTTTACACCCGGGGAGGAGAGACCCGTGCTAGCTGACAGTTGGGTCCAGCGCCACAGAGGCGTCCACGTGGGCGTGGGTGTGGATGAGGTGGCAGTGGGGGTGGATGACTGATGGGCCCAGGGCTGCGCGCGTGAAAAAACATCAAAAAGGGGTGGCGTTATGCGCCCGCGGGGAATCGAACCTGGGTGCTCGCGGCGCGGTGCAAGGTGCGGTACCACTGCGCTGCTCTGCGAGTTGTGATGCTAAGCGATTCTGACGGAAGAAGTGGTAACTAACGACTGTTTAACTGAATTTTTCCGACAGAGGGGTTCTTTGAACCTGACGGAAGCATGGCAGCGATCGCCGGCAGCAACCAGACGGCGCACGATGGCGGCCTCACAGAGCAGAGGAAGGGGACAGAGGGAGAGGGGTCCAGGGCTGTCGGGGCTCACCAGCGGGGCTTCAACGACGCAGGGAGGCGAGGGGAGATGGCGAGGAAAAGCGACGACGGCCGTGCGCACCGGGAGGAAGTCGTCGACGGCGGGGGGGCTATGACGCTTCCCGGGCATGGCCGAGGGCACGGAGGCGCAGAGGGCACCCCCCGGTGCCATTCCCGTCCTCGGCTTGCTCCGGTGGTGGCCAGGGCGACGGCGCCATGACCGCCAACCCACGGTCGCTGCAGCTGTTCGGGTGGAGGTTCAGAGGAGAAGCAGAGAGGGGGGGGGGGTGCAAGGAAAAGGAGGGCGGCGGCAGAGAGAAGGAGTAGGGCTAGGGCGAGCAGAGGGGGGAGGGTTTTATGGAGGCTCGAGCTTGTACGGCAGGGCATCGGAGGGGGGAGCGAGGATCAAGAGGTGGTGGGGCGGTCGTACCACGATGACGACAGCGGAGGAAGAAGATCTCCTCGCAGCGAAGGGGTACCGGGCCAGAGAGGGGTGGTGGGCTTGGCCAGCCCACCGCAGGGGGTTGTAGGTGGGCTAGAAATGGCCTGCCTCCCCCTAGCTTATTTTTTTGTTTGTTTTTAATTTTCTGTTTGCACATTTTTTTTGTAGAAAAGAGGAGAGAGAGAGAAAAGAATAGGGTTTGGGGTTTTTATTTTATGAATAAATTTTATTAATTTGCAAAACAGTAAGTCAAAGCAATGTTAACATTATGTCCAAATATTTGAAATATTAATTTGATTTTTAAGTTGCTATTTGAATTTCCAATAGTATTTCATAAGGATTTGATTTTTAAACAATTTTATTCAATAAACTCAAACAATTATGAAAACTTATTGCATTTAATTGTTTGCAAGATTTTAATTTTTAAACCCACATTTGGAACATGCCACTTATGGATGAATTGATTTGAATTTGAATTTGCCATTAGGGTGTTGATAAAAAGGAATTTTTATTAACAAGCAATTTAAATAAATTCAACTTCAAAACTATTGAAAAACAATTTGAGTTGTTTAGTTTGCAACTTTTAATTGGAAATTTTGGACATGTTTTGAAAGTTTAAATTGGTTTGAATTTTTGAGTTGTTTTGAAAACATGGTGCAATGCATAAGATGCATGTGATGCAAAGCAAAAGGAAAACAACCAACTTTCTAACTTAGGGGGAACACCCCAGGTGTTACAACATTTGCTAGGTTCAAGGGGGCTTCACTAAATTTCTTCCATCGTTATGCCGTTTCAGGCATTTATCTTGAGCTTGCAAGCATGCCATGATGGTAAAAATATTTATTATACTTGCAGTCTACTTCCTTCCCGAATATGATATTATGCCTTTTGAAAATCCTGTGACCATTACACTTCTACTCGAATATTATTTGTCTTGGAATCTGTTTTAGATTTTGTGAAAATAAAATCTGCCATATAGAAATAGATACTGGAAAAAAAAATAGGGAAGCTCTCTATGCATATTGGTTTTACTTAGCAGTAAGATCTTCCATTCGAAGTATGAAACTGATTACTGTTGAAACTTTTCAAATGACATACAGCACACTGATGTATTTATTGGATGTTTCTTTGCAGGTATATCAAATTTCGATATTTTAAGAGTCTAGATAGATGGAAGTTTCAAGAATTTTGGGACTGCTCAATGTTTGTTGGCAGATTTATCCATTTTTTGTTGAATTCTCTAGAACAGATACTATTAGCCTAAAACATTTTTCTGGAAAAAATGGAGCTTATTATGTTACCTAGATCAGAAGTATTTAGATCTATGCAGCTTCATTTAAGAACTTGAATACTTGTCAATGTGATCACTCTATTAATGTTATCATGTTGTGATGAGGCATTTGGAATGTGATGAGCTCCTATTGATCAATGTGTTTATCTTGTGATCGTAAAACAGAGTGTTGTGTTCTTTTTCTCTGTAATTTTGAATTAAAAAAAAGCTAAAATAACATGGCATGCTTACCTCATAGTAGAACGTGCCTACAAATTAAGTGTCAGTGTAGGTCACTTACACCTACATGATATGTGTTGGCGACTGTTTGAGCAATAGTAACAGCCCATGTGTCGGCGTAAGTAGGTTGTATCCCCACATGATATGTGTCGGCGTAGGTGTAGCAATGCCGACAAATGATGTGTCGGCGCCATTATCTTGTGTCGGCAATGCTTTTGCTGACTGCTTTTGCCCCGACTCTTCATCTTCTATGGGCATATCTTTTGCCTACTCATTATTTGTCGGCAAAGGTACCATATACCGACAGATGGTTTTGTCAGCAAGATTCAACCATGGTGTAGTGATTGTATTGGGTGTCCTTTGGCCTAACCAAACACAACCAAGCAATTGGTTCCACTTTGCTACCCTCTTTCGGCACACGCAGAGGGGCCAGAACGGCAGTTCCGTCTTTTTCCCCAGCGATCCCATGGTTTCCCCGGAGAGGGGCTCCGGATCGTATGAATGCCAGAAATCTCATGGTATGCCAAACCATGTGTGTTAAGGTGTGGAGTGGGTCTTGGATGACAAAGGTTCCCTCTCTCTCTGTGTTAGGGCTTCACCGGCCTCGGATTCTCTCTAGCGGGTTCCAGGACTACTTAGAGCCCAAAACTCCCGGATCTGACGGATCAGGGGGAATCTTGCCAAGAGGTGGGCCCTATCATTCTCTTGGGTGTTCCTTGGGCCTAACCTAAGACAACCAAGAAATTGGTTCCACTTTTCTACCCCCTTCTGGCTCACGTAGAGGGGCCAGAACGGCAGTTCCGCATTTTCCCAAACGGTGCTAGGGTTTCTCCGGAGAGGGGATCCGTCGCGTCTGAATGCCACCACAACACATGGTATGCCATACCATGTGTGTTAGAGTCTGGAATGGGTCTTGTATGCCCAATATTCCCTCACTCTCTCTGTTAGGGCTTCACTGGCGTCGGATTCTCTCTCGCGGGTTCTAGGACTACTTAGATCCCGAAACTCCCGGATCTGATGGAACGAGGGGAATCTTGCAAAGAGGTGGGCCCTAACATTTTCTTGGTTGTTACTTGGTCCTAACCTAACACATCCAAGCAATTTGTTCGACTTTGCTACCTCCTTACGGCTCACGTAAAGGGGCCAGAATGGCAGTTACGCCTTTTCTCCCATGGAGGCATGGAGGAGAAGACAACCATCTAGCTACCCCCTTGTTACCCCCTTCCGGCTCACATAGAGGGTTCAGAACGACAATTCCGCCTTATACCCCAGCGGGGCTAGGGTTTCTCCGGAGAGAGGCTCCACAACGTCTAAATGCCACCACAACACATGGTATTCTATACAATGTGTGTTAGAGTGTGGAATGGGTCTTGGATACCCAATATTCCCTCACTCTCTGTGTTAGGCCTTCACCGACGTTGGATTTTCTCTCGTGGGTTCTAGGAGTACTTAGATCCCCGAAACTCCCGGATCTGACGGAATAAGGGGAATCTTGCCAAGATGTGGGCCCTACAATTATCTTGGGTGTTCCTTTGGCATAACCTAACACAAACAAGCAATTGGTTATGATGAGGACATCCCTAGTACATTGCCACTTAAACAAGATGAAGAGAGACTTGGACCAATGAGAAGATCAATGACCAAGTTATTAGAACAACAGGTGAATTCACTCTTTATAGATTATGATGTTTGTGATAATGAGAATTTTATACTACCTAAGTCTATGCATTTATGTATGATCAGGTTTATTGATAACACAAACATGGATGAAGAAAAAAACCAAGAGGAGCTGGAAAACAAGATTACAAGTGGTGAAAACAAAGGAGCCATGGTGAAAACAAGACTAGAAGATGGTGAAAACAAGATTTCCATGGTGAAAACAAGTGTCCAAGATGGTGAAAACAAAGAATAACAATTGTTATTTCAATGAAAACAATTGTTATTTCATGATGACAAGGGGAGGGCGCCTCCAACAAGTCAAATGCGCCATTTAGAAATCCTATTCTAAATAGGTATGGTTTGTATACCATAATTGGCTGAATCCCTTAATGGTGGATCGTTTGTATCTCTCTTTGAGTCCAAGTTGGACTCCTAGTCCTAGTAGGAGGTGGGGACTTGCGCAAGGAGCCCCTTGTGGCCGCATCCACCACCTATATAATCTCTCCACCTGCGTGTGGAATAGTCAGATCCAGTTTAAACCAAAATACAAAACCCTAGCCTCTAGTTTGTATTGCTGCTAAGCAAACTACTTGAAGTTTACCCTTGCAAAGTTGCGTGATATCTTGTTATTCCACCTGAGAATAGGGGGATACATGACCACTTGTGATCTTTGATTACTTGTGCAAGAGTGTGTAGTTGAGAATATCCAAAGAGCTTGATTGTTGTTGCATCTGGCAACAGGGGTCAGCTGAGTGAGAGGTCTGAGTGTAGCACTAGTTATCCAATTATCCGAAAATCCACAAAAAGAGAGAGAAGCTCATTCAGAAGATTGGGCCACCCCATATCATCTTGGTATCAGATTCTCAGGTTGCCTCGGTGAGCAAGTTATCTTTATTTTAGTTTTTTTATTCCTATCCAGAAAAAGCCAAAAAATTAGGTTAGTTTTGCCAGAGCCTAGATCAACACCGAATTGCTACTCTAATTTCTGTTTATTGTTGATCTGCGTATCTGTTTTTCTGTTTTTAGATTTCCATCTTTTCGGGTTAGGGTTCATCTAATTATTTTCTGTTTCATCTATATCAAAAAATCTCATAAAAATTAGTTGCTACCGTGTGTTTCCTCTCGGGATTGAAGACCCACAGCTTGCATTTGGTGAGTCGATTTTGATCTCGAAAAGTTTCACTTCAATATATCCACGGGTGCCTTGTTATAATCGGATTGCTATTCGTATCCTACCGTGGCAGAAAAATCACCAAATCGCTGCCGGCTACCACTCCTAGTCGCTCTCGAACTCCTGTCGTGGGTCGGATTCCGAGCGAAAACGCTGCCGCCGCAGCCGCACCGCACCATCCTAGCCGCACTCGGATTACCCTTGCGCGCGCTTACAAAACCGCTCTCCCGTATCGTAACGCAGCACACCACTGCACCACCCGTGCACTGCCGTGAGCCCTGCTGTGAGGCTGTTTTCGGTTCATTTCTCTGCCGTACGGTACAGAACAGCCGTTTTCTCTGCCGTGGGCCAAATTTGCTGCCGTGAGCTGTTTTGAAGTCTGTTTTCACTAGTTTTTCTTTTGTTATTCCCTGTTTTTCTCTAGGTTCTTGTGCTGATCTTTGATAAGCCCTAGCTAAAGCCATTCTACAGCCATATTTAGGTACCAAAACCCAAAGACTAGTTGTTTTATTGCTCTAACAGGCTGCTCAATTTGATAAATCTTCTGTCCACTTTTTGTTTTCCATTATATTATTGCTTCTATTTGATTCAAAGGCCATTGAAAAAATCAAAAAAATAGAAAGAAAGAAAAATCAAAAAGAGGCAGTGCTATATTATCACTAGTGGAAGCTTTCCATATTGGATATTTGTGTGGACAATTGAGCAATCTTGTGCCTATTTTCATAGAGTATTTGCTAGTGTCTTTCTGAGTGTTTGCAATATCTCTTGCATATAATTGCTAGCCACATTTGTCTCCAAGTTTGAGTGTGTTCCTTTAGTAATTTTCATCGCATTAGACAGTACATTGGAGTTGTTATTTTGGTGTTGTTAGGATTCCCAACCAAGCCCCACCAAAAACCCTGTTTGCATTGTGATACTTGATAGCTCGGTTATTCTCTTCTCACACCAAAGCACATTATTCATTGCTCCTTGTTGGTAAGTTGATCCTTTTCACTCTCGAAACATTAAGTGAAGCCATCTTTGCTTGGGTTTGAGTGAGTTGTAAGAGGCACCACAAACCCATTGATTATTTTGCTACTAACAAGTTAATCATGAGTACTTCTAGTGATGTTGATGTGTAGGAAAAGAAGAAGCCCGAGGACTTGGTGCAATGGAATTATTTTGAGGCACTAAGAGATACTATGTACAAGAAAATTTCTTATGAAGTTGACAAGAATGATGAAGACTTGAGAAAGGAGATGACTACTCTTGATTTAAAGATAGAATCTTGTGCATCACAAGAATCTGTGAATAATATTCAAGAAACTTTGAGGACATTGACACAACAAATGACCACTTTATCCACTCTAGTGGGACAACTCCAACAAAGGCCCCAAGCTGTTGCCATAATTGAGGATGAGAGAGGGAATAACAATGGAGGCCGTGGGGGATATGCAAGAAGAGTACCATTGGAAAATAATAGAGAGGATGATGGCTTGGGAAAACCAAAATTCTCTATCCCTAGTCTTTCTTGTGACTCTGAAGATGTGGAAGAGTACTTGATGTGGGAGCTAAAATGAGAAATTATGGAAACTTCATGACTACCCCGAGGAGAGGAAGGTGAAACTTGCATCTTCTTGATTTGATGGCTATGCTCTCTTGTGGTGGGATGGCATTACAAGATTGAGAGAAGAACATGAAGAAGAAGATGTGAATACATGGAGAGAGATGAAGCAATTGCTAAGAGACAAATTTGTTCCCAAGAATTATATTAGAACTCTCTATGACAAGCTACAACAATTGACGCAAGGTTCAAAATCAGTGGATGCTTATTACAAGGAGATGTAATTGATCCTTCAAAGGGTTCGGGTTAGATAAGAGCCAGAACAAACCATGCAAATATTTTTGAGTGGATTGCAATTCAAAATTAGAAGCATTGTGAGGCATGTCCAATATGACAATATGAGTGAATTATTGCATCAATCAAGGGAGGCCAAAAAGAGGTTAAATGAGGAGCTACAAGTGAGTGCTAGGAGGAGTTTTCCTTCACAAAAATCCAATTTCTCATCACCTACACCTCCTATTGCTGCAACCCGTGGGAATTCTAGTGCCAAACCCGAGACAAATACAACAAGTTCCAAGAAAACAACACCATCTACTTCGGGTTCTAGTGGTGCTACACCTCCTCCAAGAAATAGAGACATGACATGCCATACTTGTGGAGGTAAAGGTAACTTTAAGAGGGATTGCCCAAACAAGAAAATTATGCTTCTTAATGCTAATGATGAGTATGAGACTGGAGATGATGCTGATCCTAATGAGGAGGATACATATGATGATGATGATGATGGTCCTATTGATGCTTTTGCTACAAATTATCCAACCATTGTTTGCACACAAGCTTTGAGTATTGTTCCTAGTGATGAGAGCCAAAGATTCAATCTATTTCAAACCAAAGCAATTGTTGGTCCTCAAATGGCTTGCAAGGTGATTATTGATGTAGGGAGTTGTAGAAATTTAGCAAGCAAGGATTTATGTGCAAAACTAATATTGAGATTTATTCCACATCCACATCCATACTATATTCAATGGCTCAATGACAAGGAGGAAATAAGAGTGTGCCAAATTCTGAGAGTGGAGTTCCAAATTGGACCATACAAGGATACAATTGAGTGTGATGTGGTTCCCATGTCGATTTGCCATCTATTGCTTGGAAGGCCATGACAATTTGATAGAAAAGTTACACACAATGGGAGCGCAAACACATATCAATTGAATTGCAATAATAAGGATATCATATTGAGGCCTATGACACCCCAACAAATAGTGAATGAATCAAGGCAGAAAGTTGAAGTGAATCTTGAGAAGGAGAGCGAGAGAGAAAATAAGAGTGAAAACACAACTTATGTGGGTGAAAACAAGCCTAGGCCGAGTGGAAAAAATATGGGAGTGAGCCTTTTGACAATGTTAACCACCAAAAAAAACTTGAGAGATTTTGAGGATGATCGTATCCTAGTACCTATAGTGATCATGCACAAGGGGAAAATTTTAGTTTCTAATGACATGACTCCTCTTTCTATTGGTGTTTCTAATGTTTTGCAGGAGTTTGATGATGTTTTTCCAGAAGAAGTGCCCCCGGGTTTGCCACCATTGAGGGGTATTGAGCACCAAATTGATTTGATTTTTGGATCATCATTGCCAAACCGAGCTCCCTATAGGACAAATCCCCAAGAAACAAAGGAAATTCAGAAACAAGTACAAGAGCTTCTTGACAAAGGTTATATTCGAATAAGCCTATCTCCTTGTGTTGTTCCTGTTATTTTAGTCCCTAAAAAAGATGGTACATGGCGCATGTGTGTAGATTGTAGAGCAATTAACAATATCACTATTCGTTATCGTCATCCTATACCACGTTTGGAAGACATGTTAGATGAATTAAGTGGTAGTGTTGTTTTCTCTAAAATTGATTTGCGTAGTGGTTATCATCAAATTAGGATGAAAGAGGGGGATGAGTGGAAAACAACCTTTAAAACAAAATTTGGTTTATATGAGTGGTTAGTAATGCCTTTTGGATTAACTAATGCACCTAGTACTTTCATGAGATTAATGAACCATGTTTTGAGAGATTTTATTGGCAAATTTGTGGTTGTTTATTTTGATGATATTCTCATATATAGCCACAATGAACATGAACACATTGATCATATTAGACAAGTCTTGCATGTGCTAAGAGAAAATAAATTATATGGAAATTTAGAGAAGTGCACTTTTTGCTAAGATAAGGTCATATTTCTTGGATATGTTGATTCTAAACATGGGATAGAAGTGGATGAATCTAAAAATGAAGCAATTAAAAATTGGCCAATTCCCATGAATGTGAGTCAAGTAAGAAGTTTTAATGGACTAGCTGGATTTTATAGAAGATTTGTGAAATATTTTAGTACTATTGCTGCCCCTTTGAATGATTTGACTAAGAAAGGTGTGAATTTCGAGTGGGGGTTGCTCAAGATATTGCTTTTGATACTTTAAAAAATAAGTTGATTTCAGCCCCATTATTAATGCTACCAAATTTTAATAAACAATTTGAGATTGAATGTGATGCTAGTGGCTTAGGTATTGGAGGTGTGTTAATGCAAGAAAAGAAACCAATTGCTTATTTTTCTGAAAAATTACATGGAGCACAATTTAATTATTCTGTCTATGATAAAGAATTGTATGCACTTGTTAGAGTTCTTGAGGTTTGGAAACATTATTTGTGGCCAAAGGAACTTATTATACATGATGATCATGAGGCATTGAAATTTTTAAAGAACCAATCCAATCTTAATAAAAGACATGCTAAATGGGTAGAATTTATTGAATCTTTCCCATACATTATTAAACATAAGAAAGGATTAGATAATGTGGTTGCTGATGTTTTGTCTAGAAAAAAATATGCTACTCACTAAATTGGATGTACAAGTTTCGGGTTTAGAAGAATTAAAGCCACTATATGCTCAAGATAAAGAATTTTCTACACCCTATACTAAATGTTCTAATGTGAAGGCTTGGGATAAATATCATATACACGATGGATTTTTTTAGAGCTAACAAACTATGTATTTCCGAGTGTCCTTTGCATTTGATGTTATTGCAGGAATCTCATAGTGGTGGATTAATGGGTCACTTTGGAAGTGAGAAAACATTTCTTATTTTGGCTGAAAATTTCTATTGGGCACATATGAGGAGAGATATGTATAGATTTGTGCAAAGATGAATCACATGCAATAAAACCAAGTCCAAATTGAAGCCCCACGGATTATATACTCCATTGCCTACACCAACAACACCATGGGAAGATATAAGTATGGATTTTGTGTTAGGCTTGCCAAGGACAAAGAGGGGACATGACTCTATTTTTGTGGTAGTGGACAGATTCTCAAAGATGTCGCACTTCATTTCTTGCCACAAAAGTGATGATGCTTCCCACATTGCTAAACTCTTTTTCAAGGAGATAGTGAGACTACATGGAGTACCAAGGACAATTGTTTCGGATAGAGATGTCAAATTCATGAGTTACTTTTGGAAAACACTATGGGGGAAGCTTGGAACAAAATTGCTATTTTCTACAACATGTCATCCCCAAACAGATGGAAAAACCGAGGTGGTGAATAGAACTTTGTCCACATTATTGAGAGCTATGATCAAGAAGAATTTGAAGGAGTGGGAGGATTGTTTGCCACATGTGGAGTTTTCTTATAATAGAGCTGTGCATTCAACTACTCAATTATGTCCTTTTGAGGTGGTTTATGGTTTAAAGCCTACTATACCACTTGATTTATTACCACTACCTATTCAAGAGAGAACAAATATGGAGGCATAAAAAAGAGCTGATTTTGTGAAGAAGATACATGAGAAAACAATGGATGCCATAGAGAAGAAAGTGAAGTATGTTGCTCAAAGGATGAATAAGAAGAGAAAGGAAATTATATTCAAGAGGGAGATTTGGTATGGGTACACTTTCGGAAGGATAGGTTCCCTAAGCTAAGGAAATCAAAATTATTGCCTCGAGGTGCTGGTTCTTACAAAGTGATTGCAAAAATAAATGAAAATGCTTACAAGATAGATCTTCCAATTGATGAGTTTGGAGTGAGTAATTCCTTCAATGTTGCTGATTTGACACCATATCATGGAGAGAACCTTGATGTGGACATCAAGGCTTTTCAATAGATGGAGGATGATGAGGACATCCCTAGTACACTGCGACTTAAACAAGATGAAGTGAGACTTGGACCAATGAAAAGATCAAGGACCAAGTTATTAGAACAACAGGTGAATTCACTCCTTATAGATTATGATGTTTGTGATAATGAGAATTTTATACTACCTAAGTCTATGCATTTATGTATGATCATGTTTATTGATAACACAAACATGGATGAACAAAACAACCAAGAGGAGATGGAAAACAAGATTACAAGTGGTGAAAACAAAGGAGCCATGGTGAAAACAAGACTAGAAGATGGTGAAAACAAGATTTCCATGGTGAAAACAAGTGTCCAAGATGGTGAAAACTAAGAATAACAATTGTTATTTGAATGAAAACAATTGTTATTTCATGATGAAAAGGGGAGGGCGCCTCCAACAAGTCAAATGCGCCACTTAGAAATCCTATTCTAAATAGGTATGGTTTGTATACCATAATTGGCAGAATCCCTTAATGGTGGATCGGTTTGTATCTCTCTTTGAGTCCAAGTTGGACTCCTAGTCCTACTAGGAGGTGGGGACTTACGCAAGGAGCCCCTTGTGGCCGCATCCACCACCTATATAATCTCTCCACCTGCGTGTGGAATAGTCAGATCCAGTTTAAACCAAAATACAAAACCCTAGCCTCTAGTTTGTATTGCTGCTAAGCATACTACTTGAAGTTTACCCTTGCAAATTTGCATGATATCTTGTTATTCCATCTGCGAATAGGGGGATAAAGGACCACTCGTGATCTTTGATTACTTGTGCAAGAGTGTGTAGAGAATATCCAAAGAGCTTGATTGTTGTTGCATCTGGCAACAGGGGTCAGCTCAGTGAGAGGTCTTAGTGTAGCACTAGTTATCCAATTATCAGAAAATCCACAAAAAGAGAGAGAAGATCATTGAGAAGATTGGGCCACCCCATACCAGGTTCCACTTTTCTACCTCCTTCAGGCTCACGTAGAGGGGCCAGAACGATAGTTACACCTTTTTCCCCAATGGGGCTAGGGTTTCTCCAGAGAGGGGTTTAGGAGCATCTAAACAACACAACAACACATGGTATGCCATATCATGTGTGTTAGAGTGTGGAATGCGTCTTGGATTCCCAAGATTCTGTCACTCTCTGTGTTAGGGCTTCACCGGCGTCGGATTCTCTCTAGCGGGTTCAAGAACTACTTAGAGCCCGAAACTCCCGGATCTGACGGAACATGGGGGAATCTTGCCAAGAGGTGGACCTACCATTTTCTTGGGTTTCCCTTCGACTAACCTAACACAAAAAAGCAATTGGTTCCACTTTGCTTCCTCCTTCCGGCTCACGGAGAGTGGTCAGAATTACAGTTCCGTCTTTTTTCCCAGTGGGGCTAGGGTTTCTTTGGAGAGGGGTGCCGGAGCATATGAATGATATAACAACATGTTATACCATACCATGTGTGTTAGAGTGTGGAATGGTTCTTGGATTCCCAATATTCCCTAACTCTCTGTGCTAGGGCTTCACCGGCGTCGGATTCTCTCTCGTGGGTTCTAGGACTACTTAGATCCCCGAAAATCCCGGATCTGACGGAACGAGGGGAATCTTTCCAAGAGGTGGGCCCAACCATTGTGTTTCGTGTACCTTGCACCTAACACAACCAAGAAATTGGTTCCACTTTGCTACCTTTTCCGCCTCACGTCGAGGGGTTAGAACGACAGTTACGCCTTTTTCCCCAGCGGGGCTAGGGTTTTTCTGGAGAGGGGCTCCGGATCGTCTGAATACCACCAAAACACATGGTATGCCAAAACATGTGTGTTAGAGTGTGTCATGGTTCTTGTATTACCAAGATTCTGTCACTCTCTATGTTAGGGCTTAACCGGTGTCGGAATCTCTCTCGCGGGTTCCAGAACTACTTAGAGCCCGAAACGCCCAGATCCGACAGAACGGGGGGAATATTGCCAAGAGGTGGGCCCAAACATTCTCTTGGGTTTTACTTGGGACTAACCTAACACAACCAAGCAATTGGTTCCACTTTGCGACCTCGTTCCGGCTCACGTAGAGGGGTCAGAACGACAATTCCGTGTTTTTCCCTAGCGGAGCTAGGGTTTCTCTGAAGAGGGGCTCCGGAGCGTCGGAATGCCACCACAACACATGTTATTCCATACCATGTGTGTTAGAGTATGGCATGGCTCCTGGATGCCCAATATTCTGTAACTCTTTGTGTTAGGGCTGCACCGGCGTCGGATTCTCTCTCTTGGGTTCTAGGACTACTCAGATCCCGAAACTCCCGGATCTGATGGAACGGGGGGAATCTTGCCAAGAGGTGGGACTAACATTTTATTTGGTGTTCCTTGGGCCTAACCTAACACAACCAAGAACTTGGTTCCACTTTGCTACCTTCTTCCGGCTTACGTAGAGGGTCCAGAACGGCAGTTCCGCCTTTTTCCCCAGCGGGGCTAGGGTTTCTCCGGAGAGGGGATCTGAATCGTCTGAATGCCACCATAACACATGGGTCCTCGATGCCTAAGATTCCCTCACTCTCTGTGTTAGGGCTTCACATGCGTCGGATTCTCTCTCGTGGGTTCTAGGACTACTTAAAGCATGAAACTCCTGGATCTTGCGGAACAGGGGGAATCTTGCCGTGGGCCCTACCATATTCTTGGGTGTTCCTTGGTCCTAACCAAACACAAACAATAAAATGGTTCCACTTTTCTACCCCCCTTCGGATCACGTAGAGGGGCCAGAACGACAGTTTTGTCATTTTCCCGGGTGGGGCTGGGGTTTCTCCTGAGAGGGGCTCCGGATTGTCTGAATGCCACCAAATCCCATGGTATTCCATACCATGTGTTTTAGAGTGTGGCATGGGTCTTGGATGCCGAATATTCCTTCACTCTCTGTGTTAGGGCTTCACCGGCGTTGGATTCTCTCTAGCGGGTTCCATAACTACTTAGAGCCCGAAACTCATGGATCTGATGGAAAAAGGGGAATCTTGCCGAGAGGTGGGCCCTACCATTGTATTGGGTGTTTATTTGTCCTAACATAATACAACCAAGAAATTGGTTCCACTTTGCTACCCCCTAACGGCTCATTTAGAGGGGTCAGAACGACAGTTCCGCCTTTATCCCCAACAAGGCTGGGGTTTCTCCATCCAGGGGCCCCAGAGCGTCTAAAATCGACCACAACACATGGTATGTCATACCATGGGTGCTAGAGTGTTGCATGGGTCCTGGATGCCCAAGATTCCCTCACTCTCTGTGTTAGGGCTTCACCAGCATTAGATTCTCTCTCGCGGTTTCTAGGACTACTTAGAGCCCGAAACCCCCGGATTTGATGGAACAGGGCGAATCTTGCCAATAAGTGGGCCCTACCATTGTCTTGGGTGTTCCTTGGGCCTAACCTAACACAACCAATCAATTGGTTTGGCATTTTTACCTTCTTCCGGCTCACGTAGAGGGGCCAGACTAGCGCAGTTCTGCCTTTTCCTCCAGCGGGGCTAGGGTTTCTCCGGAGAGGGGATCTGGATCGTATGAATGCCACCACAACACATGTTATGCCATACCATGTGTGTTATAGTGTGGCATGGTTCTTGTATGCCCAAGATTCCCTCACTCTCTGTGTTAGGGCTTCACCGGCGTCGGATTCTCTATCGCGGGTTCTAGGACTACTTAGAGCCTAAAACTCCCGGATCTGGCGGAACAGGCAGAATCTTGTGGTGGGCCCTAGCATTGTATTGGGTATTCCTTGGGCATAAACTAACTCAACCAAGCATTTGGTTCCACTTTGCTACCCCCTTCCGGCTTATGTAGAGTGGCCAGCACGACAGTCGTTCCATCTTTTTCCTCAGCGGGCCTATGGTTTCTCTGGAGAGGGACTTCACATCGTCTGAATGCCACCAAATCCCATGGTATGCCATGCCATGTGTGTTAGAGTGTGGCATGGTTTCTGTATGACCAATATCCCCTCGCTCTTTGTGTTTGGGATTCACTACAAAATTCCGTGCGATCCGGAATGTTTTGAGCGGAACGTTTGATAACGTCGAGCGTTTCAGTCGCGAATGGCTGAAAAGTGGAGTTTCCTCTTGACGTATTGGATTGGTCCGTCGCGGACTGGTTTTGCTCGAGTTTTTGCTAGTTTTACGTCGCGGATTTTCGTCTCCAGCCCAGTAGCCCACTAAGAGCCCAGTTGCTTCGACGAAACTTGCCTGGTCACGTAGAACGTCGTGAATTTTTCAGCGGGGCCACACATCCTGCCCTGTTTGACTACTTTGACAGGCTAAGACCACGCCCTTGTTGCTTGGCCTCACCTTCAGGCAGTGTGCACCGTTTGTAGCCGTTGGTACTGTGGGACCCAATTTAGCCGTTGACACAGCTGAACGTACCAATTAAATAACTCGACCACACAACAACAAAGCCACTGCCGTCAATCCTCCGCCGCTGCTGCCGTAAATCCTCCACCGTTACCACACCGCTGCCGCTGACGAGGGCGCGTAGCTAAATTTCCCTCTCCTCTTTGTCCCTTGGCGATTCTAGGGTTCTTCCCTATCTCCCCTGTCTCACATGGCGCACAGGGAAAGCATGGACGCTAGCGGCGAGAGTTCGTGCTCGTCGCACGAAGGGGGGTTTCCTCCTCGCCGCTGCAAACCTATCCCATACACCCCGGTGGCCTTGGACCACTCCAATGAAACAAAAAAATTGTGCGGTTTGAAGATGGCCATGTGGATTTCTTGGACCGACCATAATCCAGGACGGAGATTCCTGAAATGCCAAAGACGCTTGGTAAAGATTCTTGCTTTAGTTTCAGTTTGGTTGCAAGATTTTTCTTTTGGTTAAATTTTATCTTATTTTGGTTGGAGAAGTATGGCATTCCTTATGGTTGTGGAAAGTTCCCATGGCATGACCCGGAATGGACAGAATTCCAGGAACAGGTGGTTCTTCAACTGCGTAATGCAGTGTTTAGAGAGAAGGACGAGAATAGCACATTGCAGGAAGAGATAAGTGCACAGAGGCAAAAGCTAGATCAGGTGTTGCGGCAAGGGGTACACAAAGAAGGTGCTGATGAAGCTGCTTGAAAACCTGCTCATGAAGGAAAGATTCAAGATTCTGGCCACAATCTATTGATGATTTGGGTTTTTCAGTTTATTTGCAATGTGTGTTGGCATGATGATGTCTGGCAGTTGAGTAATGGCATCTTAGCAATGTAAGGTAGCACTTGAGTAATATCATGTTCGCACTTGTATGTACTCTATGTTTAATGCGTTTTGACATATACGAGACAAATAGCTAAAAATCACACACACACACACAAACAAACAAAATTCAAAGAAAATGCAAGAATGCACTTCAGTTCAACACAAGCTGATAAGGGGTGGCCCAATCTTCTCAGTGAACTCACAGATAACTTCTGAATTGATAACTAGTGCGCCACTAAGAACTCTCCGGCTGATCCCTGATGCCAATGCAAAAGATAGCAACCCAATGGATATTCTCAACTCCACACTCTTGCACAAGTAATCCACCGACTACAAGTGGTCCTGTACCGTCTTATTCCCAGTGGAACAGCAGGTAACATGTAAAGTTTGCAGATGAACTTCCAGATGAAAGGCTAACAAGCAGTTTCAATCTAGAGGTCTAGGGTTTTTGGTTTTAACGTAGTCTAATTGATCCACACGCAGGTGGTCAACATATATAGGTGGAGAGGGTGCGACCACAAGGTTCCTTGCGCAAGCAACCCTCCCCCTACTAGGATTAGGACTCCTACTAGGACTAGAACTCACAATTATGGATACAAACCGATTCCCACACAAGGAATTCGGCCACTATGGTTATAGAAACCAAACCTAACACTATTATGGCGCATTGATCTTCCATGTGGGCGCCCTTCTCATGCTTGTCCATCAATGAGTGCATTTCACCTTGTGGAGGCACTCATCCCCTTGTGAAATAATAATTGCAATGCTTGTTTTCACCATCCTTAGCACTTGATCACCATCTCCTCTTCTAGCTCATCTCCATCCATGTGTATCTTCTCTCCATGATCTCCATTAATGTTTGTGTTATCAATAAACCTAAGAACACATAGATGCAATGATTTAGGTAGTATAAAGTTCTCACAATTATAAACATTATACTCAAGTAGGAGTGAATTCACCTGTTGTTGAAGTAGCTTGGTTCTTGATCTTGTCATTGGACCAATTCTAACTTCATTAGCTTTGATTGGAGGATCTTCATGTTCAACAATAGGTGAAGAGCTAGGGATGTCCTCATCATCCTCCCCCTCTTGAAAAGGCATCGACCTCGATGCTAAATCATCTCCATGGTAAGGTGTCAAATCAGCCACATTAAAAGAATTACTAACACCAAACTCATCAATTGGGAGGTCAATCTTGTATGCATTATCATTGATCCTTGAAATAACTTTGTAAGGACCAGCTCCTCTAGGCATCAACTTGGACTTTCTCAATGTGGGAAATCTATCTTTTCTAAAGTGCACCCACACCATGTCTCCTGGCCGAAATATAAGCTCCTTCCTCTTCTTGTTTACTCTTTTAGCCACAAGTTTTCCTTTCTTCACAATGGCCTCTTTTGTTTTCTCATGAATCTTTTTCACAAAATCAGCCCTCTTTGAAGCCTCCATATTAACTCTCTCATGTAAAGGAAGTGGTAATAAATCAAGAGGAGTAATAGGCTTGAAACCATACACCACCTCAAAAGGACATAATTGAGTAGTTGAATGCACAACTCTATTGTAAGCAAATTCCACATGGGGCAAACACTCCTCCCACTCCTTCAAATTCTTCTTGATCATACCTCTTAGCAATGTGGACAATGTTCTATTAACCACCTCGGTTTGTCCATCAGTTTGGGGGTGACAAGTAGTAGAAAATAATAGCTTGGTGCCAAGCTTACCCCAAAGTGTCTTCCAAAAGTAACTCATGAACTTGACATCTCTATCTGAAACTATAGTCCTTGGAACTCCATGCAATCTCACAATCTCTCTAAAGAACAAATTGGCAATGTGAGAAGCATCATCACTCTTGTGGCATGGAATAAAATGAGCCATCTTTGAAAATCTATCCACAACCACAAAGATAGAATCATGTCCTCTTTTTGTTCTTGGTAAACCCAACACAAAATCCATGCTAATATCTTCCCATGGTGTACTTGGTGATGGCAATGGTGTATATAATCCATGGGGCTTCAATTTTGATTTGGATTTGTTGCAAGTAATGCATCTTTGCACCAATCTATACACATCTCTTCTCATATGTGTCCAATAGAAATTTTCTGCCAACATCAACAATGTTTTCTCTCTTCCAAAGTGTCCCATCAATCCTCCACTATGAGATTCCTGGATCAAAAATAAACGCAAAGAACACTCGGGAATACACAATTTGTTAGCTCTAAAAAAGTACCCATCATGTATATGCAATTTTTCCCATGCTTTATTATTAACACATTTATTAAATGGCATAGAAAACTCATTATCTTCATCATATAAATCTCTAATACCCTCCAAACCCGAAACCTTGATTTCTAAATTTGAGAGTAACATATTTTTCCTTGACAAAGCATCAGCAAATACATTATCCAATCCCTTTTTATGTTTTATAATGTATGGAAAATATTCAATGAACTCAACCCACTTAGCATGTCTCTTATTCAAATTATTTTGGCACTTTAAAATTTTTAATGCTTCATGATCACTATGTATAATAAATTCTTTAGGCCACAAATAATGTTTCCATACTTCTAAAACTCTCACAAGTGCATATAATTCTTTATCATAAACAGAATAATTCAATTGTGCACCATTCAATTTTTCAGAAAAATAGGCAATATGTTTCTTTTCTTGCATGAGCACACCTCCAATACCTATGCCACTAGCATCACACTCAATCTCAAATTGTTTATCAAAATTTGGAAGCATAAGTAATGGGGCCGAAATCAACTTCTCCTTCAAAGTATCAAAAGCAATGTCTTGAGAAACACCCCATTCAAAATTAACACCCTTTTTAGTTAGATCATTTAAAGGGGCAGCAATTGTACTAAAATTAGGCACAAATCTTCTATAGAAACTAGCAAGCCCATTAAAACTTCTAACTTGACTTACATTAGTGGGAATTGGCCAATTTCGAATAGCTTTAATTTTAGATTGATCAACCTCAATTCCATGCTTAGAAACAACATAACAAAGAAATATAACCTTATCTTTGCAAAAAGTGCACTTCTCAAGATTTCCATACAATTTATTAGTTCTTAGCACTTGCAAAACTTGTCTAATATTATCCATGTGGTCATGTTCATTGTGACTATATATGAGAATATCATCAAAATAAACTACCACAAATCTACTAATAAAGTCTCTCAAAATATGGTTCATTAATCTCATGAAAGTACTAGGTGCATTAGTTAAACCAAAGGGCATTACTAACCACTCATATAAACCAAATTTTGTCTTAAAAGCAGTTTTCCATTCATCTACCTCTTTCATTCTTATTTGATGGTATCCACTGCGCAAATCAATTTTAGAGAAAAGAGTAGCACCACTTAATTCATCTAACATGTCATCTAAACGTGGTATAGGATGACGATAACGAATAGTGATGTTATTAATTGCTCTACAATCTACACACATGCGCCAAGTACCATCTTTCTTAGGAACCAAAATAACGGGAACGGCACAAGGAGAAAGACTAACCCGAATATAACCTTTGTCCAATAGTTCTTGAACTTGCTTTTGGATCTCCTTTGTTTCTTGTGGATTGGTTCTATAAGGGGCTCGGTTTGGGAGAGATGCTCCCGGGATCAAATCAATTTGATGTTCAATTCCTCTCAATGGTGGCAATCCCGAGGGTACATCTTGTGGAAAAACATCCTCAAAGTCCTGCAAAACATTAGAAACACCAAGAGGAATAGGGGTCATGTCATTAGAAACCAAAATCTCTCCCTTGTGAATAAGCACAATAGGGACTAGTGAAGGATCATCCTTAAATTCCCTCATATCCTCTTTAGTGGCTAGCATGCATAATAGGTTCTCTCTCTTTTGACCACTCGAATTGGTTTTGCTATCACTCCCCATGGCTTGTATTTTTGGTGTTCCCTCATCCCTCTCTCTCTCTTTTTCCACTTTCATAGCAACTTTGGATTGGGACTCTTGTACTATTTGTTGTGGAGTCATAGGCCTCAAAATAATGGTCCTCCCATGATGATTCAACTCATAAGTATTAGCTCTTCCTTCATGCTTCACACTTCTATCAAATTGCCAAGGTCTTCCCAATAATAGGTGACACACTGTCATAGGAACCACATCAAACTCAGTAGCATCCTTGTAAGGTCCAATTTGAAACTCCACTCTCACCATATGAGATACCTTCATTTGTCCAGTGCTACTCAACCATTGTATATGATAAGGGCTCGGATGTGGTAAGTATTTGAGGTTCAACTTGGCACATAAATCCTTGCTTGCCAAGTTTCTACAACTCCCTCCATCAATAATGACTTTGCAAGCCATGTTGGGACCAATAACAGCCTTTGTTTGAAATAGATTGCACCTTTGATTTTCAGGACTAGGCACCACACTCAATGAATTTTGGGTGCAAACAATAGAAGGCATAGTAGTAGCATAAGCATCCAAAGGAGAATCACTCAAATATCCATCATCATCATCAAGATCATTGGGATCAACATCATCACCTGTCTCATACTCATTGTTCTCATTGATAATCATCACTTTTGAATTTGGACAATCCCTCTTGAAGTGGCCTTTTCCTCCACATGTGTGGCATGTAATATCTCTATTCCTTATAGTATGAGCACTAGAACCCGAGGCACTTGCTGTTGGTTGTGATGTTTTCCTTGTATTAGCCACACTAGGCTCGGATTTGGATGATGGAGCACCTCTAAAATTTGATGATGGAGGTGGTGGTGGCACACTAGGAGTAATAGATGATCTCAATGGGAATCTACTCCTTGTTCTAGCTGAATTTTGTGCTTCCTCAAGTATATGTGATTCGGCCTCTCTAGCATGATGGAGTAGATCATGCATATTAGCATATTGATAATGCCTCACAATGCCCTTGATCCTATAATGTAATCCTAAAAGAAATCTTTGCATTGTTTGCTCTTCTTGCTCTACCACACGGCCTCTTTGCATAATTAATTCCATCTCTTGATAATAAGCATCAACTGTCTTGAGACCTTGCTTCAATTGTTGTAATTTGTCAAATTGTTGCCTTATATAATTGGGGGGTACAAATCTTTCCCTCATGAGCCTCTTCATGGTGTTCCAAGTAGCAATGGGTAACTCACCATCATTATGCCTCTTTCTCACCAAATTGTCCCACCATCTAAGAGCATATCCATCAAACTAAGAAGATGCCAACTTGATCTTTCTATCCTCATTGTAATCATGCAATCTCCAAATCTTCTCAATTTTCAACTCCCATAGCAAGAATTCTTCCACATCCATAGTATCAAAGCTGAAAGATGGAATAGAAAATTTGGGTTTACCCAATATATCTTCTCTATTGTCATTAGCATTGGGCAAAGGCACACGCCTAGCTCGGCCTTGAAAACCTCCTCTTCCTCTTTCTCCTCTAGCTCCACGGCCAAAATTAGCTTCCTCCTCATTATTTGCATCACTATGGACACTAGCATTGTCATCCTCAATAGGTGGCAATCGAGTTTGAATCAATCTTTGAAGATCAGTCATGGTATTGTTGATGGCATCAATAGAATCTTGCATTACTCTCAATTGAGCAGTATTGGTCTCGACCACTTTATTGGTTTCCTCCACTTTCTTCTCCATGCCATTAACTATCTCATAAACGGGATCACAAGCTTCATTAACATATTTCTTGTAGTGTTCCTCATTGTCATCCAATTTTTGTGTCAACACATCCCTTAATGCCTCATACTCCCTCCAATTCACTCCCTCGGATTGGTCCTTCTTTTGCTGCACAAGATCACCACTAGAAAGATCCATTAGAAGGTTAGTGAAAATAAAACAAGTATAGGTTGTGGTGCCTCTCTCAACTCACTCAAAAATCTAGCAAAACAATAGGATATCTTACCACTCCAAAGTGAATAGAGATACTTACCACAAGTAGAGGCAATTAAAGTGCTTTGGTGTGAAAGAGAGAATACCCAGGTTTTTATGTCTCACAATGGCAAACAAGGTTATTTAGTGGGGCTTGGTATGGATACCTAACAATCACCAAAGTAACAATCCTATTTGCTGTCTTAGTGAAGATATAAAAATACCCAAGGAAACTCACACAATGGAGAAAAATGTGGCAAAGCAATATGTGGATGAAATTTGCAATGCACTAGAAAGTCACTAGCTAGGCTCTTAATTGACAGGCACAAGATTGCTCAGTGAAAAACCAAGTGTCACAATGGCAAGCTCAACTAGTAACAATAGTAATGATATGGCCTTTTGCACTTTGCTCTTTTTCTCTTTTCTCTTTTTTTTAATACTTTTTGCTTTTTCTATTTTTTTTTGTATTTTTCCAATGGCCTTACACTAAGCTAGGAGCAACAATTAACCAAACACAAGTGAACACAATGGTGGTGATGAAAAATTGAGCAACCTGTCAGAGCACAAAATAGCTATACTTGTGGGCAAGTTCCTATTATAATGCTGTAGAAAGGCTGTGGCTAAGGTTCACAAGGTATGGATGTATGAGTCCTAGTGAGAAAACAAGGAAAAACAAATAAAAACAGAAAAATTCTAGGTGAAAACGAGCTCACGGCAGGAAACAACACTCACGGTAGAGAAACAGGCGGTTTTGGTACCACGACAGAGCTCACGGCAGAGAAAACGAAGGTTTTTCGTACCGCGGCAGAGAAACAGCAGCAGCAGGCGCGCACGGCAGAGAAACTCTGCCGTCTGTGCCGTGGGTGTGTGCGCGCGGCAGCGGGTTGTAGAGCGCGGCAGCGGGGGCAGAGATTTGCTGCCGTGGGTCGTGTGTGTGTGTGGGCGCGCGCGGCAGCAGCTTATGAGCACGGCAGAAAAACACACGAATCCGTGCCGTGGTAGGGTAGGAATCCGAGAGGGACTAGGGACCGTTTTTGGTAGGAAAATTGCGGATGAAAACCCACCCCTCCTCGAATCCGATTGTAGCTAGGAACCCAAACCAACCTAGTAGCTCCCGAATAGCAATCCGAGTAGGGCTAGACTAGGAAAATAGAGGGGAACCCGTGGTGTTTTAGGGCAAGTGGCAGCGGATTTTTTTGATGTTTTTTGATAGGATCTCGGCTAGATGAACAAGAACCCTAAACCTAGCCGAAAAATAGAAAACTAAAAACGAGAAAAAGCAACACAAAATCTAACACAATGACAACAAAAGTAATGAAACTAAGGTGATATCTAGGCTATGGCAATGACTAGAACTATTTTTGTGGGGCAATTTTCTGGATAGGAAAATAAAAACACTCAAACTAAAGGAAATTTGATAGCTCACCGAGGCAACCTGTAAATCTGATACCAAGATGATAAGGGGTGGCCCAATCTTCTCAGTGAACTCACAGATAACTTCTGAATTGATAACTAGTGCGCCACTAAGAACTCTCCGACTGATCCCTGATGCCAATGCAAAAGATAGCAACCCAATGGATATTCTCAACTCCACACTCTTGCACAAGTAATCCACCTACTACAAGTGGTCCTGTACCGTCTTATTCCCAGTGGAACAGCAGGTAACACGTAAAGTTTGCAGATGAACTTCCAGATGAAAGGCTAACACGCAGTTTCAATCTAGAGGTCTAGGGTTTTTGGTTTTAACGTAGTCTAATTGATCCACACGCAGGTGGTCAACATATATAGGTGGAGGGGGTGCGGCCACAAGGTTCCTTGCGCAAGCAACCCTCCCCCTACTAGGATTAGGACTCCTACTAGGACTAGAACTCACAATTATGGATACAAACCGATTCCCACACAAGGAATTCGGCCACTATGGTTATAGAAACCAAACCTAACACTATTATGGCGCATTGATCTTCCATGTGGGCGCCCTCCTCATGCTTGTCCATCAATGAGTGCATTTCACCTTGTGGAGGCACTCATCCCCTTGTGAAATAATAATTGCAATGCTTGTTTTCACCATCCTTAGCACTTGATCACCATCTCCTCTTCTAGCTCATCTCCATCCATGTGTATCTTCTCTCCATGATCTCCATTAATGTTTGTGTTATCAATAAACCTAAGAACACATAGATGCAATGATTTAGGTAGTATAAAGTTCTCACAATTATAAACATTATACTCAAGTAGGAGTGAATTCACCTGTTGTTGAAGTAGCTTGGTTCTTGATCTTGTCATTGGACCAATTCTAACTTCATTAGCTTTGATTGGAGGATCTTCATGTTCAACAATAGGTGAAGAGCTTGGGATGTCCTCATCACAAGCATACACACAAGCATACACACACGCATGCACATCAGTTCAACACAAGCATGCAAGCAGGCATGCACAGCAGTTCAACACACATCATGCAAACAGGCATGCGCATCAGTTCAACAAAATCATGCACAAAAAGCATGCAAAATCAATTAGACACAAGCTTGCCCACAGGCATGTAACACTAGTCTGCATCGCTATCATCTGCGGGCAGTGCACCCGGATCACTATCATACTCCGCATATGTGTCGTCTACTTCATCCTCACTGACTTGTAATTCAGCGTCACCATCTTGTACTTCACCTTCCTTATGCCCTATAGACACTTTTTTCCGATCTTTGATATAAGCCCAAATCTCATTTGCTGAGAGGATGCGGGGAGCCATGTTAGTGTGTCCCAGAGTAGCTACAGGCGGAGGATGGGATATCGGGTCAGCAGGAACATCCTCATTGTTAGAGACTTCGACATCTTGATTTTCTAGAACACTAGGCCTCTCCTCCTCATCAATGTCCTCCTCATCTTTGTCCTTCTCATGTTCGGACACATCAAAGGTCCGCCTATGCTCAAATTTTTGGACTATTCGCCAGTGTTCTCCCCCTACATTGTCTGGCATATATAACATTTTATGTGCCTAGGTTGGCAGGATATACTTATCATCCTCGTACCACAAATTGGAAATGTTGATGCTCCTGAACAGTTTATCTTACTTTTCTAGTTTAAACATGCGCATGCCCGCGCCTGCTTCAAGACGATACCAGTCATAGCCAAACAGAACAACTGTCCATTTATGTTTCTCGGTAGAGATATAAGTCAGCTCTTTGATTTCCTTGAGGACACCATAAAAATCTCTTGCGTCCCCACTGTGATCTCCAGCAGCCATGACTCCACTGTTTTGCGTTTTCTTGCCTTCTTCACGCTCAGCGGTGACAAACCGGACTAAATTCACATGACAAACTGAATATGTTTTAACTTTGCTGTGTGGGCCAAGTGCCAATGCGAACAACTCATCTTCATGAACTTCTGGTCTTTCCCGTTCCTTGTTCATCATCTATATACCACAGAAAAAAAAGAAAAACAATATGGTCAAAATCATGCAATGAAATGCAAAAGGTCAAAGAGAAATGCAAAAGGAAACTTGCATGCTCTTTGAACCATCTTGGAAAATGCTGGTCAACCCTAACTTCGACATCAGGTGTCCCTTCTTCCTCCAGCTCTGTCCTGAACTTTCTGCAAACCATGAAGAGTTATTAAACTCCGGTAACTATGGGGTATACAATGTGTAGGGTAACATAAAATTCAGACGTAGGGAACATACTGGATATAGCCTGTAACCTTGCTGCAATTGTTTAGGACATACCAAGCCGTTCTATGAAGCTCTGTTGACCGGGTCTCAGTGCTATCATGATTGATCGCACTATATGCTCCAACTAAACGCGCACCATGGCCAAACACATCACAAGATGATTCTTCTCGTTCAACTTTTTGTTGAACCTCATATCTCCGTTGCCGGTTGTATCTTGTCTCAATATCTTCTTTCAAGTATCTAGAGGTAAATGTAAAGCACTCGGAGGCAATGTACGCCTCTGCAATTGAACCTTCTGGATGGGACATGTTCCTCACATATCTCTTCAAAGTACACAACATCCTCTCGATTGGATACATCCACCCATAGTTCACAGGGCCTCGGAGCAAAGCGTCATCAGGTAAATGCACAGCCGGGTGGACCATAACATCAAAAAGCGTCGGTGGGAAGATGTTTTCAAGCCTGCACAAGATTACTGGGATTTTAGCTTTCAGACGGAGCAGAACACTTCTTTCCAACCTTTTATTGCACAAGTCCTTGAAAATTTTGCCTAGGTCACCTATCGCCCGATAGACATCGTCTTTCAATAATCCCCGCAGCCCAGCAGATAATGTTCTCTGCAACAGGATGTGGCAGTCATGGGTTTTAAGTCCCGAGATCTTGCGTGTTTGTACATTGACACACTTGGACATGTTGGAACAAAAAACATCTGGATATGCACAGTCAAATAGAAACTGGCATAGCTTTGTCTTCGCATCTTTGCTTAGGTTATAGATTCCATATGTCATTACACATTTATATTTCTTCAGGTCCACGTCCGGGGGCATTACCGGTGGATTGAGCTGCATTTTTATCTAATTCCAAGGTTATGAAGATCCTTCCTGGCATTGACGGTGTCCTTATTCTTTCCTTCCAGTTCAAGGACGGTGCCAAGGATGCTGTCTAAAATGTTCTTTTTGATGTGCATCACGTCGAGATTATGCCGAAGTTTCAACTTTGGCCAGTAAGTCAAGTCCCACCAACCAAGCCTACGCTTCCATATCGGTGTAGGTTCTCCACGCTTCCTCTTCTTGCTGATGCTCTGGGGACCAATTCCTGGTTTTAGATGTCTAACCTTGTCCAGCTCAGCTTCTAACTCTTTATCTGTAAATGATTCTGGCCGCTCGTTCTTGACGAAATTTTTACCTTGAAGGTCTTTCTTTCCCCGCCACAAGTGGTCATGGGGGAGGAAACGATGGTGCCCAATGTAGCACAATTGGTTGGTTATGGGCATTGATAGAGGATCTTTGTCACAATGCAGGCATGCCGCATAGCCTTGAGTGGTACGCCTAGACATAGTGCCACAAGCTCGCTAGTCGTGTATTCACTAGAGTACCGCAGCACGAAGATCAAACGTTTCCCTAGAAAATGAATCATAAGTCTGCACACCCTTCCAAAGGTCCTGCAAATCTTCAAGCAACGGCTGAATGAAAATACCAAAGTCCTTTCGAGGACTTGATTTGCCAGGGATTAGCAAGCAAAGCATGTAGTATGATGGATCACTGAAATCCTCTGGTGAATGGTTCTACGACATGGCAAACACATGCCACATGCTGTAGCTTGTGGTCATGGTTCCATAGCAAATTGAATCCATCAGAGGCAATGCCGAGCCTTATGTTTCTAGGATTGCCCGCAAATGTTTTGAATTCATCGTCGAAATCCTTCCACGCTGCACCATCAGCCGGATGAGTCAGTATGTCCATTTCAGGCTTCCTCTTTAACGCATGCCACTGCATGTTCTCCGTTGTTTTCCTTGAAGCAAACAATCTCTTCAGCCTCGGTGCCAAAGGAAAATAACGCAACACTTTAACAGCAGATCTCTTTCTCTCCGGATACTTCCACCTCGATGCTTGACACTCTGGGTAGTTGTCCTTATCAGCATAATCCCCTCTGAAAAGTATGCAGTTGTTTGGGCACACGTGTATGCTGTCATATGAAAGACCCAGCTCCTTCATATAAGATTTTGCTTCTCTATATGATTTGGGCAGTGTATTGCCGTCCGGAAGTGCCTTGGAAAATATAAGCATCCAAGCATCAAAAGCAGCGTTGCTGACCCGGTAATATGATTTGTGATGAAGTAGCTTTATCATTAATGCCAGCCTACCGACGTGTTTATTTCCCGGGTAAAGAGCGCTCTGACTCTTCCAACAATTTTTCAAATACTTTATCATACCCACCTTCGACCTCAGTTTCTGTTCCTTCATGGGTTCTTGCTCCCGTGAGGTCTTTCAAAATTGCTTCCATTTCATCGGCTTCTCTATCTGCCTCATCTTCCTCATCCATATCCATATTATGATTCCCATGACCGACATTATCATCCTCATCACCACCATTGCCATCATTATGTGGAGGATCTTCAATAATCACGACATCACTTGGCTCTCCATGATGTATCCACCGAAGGTAGGTACTGGAAAATTTGTGGATCTGTAAGTGCCAGGTCATCACTCTAAAATGCTGCATCTTCATATTTAGGCACCTCGTGCATGGGCATCGAACACGACAATTATCACCATTTCTCTCCTTGACTAAGCTTAAGAACTCTTTGATTCCATCAACATATGGAAGGTTCCATGGTCTACCACTTGAAATCCAACGCCTATCCATCTGTTAAAGAGATAAACAAGCTATTATTGGATTTGTCTGAAAGGGGGTACTCATTTTTTATAACATACTACTCAATTTGCAGAACAAACTAATTGAGTTTAACGAACATCAAATCACTAACCATGAACAAACTAATAACAGACCATGAGCAAACTAATCAATTGGCAGAACAATTAACAGTTCTAGGTATTCTTACTTTCTTAGCAAGTAGCACAAGGATGGGAGGGTTCTTTACCTTGGCTTGCAGAGGCGGCTAGAAGGGGAGCCCCAACTAGTCGAACAGTATAGGTGTGCACGGGGAATGCGGCCGGAAGGGGAGCATCGGCGACATAAGCCGTGGAGGGCGGGCGAGGAGACGACAACCGCCAAGGGGGGAAGTGGTGGGGGCGGCAGGATAATCCTCTAGCGGCTTGCACGGCCCCAGAAAAAAGGACGGAAGAGGTGAGCTCCGTGGAGAGCACCGTACGCCGCCGCCGCCACATCCAAGGGTGGAGAGAACTGGATCTAGTTTTCGAACCTGATTTTGGTCTGAGCAGTGATGGGTCCCACATGCCAGCCCCTCTAGCTCCGCATGCTGGCAAGGCGGCAACGGGATTTTCGTGGGTTCTCCACGTGTTACCTTTGGCCCCATATGTCTGCCACATGTTGATTTTCGTTGGACTTTATTCTCCACTTCAGTTAATAGCCGAACATACACGGAGAGAGAGCACTCTGTCCCCTTCTAGTGAGAGAAAACCCGTCGTTTTTCTCCACGGGGAGAAAACCGCCGCGGCCGCCGCCGTTCTTCTTCACATGCCGCGAGGTTCTTCCATTTCCCTTGTCCTTTATTTTTCCTCCGCGCGCTTGGCGAGCGCGAGGAGAGTGAAACTCACATTTTCGCGTGCATGCATGTAGCGGTACGTGTGGCCAAATCCTCCGCTGGGGTCATCATCGGCGACGACGCAAAGGGTCAGCAAAACACCGGCGACGACGCTCTTCACCATCGGTAAGCACCCTCTTCATCCGCGGTCATCATCGGTTTGAATATGCTTGGTTTTATTGCCGGCCATGGCGGATGAACAGTACAAGTAGTACTACTACCTCCGTTCCATAAATTAGCTTTCTAGAAAGGCTTACTAGAACGGAGGGGAGTACTAATTAGTACTAGTATTTTGCAGGGGTTTCTGCAGATTGTGCTGATTTAGTACTATTAAGCATTGTTGGTCTTTCCTAATTAATTGCCAAATTTAGGAGTGATTATTTTGACCAATCGTCACATGCTTAGGTAGTATTTATGCATATCATTAGTGTTGTTATTTGTGTAGCTGTATCATGGATTCTGTTCTAATTAATATGCTTGTTTTTTGTGTTTAAAAATCAGGAATGGCTCAAAACCTATGTCAGTTCTGTTTTCATGAACCTGACATGTGTCTCGCCGTCAGTGAACTGCCATTATTGAATTTTAGAGTGATGATGAGGGTGTCTGAAGATTTTTTTCATCAAGCGGCAGTAAGTATCCTTGACACTACAATTATGTTGTTCCTGAGCTTTTGATTTGTTGACGAATATATGTGTGCTTATTCTATTAAATTGTATATATGTGTACTATGTAGGATCTGCCTTGTTCTTTCCATAAGCGTATAGAGCAATTTGCTGTTGGTCCACATAAGGCATGGATTTGTCTGCCATGTCAATGAATACCAGTTCTACGTGGAACATGGGCCTAGAATAACTTATATATGTGGACCATATTGGACAACATTTTGTCAAGCTTATGACATTCAACCGAACGATCTTGTGAGGTATGAGTATCATGATCTATTCGGTATGTTTGACGTTCGAGTAGCTAATGCAAACAATGAGGTCAAAGCTTGGGTTCTAGACCCTGGTATGTAATTGCACGTTGGCTTGTTTTCCTTACATATTAATTTACTAGCTAGTTAATATATATGTTTCAAACTTTCCAAGATGGCCTTGGTTATGTAATTGCACATTCACGTGTTTTTCCCTTTGCGATCAGAGTGTCGTCCTATCGTACCATCTTGCAAGATGACACTAAAGAAGAGCCTATTTGAGTACCCATGTAAGGTTAGTGGTTCTGAAATGAATGCGATAACCTGGGCTTTTTGTAAGCAGAATAAGATGGACCTGGAAAATGGGGAGCACATTATAGTCCCTTAGTTCTTTGTGCACATGGTGCAGGATCAAGAAGAACTTCATGAGTTGGTTAGTTAATTACATGATCATTCTTTTTCTTCTTAATTTGAAAAAAAATGTCATTTAGCTATCTATGCATTTCTGATATCAGTCTTAAATGTACTTTGCTCAGGATGTCCCTTTGAAATGCATAAATGGGTATGTACTTCCAAGAGACGGGCAATCTCGTATATGCATGAAAGCTGGTGGGGACAACGAAGTGTTGGGTTCATATCACATTGATGAAGAAGAAGAACCTTATTACTTCAAGTTCAATGAGGGCTGGTATGAATTCGCTGTTCAATCGCGATTGCATATAGATGATCTCATCGTCATACAGGTAAAGGTGACGAATGACTATATCAGGATGGTCGTAGAGGTGGTCAGTGACGATGCGGACGGCGAGGTCGAATCACAGGAGGACGATGGGGGCAGTGAACTTGGCAGTGTAGTTGGTGAGAACTTCTGAGTAATTTTAGAGAATAATAACAAACTTGTGTTGTTGTTTTATCAGCTAGTTTGGAGGTTAGAACTTGTGTTAAATTGTTTAATTAATTAGGATGTATATTCCTCGTGTATAGATGTAGTAGTACCAAAAATGCTGTCTTTTGTTGTCCTACCAAAACTATCTCATATAACCTTGTAGTAGTACCAGAAATGTTGTCTTTTGTTGTCCTACCAAACTATCTCATGAGAACTGTTGTTGCAAACTATCTCCTTTGTAGTGATTACTTTCAAACGTACTCCAAATATTCCTGAGCATTCTTAAGAAAAAAATTATTGAGATAAACTATAAAATTAGTAAACACAACTTAAACATAGTTCGACAAATCTGCGATAAACTTGCCAGTGCACATAGAACAGGTCTTAAACTGAAAGAAATGGATAGCAAGTAAGCTGGGACAAGCCCCAAACACGCTCACGCAGGAGCAATGGAGCTTAATTTGAAGCCCCGCTCTGGGAGGAACGCCCCTTTATTGGCCAGTTCGAGTTCCCTGCGGAGGAGAACAATTTCCCTGTCTTTCAGCTCAATCTTCTTTTCGAGGAATGAGACCGTGCTCAGTAGGTCAATGTTTTGCATCAGCTTCTCATTCAGCTCACGACATTTTTCCGACGCCTCCCTTTCTGCCTCCTGATAGCAGGCAATAACTGCTTTAGCCTTGCAACCATTCTCCCTACACTCCTCTTCCAGATTCTCTAACTCCTTGTCCAGTTCTGCCAAATGGGTCTTGAGCGAATCGACGACGCCCACCGGCCCCAACAGCGAAGGCGATTGTGCTGACACTGGAACCACCGGCGCTGCACGAAGGGGAACCAGATGTTGAAATAAATTCAAAGGAATTGAAAAGGTGGAATCGAAATGAAGGAAGAAAAACTGTTTTCGCTTCGAGGAGAAGAACTGTTTTCGCTTCGAGGAGAAGAAACAAATACCTTGTTGCAGCAGAAGACGACATCGTCGGTGCCGACGAGCAGAAAGGCACGAACGAGGAATCCACCCACAAACCCACGCACGCAGCGGTACGTTGGCACGAACTGCACGCACGCAGTGGTACGTTGGCACGTACGCAACGTACGTGCGTTTCCACGTAGGTCATTGTAACACCCCGGCCACCTCGTAGCCGGCGGATGTCACCCCTGGTAGCTCTCTAGGATCTCTAGACTGGCCCCACAGACCAACACTAGTCTTTCCTGCGCACTTTGTCCTCACTCATGCGCACCCGGGAAGGACTTCCCGGTCGGTCACCCATCCTCAAATTGCTCCAAGCCAAGCACGCTTAACACTGGAGTTCTTTCAAGATGAGTTTCCAGAAAAGAAGTTGCAACTTGTTGATACGAGTATCCTGTTAATCCTATTGAGCCCCGCGCCAGGATCTCACATCCTTCCCCCCTTAGAAGACCGACGCCCTCGTCGGTCAACCTACAGTCCAGGAACTTCCCCTCTTGGCACTCGTCTGTGCGCCCAGTGTCGGCACATATCCCACATGTCCACCCACTGACCCGCACACGCCCGTGTAACCGCGAGGGTCGGCTCTGATACCAAATGTAACACCCCGGCCACCTCGTAGCCGGCGGATGCCACCCCTGGTAGCTCTCTAGGATCTCTAGACTGGCCCCACAGACCAACACTAGTCTTTCCTGCGCACTTTGTCCTCACTCATGCGCACCCGGGAAGGACTTCCCGGTCGGTCACCCATCCTCAAATTGCTCCAAGCCAAGCACGCTTAACACTGGAGTTCTTTCAAGATGAGTTTCCAGAAAAGAAGTTGCAACTTGTTGATATGAGTATCCTATTAATCCTATTGAGCCCTGCGCCAGGATCTCACAGTCATATTCGTTGTGTGTACGTGCACAACCGGCGCGGATTCTCTAACTAACCTCTGGCCAGACTTTTCATTGACTTTGAGTCATTGACAGCTGGATCCCATGTCACATGGGATGCATCCACGACCAATGAATGCAAGCAAACTGCGTGCAGAGTTGGCTTCTTTCTAATTTAACTCGTGGGAGCCTCTCCTTGGAATTTTTTGTACGTTCAAAAAACAAAATCTGAAAAAACAAAATTTGCCAAGAACGCAAACTATATGTGAACATAGGGGAGTACTTCAATATATGTTCGGTCACAAACTTCAATATTGGATGGCAGTACACACTTAGTCTTAATGAAACTGAAATAAAATCATAACACAAATACTACCTGGGACAAGCCCCAAACACGCTCACGCAGGAGAAAATCGATTTAGATCTAGCCAGGCTCTCCTGCTTACTTGGCCAGCACTTCGATCTCGCCGCGGATGAGATCAGCTTCCTGGTCTTGCATCTGAATCTTTTTCCAGAGTTGTTCCGTCTTCCTACCCAAGTAATGGTGGACCGGCAGAATCTCAGCCATGCTGGTAGCAGCCCTCAAAGCTCTCTGCTTCTGCTCTAGCTCGAGTGCATAATATTTCATCTCCCGCTTGGAATTCGCGAAGATCCCTTTCGCCGTCCTGGCTATGTCCTGGTTCCGGATTTCGATCTGCCCCATGGTGTCCTTGGCATCTAGAACCTGCCTCGAAAGGAAAGTGTGTTCCAGGACTGAACCAGGTTTCTCAGTGGAACAAACGACCCTGTAGGAACTTTTATAAGAAGATGCATGAAAAAATCCAAAAGGTGGAATCAAAAAGTACGTTGAAACAAATACCCGGCTGCTAGGGAATCCTCGGTCCTCCTCTTCTTAGCGCAGGGGAGATCGGTGAAGACGAAATCGTTGGTGAGAAGCAGAGGAGGAAGCGAACTGATTTCGGCGTGGGGACCGAGAGGGGGAAGAAGAGATAAAATGCAGGCTTGTGAAAGTGGCAATATTAACTCAGTTGCAACTGCACTGCTGACAAGCGTGTGGAAGTGGAGACGGCATACTGCATTCACTCCTCCCACGCGTGGGATTAGCCCACCTTTTCAGCATGTACTATACGTTGTATTGGCAGCTTGGTACTTTCAAGTTGTGTTGGCATGTAGGCACACTCGAGGGGTACGCACATGGAGGACATTCGAAAGAACATCACATGGTATGCCAAGGGACTAGGATTTTTCCGGAGAGGGGCTCCGGAGTGTCTGAATACCACCACAGCACATGGTATGCGATATCGTGTGTGTTAGAGTGTGGCATGGGTCTTGGATGCCAAATATTCACTCACCCTCTGTGTTAGGGCTTCACCGGCATCGGATTCTCTCTAGCGGGTTCCACGACTACTTAGAGCCCGAAACTCCCGGATCTGACAGAACGGGGGAAATCTTGCCAAGAGGTTGGCCCTACCATTGACTTGGGTGTTCCTTGGGCCTAATATATCACAACCAAGCAATTGGTTCCATCGTGCTACCCCCTTCCGGCTCACATAGAGAGGCCAGAACGGCAGTTTCGTCTTTTTCCCCAAGGGGCTATGGTTTCTCCGAAGAGGGGCTCTGGAGCGTCTGAATGCCAGCACATATACCATACCATGTGTGTTTCCATACCATGTGTGATATATATGGAGTGTGGCAAGTGTCTTGGATGACCAAGATTCCCTCATTCTCTTTGTTAGGGCTTCATCGGCGTTGGGTTCTCTCTGGCGGGTTCCAGGACTACTTAGAGCCGAAACTCCCGGATCTGGCGGAACGGGGGAAATCTTGACAAGAGGTGGCCCCTACCATTGACTTTGGTGTTCCTTGGACCTAACACAACCAATAAATATGTTCCACTTTTTCCAACGGAGAGGCCAGAATGGTGGTTCCGTCTTTTTCCCCAACGGGGCTAGGGTTTCCCCGGAGAGGGACTCTGAAGCGTATGAATGCCACCACAGCACATGGTATGCCATACCATATGTGTTAGAGTGTGGCATGGGTATTGGATGCCAAACATTCCCTCACTCTCTGTGTTAGGGCTTCACCGGCGTCGGATTCTTTCTAGCGGGTTCCACGACTACTTAAAGCCCGAAACTCTCGGATCTGACAGAACAAGGGAAATCTATCCAAGAGGTTGGCCCTACCATTGACTTGGGTGTTCCTTGGGCCGAATACAATACGACCAAGCAATTGGTTCCACCTTGCTACCCCCTTCCGGCTCACGTAGAGGGGTCAGAACGACAATTCCGTCTTTTTCCCCAAGGGGCTATGGTTTCTCCGAAGAGGGGCTCCGGAGCGTCTCAATGCCAGCACATGGTATTCCATACCATGTGTGTTGCCATACCAAGTGTGATATGGAGTGTGGAAAGTGTCTTGGATGACCAAGATTCCCTCATTCTCTTTGTTAGGTCTTCATCGGCGCCGGGTTCTCTCTCGCGGGTTCCAGGACTACTTAGAGCCGAAACTCCCGGATCTGGCGGAACGGGGGAAATCTTGCCAAGAGGTGGCCCCTACCATTGACTTTGGTATTCCTTGGACATAACCTAAAACAACCAAGAAATCTGTTCCACTTTGCTACCCCCTTCCGGATCATGTACGCGCGCGGAGAGGCCAGAACGGTTGTTCCATCTTTTTCCCCAAAGGGGCTAGGGTTTCCCCGGAGAGGGACTCTGGAGCGTATGAATGCCACCACAACACATGGTATGCCAAACCATATGTGTTATAGTGTGGCATGGGTATTGGATTCCAAACATTCCCTCACTCTCTGTGTTAGGGCTTCACCGGCGTCGGATTTTCTCTAGCGGGTTCCACGACTACTTAGAGCCTGAAACTCCCGGATCTGACAAAATGAGGGAAATCTTGCCAAGAGGTTGGCCCTACCATTGACTTGGGTGTTCCTTGGGCCTAAGAAAACACAACCAAGCAATTGGTTCCACCTTGCTACCCCCTTCCGGCTCACGTAGAGGGGCTAGAACGTCAGTTCCATCTTTCGCCGTCCTAGCTATGTCCTGGTTCCGGATTTCGATCTGCCCCATGGTGTCCTTGGCATCTAGAACCTGCCTCGAAAGGAAAGTGTGTTCCAGGACTGAACCAGGTTTCTCAGTGGAACAACCGACCCTGTAGGAACTTTTATAAGAAGATGCATGAAAAAATCCAAAAGGTGGAATCAAAAAGTACGTTGAAACAAATACCCGGCTGCTAGGGAATCCTCGGTCCTCCTCTTCTTAGCGCAGGGGAGATCGGTGAAGACGAAATCGTTGGTGAGAAGCAGAGGAGGAAGCGAACTGATTTCGGCGTGGGGACCGAGAGGGGGAAGAAGAGATAAAATGCAGGCTTGTGAAAGTGGCAATATTAACTCAGTTGCAACTGCACTGCTGACAAGCGTGTGGAAGTGGAGACGGCATACTGCATTCACTCCTCCCACGCGTGGGATTAGCCCACCTTTTCAGCATGTACTATACGTTGTATTGGCAGCTTGGTACTTTCAAGTTGTGTTGGCATGTAGGCACACTCGAGGGGTACGCACATGGACGACATTCGAAAGAACATCACATGGTATGCCAAGGGACTAGGGTTTTTCCGGAGAGGGGCTCCGGAGTGTCTGAATACCACCACAGCACATGGTATGCGATATCATGTGTGTTAGAGTATGGCATGGGTCTTGGATGCCAAATATTCACTCACCCTCTGTGTTAGGGCTTCACCGGCATCAGATTCTCTCTAGCGGGTTCCACGACTACTTAGAGCCTGAAACTCCCGGATCTGACAGAACGGGGGAAATCTTGCCAAGAGGTTGGCCCTACCATTGACTTGGGTGTTCCTTGGGCCTAATATAACACAACCAAGCAATTGGTTCCATCGTGCTACCCCCTTCCGGCTCACATAGAGAGGCCAGAACGGCAGTTCCGTCTTTTTCCCCAAGGGGCTATGGTTTCTCCGAAGAGGGGCTCTGGAGCGTCTGAATGCCAGCACATATACCATACCATGTGTGTTTCCATACCATGTGTGATATATATGGAGTGTGGCAAGTGTCTTGGATGACCAAGATTCCCTCATTCTCTTTGTTAGGGCTTCATCGGCGTTGGGTTCTCTCTGGCGGGTTCCAGGACTACTTAGAGCCGAAACTCCCGGATCTGGCGGAACGGGGGAAATCTTGACAAGAGGTGGCCCCTACCATTGACTTTGGTGTTCCTTGGACCTAACACAACCAATAAATCTGTTCCACGTTTTCCAAGAGCGGCTCATGTACGCGCGCGGAGAGGCCAGAATGGTGGTTCCGTCTTTTTCCCCAACGGGGCTAGGGTTTCCCCGGAGAGGGACTCCGGAGCGTATGAATGCCACCACAGCACATGGTATGCCATACCATATGTGTTAGAGTGTGGCATGGGTATTGTATGCCAAACATTCCCTCACTCTCTGTGTTAGGGCTTCACCGGCGTCGGATTCTTTCTAGCGGGTTCCACGACTACTTAAAGCCCGAAACTCTCGGATCTGACAGATAAGGGAAATCTATCCAAGAGGTTGGCCCTACCATTGACTTGGGTGTTCGTTGGGCCGAATACAATACAACCAAGCAATTGGTTCCACCTTGCT